>OY751562.1:5128717-5516217 GCA_963572285.1 Caenorhabditis drosophilae
CTAGAAAATTATTTTTTTGTTTAGGAAGTTTTTGGATCTTAAAAAACTTTTATTTCTTTTTAAATTGTTTTTGAAATTTTGAAAATCGAAATTTGATTTTTTTAAAATTTTGTTTCAATTTTTAAGCCATCGATTTATCAAATTATCATTTTTTGTCCTAAATTTTTTTGAGAATTTAATTTATCGGTTTTTTTTTTTGAAAATTGATAAGATAATTTTTGCAATAAACACGTGATTTAAATAAATAAATAAATATTTCCAAAAAGAGCTCATAAAACACAGTTGATGTAACTGTTACAGTAGTTTTAACTGTAAAAAATATGAAAAATTTGTTGCAAATCAAATGGAATTTCTTTTGAAAATTGTCGAACAATTAATTTCTCGTTACAGTAATTTATACAGTACCGTTCATAAAGATACGAACACTCTAAAATTTTAGTGTTTCTCAAGAATGGCTGGACCAATCTTTATGAAAAACTTTCTGAGATTGTTTCTTACGGTGAAAAAAGCTTAAGTTCAAAAAATTAGCTCATACAAACAAAAAATGTTCGTTTTTTTGAGAAAAAATGTCCCCTGTCTAAGATCGATGGAATAATGAATAGATTTTTGTATAAAAATATCCTAAATGATCTTATGATATCATTTTCATTTTCAAAAATGGGTCTGGAGTGGATTTTTCAACAAAACAACGACCCAAAACACTTTTCCCGGCTTGTCAGAGATTGGTTCCAACAACGTTAAGTCGTTCTGATGGAGTGGCCAAGCCAATCTCCAGACTTGAATCCAATCGAAAACTTATGAGAAGAGTTGGGAAGAAGTTTGAAATGAAAACCTGCTCGAAAAAAAGCTGAAAAGTTCGAAAAATTGAAGATTTCCTGGAACACCATCCCAGCCTCAACATTGAAGAGCTTAATTGATTCCATGCAAAGAAGATGTGCAGCTGGGATTGCTGCAAATGGAATGGAAACAAAGTTTAAGATGTATTCAATGATTTAAAACAGAGTTTGGGAAATTCTGAAACCTCTTACTAATTTTATAAGGCTTTAAACTTTACTACCGGTTTTTCCCATTTTTTTGCATTTTTCATTTTTTCTCAAAAAAACGAACATTTTTTGTTTGTATGAGCTAATTTTTTGAACTTAAGCTTTTTTCACCGTAAGAAACAATCTCAGAAAGTTTCATAAAGATTGATTCAGCCATTCTTGAGAAACACCAAAGTTTTAGGGTGTTCGTATCTTTATGAACGGTACTGTAAATCAGTGGATAAAAACTACAGTAGTAATTAAATATTATAGATTGATGCCTCCCTTTAAATTAATATTCTTTGTATCTTCGTTTTAAAATATTTTTCTGATAAGAAAAAAACGAAAAAAAAAAGAAATCTTATCAAAATTTCCAAAAGAAAAATTTCATTTAAATTTGTTTGCCCCCGACAAAAAATGGCGCGAAAAATTTCGCCGATTTTTCTCGTTTTTTTCCTCCTAAATTCTCAACTTTTTGCTCAACAAAAAATCGATCCGTTCAATCTCAAAAAACACCACGGAGTATTCTGCGACGTTTGCAAATCTTTGGTTGATGTAACAAAAAAAAAATTTTTTTTTTTCCAATTTTAAATTCAAAAAAAAAAAAACCAGAAATTTTTATTCCTTTCAAGGGCGGCGAAAAAATTGGCGACGCCGATTTGAATGTTTGGCTCGACACGAATATCGGCATTTTGTGCTGGTCAATTCTTCTGCCGCTTCATCATAAATGTGAAGAAGAATTAAGAAAAGTTTCCCGCCTCCCCCTTTCTTTCCCCTCCAGAATTTTTTCTGATTTTCAGGTCAAGGATAAATTGAAAAAGGATATTGAAAACAAAGTTCCACCAAAGAAAGCTTGTGAAGACGTTGATCTTTGTTAATTCATCGGTTTTTATTTGAAAAATAAATTCTTCTTTTTACAATTGGTTTATTTGTTATAAAATCTACAAAAAATTACAATTAAAGTCTTTGAGCATTTTTTCTAAACAAGAAATCTTGTTCAAAAATATTCAAAGCAAATAAAAATTGGATTTTTGTCCTTAAAAATTTAAATACTTAGTTATTTAATTTTCAAATGATTTTCAAAAAATCCAAAACAAAACTTCAAAAGCATTTTTCTCTTTTCTTTTTTTGATGAGGAGGTATAAACGGGTCATAGGTAACGAAAAAAAACAATGGGGAGGTAATTCCAAAAAAAAAAACGCACAAAAAGATTAAAAAAACATACAAAATTATTTTTCCGTTCGGATCGATAACAATTCTTCTCAAAAGACGATGATTTCTCATTTTTTAAACAAAAAAATTAACAAAAAACGGTTTAAAAAAATAATTTCAAACATTTACAGCAAAAAAAAAAGAAAAAAATTGAGAAGATTAGAGAGAGATAGAGAGATAGAGAGAGAGGAAGAGAGAGAAAGAGAAAGAGAGAGAGAGATTAAGCACCAAACAAAGCAACACAGTGACACGTCATTTAAGAAAGTTTTCAGTTTTTTCCGTCATTTTTAATTAATTGTTCAGCACATATATTTACATCACAACACAACAACCACGAATGAATCGACCTTGACGACGTCTCACAGGAACCGGTGAAGATGCTTCTTCCTGAATAATTTTTATCATTTTTTTTTCAGCTGAGATCCTTCCCTCCCCCCCCCCCCCCCTTCTTTATTCACCTCTACTTCGTTGACTTCGGTTGGAATATTTAAAACTGTTGTTTCAATTTCTTGCGTTTTATTCAATGTTCCAATCACATTGCTCGTTTTTTCCTCCTCAACACTATCCACTTTTGCAATCGGAGCATTTTTTCGAGAAGCTGCTGCGTGAAGAGCCGCAATTCGATCTTTTAATGGTGTGCTTACATCAACTGCCATTTCTCGTTTTGACTAGAATTACTCGGATGTCAAACATTTGTTCCACGTTTAATTTCTCGCTCACCTTTGCATCAATTTCTACATTCACTACAACCACATTTTGTGACGTTTTCGGAATTTCAGCAATCTTCTTCTCGACAACTTTGGGCTTCATCGAATTTTCGATTGTTGTAATTGGTTCAGCTTCATCATCACTGCACAATGAATATGGAATATCAGCATCACTCTATAATTTGTCAATTTTATTTTTTGAATCAAACAGTGTTTTGTTACTTCGACTGAGCATTCACTTTTTTTAAATTGACGAACAGAAGGAATTGGTTGCTGCGTCACATCTTCGACATTTTCATTTAAGTTTCTTTCGATAACTGTCACTAATCCTTCTGACTTCTGTTTAAATTTTTTTATTTAAATTTTATTTAGTCTTTCGCAAATATTTTTCATACCAATTCACTTTCATTACTGACTGATTTTTCGGCACAAATTTCCTCCGGAACTGATTTTGGATCAATTGAAATTCTTGGCGTGAAACCGTCACTGAAGCCGAGCTGAAAAAATGTGTTTTTTAAAGAAAAAGTTGGTGGAAATTATGAAACAAACTTCTGCAAATAAATCTTCTGAAACTCTCATTTTTGCATCGAAATATTCCTTTTCAAGGGATGACATGGAAGATTGCTGAGAAAAAATATCGGAAAATTAAAGCAAACATAAAAACTCATTTTATGCACCTCTTTAACAGCGAAACCCACATCTTTTGCTTCATCTTCATTGGAGTTTTGTTTTATTTCTTGTTCGGCTACGAATTCAGCGAGTTGCGACTTTCCTTCGGCTAACGTTTGGCTGTATGTCGGCGTACTTCGAAACACTACTGGACTTTTAGCTTCTTCACATTTTATTACATTGCTTTCATCAATTTTAAACGCTTTTTCAATTTGTTTTCCATTTTCTTCAATTTCTTCCAAAACTTGTGTATAAATCGATTTGTTTGGCGACGATTCCTTTTTTTGTCGAACCTTTAATTGACTTTTTTGTTTTTTTTTTGCAACTTAAATTATACGAAAAACCTCGTTGAAATTAACAGCTGTATCAAACTTTTCAATAAGTTTTCGAATAGTTGGCGACGATGTCTTCACATTTTGACCATCATCATTTGAAATCTCCTTCTCGTCTTCTTCTTTTTTGTCTAAACTCAATTTTCTCGGTGTCGCGTGTACTTTTACTTGTTCCTCCGACAAATTCCTTGAAATGTGAAAAAGATTGAAAACAATGATAAATATCGCCGAAAGCGACACTATGGTGGTTGTTTGAAGAAGAAAAAAAACAGTTCAAAACCATTTTTTATTCTTGTTGTTGTTGAAACAAGAGAACGAGAAAGATTTGGAAAAAAAACTTACTGAATTGAGTTTTCCGATTCGGATATTTCATAACTTGTTGAACCTGGTTTAAAAGCTGCTTCAACTGAAGAAGTAACAACAATTGATGAACTCGACTCTTCAATTTCAGTTTCACTACGAACGTAAACATCGTTTTGATCTTTTTCATCAACAATCAGCATTGTTGACATTACACCTCCATCAATTTCATCACTTCCAGCTGCCATTCTCTGAAAATATTTTAAAAACTCAGTTTTAATTAAAAAAGAAATACTTTTTCTTCATCAAATTCCGTTTCAACAATTTCGTTTTTCTTTTCCTTGATTGATAATGGTGGTGATGAATTTGATGATCTGGTATCTCTTCCTGAAGCCCATCCTTCGTCATCAGTGACAGACGACTGCACTGAATGTTGGTGTGATAACGGATCGTGTTTCTCCTGAAAACTCCGTTTTTTTTCAAGCTGTTGTTTTTATATTTTCATCAATCACTTCATCACAAATTTCAGATTTACTTAAATCCGATGTTGGTCCGTTGAGTTTTACGTCTTCGTCTGTCATTATTTTAATTTGATTGGAATTTTCTTCACTCTAAAAATTAAAAAATGTTGTTTTAATGGTTAAAAAAATGTTTTATACATTTTCTGAATTGGATGAACTTTCTGGAGAGTTCACTGGAAAACTGTAAGCTCGACCAAGATCATCAGAAATCGACGAAATGTTTTCATCAACTTCTGTACTTTTGACAAACTCTTCGAGACCTTTGTCAATCAGTCTGGAATGTTTTTAAAACAATGAAAATATATTAAAGACTATTTGAAAAAAAACCTAAAACGACACAACATTGTACCATCTAATGGTTCGAGAAATAATTTAACACTTGCAAGATCAAACAGTTCTCGCCTGAAAAATGCAATTTGCTTGAAATGATTTAAGAAATAAAAAACTGACTTTGTTTTACTTTTTGTTCCAAAAATACCATTAAACTCCTCGACAGTCAAAGTTCTTTGAGTTTCCTTGAAATAAAACTTTCGAATATCGTGCCATGTGAACTCATGTCCTCCTTTCCCTAATTTATTAATAGAAGAAATAAATGCTCTAAGACCATTCTAAAAAACAAAAAACTTAATTTTTCTTTCATAAATTAAAAAAGTTACTTACAGTATGAACTTGAAACTTTCGCACGTTTTCAATTGATGATGATGATAATCTATTCGCTTTTCGACTTCCTGTCGAAACATTACTTTTATTTCGGCGTCCATTATTTTTTCGATTCATTGCTTGAGAGCTGAAAAATTGTGGGATTAAAAAAAACCAGAAGAATGAGACGAAATTGACTAAAGTGGAAAAAAAAAAGAAAAAGATGGCCACATTGAATGTGTGAAAGTTTCAATTTTTTTCATTTCTTCACGTTGCAGAGCAAATAAAATTTTTTTTAAGTGTAAAAAAAACAAAAACATAAAATTGTGTAATCATACTTTGTTGACTTTAACATTTACGTATTGAGCTGTTCCTGTAAAACTGTTTCGTCCGTTGATATTTCGTTCAAGTTCCTGAAAAAAGAAAAGAAAAGTGAAACAACAAGGATAAAGGTTAATCGAAATCATCCAATAAATGTTTGAATTTTTATATACATAAAAAAGTGTGTGAGGCATTAAACATTTTCTTCAAAAAGTGGTTAGAGATTTTTTGCTGAAGATAAACGAGAAAATGTGGAACATTGTGTGAAAAACGTACACAGATGTCCGCCATTTGGAGAGTTATTCACCCCCCCCCCCCCCCCCTCACTCCCATATTTCTCCCTCTTTTTTCATTTCGTCTTTTCGATAAATTTACAAAAAAATATAAAAATTAAATAGATTTTTATTTTTGAAACATCTGCAAATTTTATTTTCAACTTGAAAAAATGTTTAAAAACAGAAAACGAAAAGAAAACAAGAAAAAAAAAAGAAAATGAGAAATGTTTTCAAATTTTCTCTCCTACGCAATACGGTCGCAACACAACGTACACCGTCACGTCAAACTGCACAATATCGAAACTACCGTAAGTGTGCTTTTTGAGGTTGAATTATTTGAAGTGCGCGCTGCGCGTAATCTCAAGTACTTCGAAGCGAAACCAGAAACAAAATGTTCAAAAATATTAACATTTTTGTGTTAAACAATCAAAACGATAAGCAACAAATCATTGCCGGTGATCCTCAAAGTAAATATTCAAATATTCGATGCATTGAAAACTAAACAATACAAAATTTTTATTATTTCAAATTTTCAAATTTTTCAAAGAAAAACATTTAAAAAACACTTTTTTCCACTTTTTTCCCCGCTCAAACTTGTGCTCAAACCTCAAGTGGGAGAAAAGAAGGGGGGGGGGGGGCGAAGAGTTGTAGCTCAAAGTGTTAACAAATCAATCAATAAGTACAAAATCTACTTGTAACTTTCACCAACAAAATGAACATTTTCGACATAATTTGAATTTTTGCCCATTTTTCCGAAGATCAAAGAGAAAATAAATACAAATGAACACGAATTAACCAAAAACCTAAAAAGCACTTGAAAATGTCACGGGCGGTTTGTATAAAATGTTCAATGATTATGTAAATCTTCGATTTGAAATCAAACAAAAATTGGAGGGAAACGCAAAAAAAAAAATCTCTTTTTATTATTTTTCAAAAAATAATTCAAATATTATCGATCGATCGATCGATCGCGACAATCAAGTCGCTGGATTAGTTACAGCCGAAACTTCAGACTTTGACTCTTCAACCTTCGACTTTGTTTCGCTCTCATTGTCATTCTTCGACTTCTTCTTCTTGCGCGCATCAAAGAAGGATTTCGATCGATAGCAGACAAAGTTGATAGCGGCAGCGATGGCAAAAATAATCGAGCAGGCAATCGAAATGTAGAGCACGTACCACCAAGCCGTGTTCGGCTTCCTATTATGTAGATCAATTGGATTATATAAGCAAATATATTTGTTGAGCGGGAATTGAGCACAAACAAATCCAGGGCCACAATCTCTGGAAAAAAAAACATTTTTTTCTCCACCCTGCTCTCCCAATTCCTCCTACGTGTTTATATTGCACGCCCTTTGCGTCATCGTCACCGGCTCACCATGAACACTCAAGCGGCCAACGAACACAAAAACGCCCAACTCTGGCTCACAATAGGCGCCAACCATCTCCTCGGGCACCTTCGTCGCCGGATCGCACGACATCTTGCTGACATAGGTGGTTTCGGGAGACAGCGAATTTTCCGGACAACAATGACCGTGCTTGCACAAGAACTTGGGATTCATCGGACACGTAAAAGAGCCGTCAAACGTCTGATTACACTTGGGCTCATTGAACAATGGAACCAATCTTGTTGGGCATTGCCATAGCAATTCAGTTTCACCCGGTGCTCTTTGAATGACTGAAAAATCAATAATTGCTCCGAGCAACAACGCCCGTCGCGCCAAACCTTTACAACATTGCTTCGCTTTTACATCACACCAAACTCCATTTTTATAACTTTCAATCTTGGGATCAGCACAATCAGAATATTGACTACACGATTTCACCGGAGTATGAGCAACAGCGCCAGGCATTGAACATGGCGGGGGTTTAGCTTAACCAAAAAAAAATTTTTTTTTTAAATTATCGATTTTTTTTTTACAATAACAACACAAATTCAATTTGACATTCTTGAAACCAGGTGCAGCAACGCATGCCGGACTAAAAAAAAAAGAAGCCAAATTTCGATAGACCAAAAAGCCATCCGATCTTACTCAAAAACATCCAATGGTGTTCTGCCATCAATTCCAACCCCTTGACACGTCTCCAACTTTTTCGGATCACACGAACGGGCCCCCTGTGCAAGAGCGCCGTCAAGAGAAACATGATTCGGTGAGCACACACTTCCATAGACACAAAAACCCATCTTCTTGCCCAGCGGCTGCACACCATCAGCCGAAATTCCCTGAGACTCCTTCGACGTTTCACAAAACGTATCATTATCCTTGATGGCTTCAACACAATCACTGTGCTTATCACACGATTGCAAGCCAAACGCCATCTTGTACACTCGATATTTTTTGCTTGAAAAAGTCGGATCTGAAAAGTTCGAATCGTCCAGTGATAAGCGGCGAAACAAAAAAAAACCTTTAAAACAAAATTTAAACGCAGCTCCTCGATTACTCAGATCCTTCGCCGTCGGCGCATTATTCAAGCTAAACGACGGATTCGCCGCGTGACCACAAAATTGGCCAGTTTTACAGTCAGACGTCTTTGAGCATGTCTTAATTGGTTTTCCGCCAACTTTAAAGCCAACAGCCACCGAATCCTTTCCATGAGCAATAGCCAATTGATAGGCTCGCGGAACAGCTAGAAACCACAATGATGAGAAGGCGGCAGAGGGGCGAGGGGTAGGACACTTACGACAAGCCGCCGAATACGTATGATTGGTGCTAAACAAAACCTTCGTCTCATACCAGTGTTCAGCCGGCAAACTTGTCGAATATTGCCAGTTATAAGCTCCATCTTGTAACGTGTGAAAAGAAGACATTTTGGTTTCGGGGCAAAATGAAACAAATTGATCTGAATAAGGGGGCGGGGGGCGGAGTCAACAATTGATTTTTCTCATTTTCCCAATAAAAATACCACAACAAAACGGCAACTGGGAAAATTTGGTATGGTTTCGATTGGTTGAAACTAATTTTTTAAGACAAACTTGACCAGATGGACACATCGAATTGCCACAAGCCGATGTAGCTATCAAACCATTTGGACAAACTTAAACAACAACAAAAAACAGTTTAAAGAAGAAAAAGTCACAAATTTACAAAATTTGTCCTTCTGTGCTTGTAGAAGAGAAAAAAGTGTGACCAGAATAATCTGGACAATGAGATGACGTTTCATCTAAAGAATCCGTATGTCATCAGGCAGAGGTGGCGCGGGGGGAAGGTGGGAAACAAACCGTAATTTTCTTCTACAATGGATCGCGAACGATGATTTTCTGATTGGATCGCTTTTTTGTTTTGAAGCTGAAAACTGGCTGAAAATAGAATTAATTTGCTCTTTTATACTATTTTTGACACGTTTACGTGTTGTTTGAAAAATTTTTTTTTTTTAATTCAAAAAACTCGTTTTTTATTTGAATTTTTATAGGGCGGTTGATCCCGACTGGCAGAAGAGCAAGAGGGATGAGCACTGTGTGAGGCTCGCCGCTTGGAAGGATCAGGCAAAGGCAGGTTTTCAGATTTTTGAAGTTCAGCGTTGGATCAGCAGATGGTTAAGGAAGGGAAAGGGAAAGAAAAATTGTTTTTTTCTTGAATTTTTATAGGGCGGTTGATCACGACTGGCAGAAGAGCAAGAGGGATGAGCACTGTGTGAGGCTCGCCGCTTGGAAGGATCAGACAAAGGCAGGCTTTCAGATTTTTGAAGTTCCGAAAATTTGACAGCGGCTTCTTCAGAAATCAGCGGATTCCACTGAATGTCTGATCAGTGATGAAATATGTCCTGAAATGTTTTAATTTTGTCCCATCATTTTCTGAAAAAAAATTCAAGCCAAACTTTTAAGACATTTTTAAGCTTGGAAAAAAACAATTTTTTTCACGTTGCAAAATGAAAACCATTTTTAAATATTTTTTTTTCCCGCCAAACATTTCTTCCAATTTTCAAATTCAAAAATCGTAATCAAAATTTGAATCAAATCATGTCTTTATCATTTTCCAGAGGAAAATGTATTGATTTTTTTTATTAGAAAAATCTCGAAAGAAAGACATTTTTAGCTTCACCAAAAGAAATTGTGATTGGATATTTGTCAGGAGTTGGTTTCTTCGAATTTCAGACAAATTTATTTTGAGCTGAAAAATTTTTTTTCTTTTTTTTTTTTCAGCGAGAAGACACAAATCAAACGAAAACGTTAAACAATTCTTGCCAAAATGCTCAAACTCCAGTTGAGCTTTAAGAAAATGTCTGAAAATGTTTGAAAAATGGGAATTTTTTCAGAATTTAAGAAGAAGTTCATCGATGATAAAAACGGTTACAAAAGCGCACAAAAAGACACTTTTGTTTTATTGATTTTTTAAGGTTGAAAATCTAGAATCTTCCATGACTGAAAACGATGAGAATTCGGATGAAGAAATGTCATCGGCCACCACCAATAAACAACAAACTGAAACTGAATTTGGCGGCAGCTTCATAGTTTTCAAAAAAAAAAAAATCAATAAATCGATGAGCAAAAAATCAATATTTTCAGCGAAAAGTCGTCGAGTTTCGTGACATTGAAGCGTGGACAACGGCGGCGAACGGAGAAAAGCGCAAAATTTTGGATCAAGTTTCGGGCATCGCCAGACCAGGAGAGTTGACATTCATAATGGGTGCGAGTGGATCAGGAAAGACCACACTTTTAGACATTTTGTCAGGACGAGAAAATATTGAAGCATATGGCGACGTGACAATTAACGGGTTTTTTTTTGTGTTTCGGATTTTATTGATTTATTGATCGATTGATTGATCGATCGATCGATCGATTTTTCAGACGGTGTGTCGAGTTTGAAGAAATGAAACTTTGGAGTTCGTATGTTCAACAAAATGATATTTTTCTTCCAAATTTGACTGTAAAAGAGACTCTTCAATTTGCCGCCAAATTCAAAAATTCCAAAAAAATCACCAAAGAGAAACGAAATGGAATTGTTAATGAACTTATTGCAATGGTTCTCTTTTTCTCATGTTGCAAACGCGCTCCATTGAAATAAGCAAGCAAAAATTATTTATTTTTCGTCGTCTGCACACTTACTATTTGGCTGCGTACTGTTGCCTGAGTATCAAATGATTGTTTTCTTTGTGATAAACATAATTTCGAAGTGGCATTTGGTCCCGATGCAAAAAGGTCGAGAAATTGTCTGAAACGCAAAGCTTTTAAACTTGACTTGTGGCGAGACCTGACTGAATAATTGCATGTTCCTTTAAAATTGTTTACTTGGAAAACTAGATCATGCCACGAATTTAAAGGAGCATGACTTTAATTAAGCGTGTCGACACGCCACAAATCAATCTTCCATAGAGTTTTGAGTTGGTTCATCGAATATTTCGTTTGATACTCAACCAACAATTGTTAGCTGTTTATGATTTGAGGTACGCAGCGAAATTTTTTGCGCGCGAAAATTATGGTGAAAAATGTTTTTAAACTGAATCAGCAATTTTGTTGGGGAAAACAAAAGTTCTGGGAGTTCCGGAAGAAAAATTGTTTTTTTAAATTCCAGATGGGATTGAAAACGGTTTGCAATACTCGCGTTGGATCAACAACGGATAAATATTTATCAAGCGGAGAAAAAAAGCGATTGTCATTTGCACGCGAAGTTAGATCCTAAATGAGCCCCTCCCTCACCTTCACCCTCACCGCCACCCCCGCAAAAAGTCTGAAATTGCAGACTTTAACCGATCCTCCAATTCTGTTTTGTGAAGAGCCAACAAGCGGCTTGGACTCATTCATGTCTCATCAGGTGATGAAATCGTTGCGTCAATTGACAAATGAGGGAAAAACTGTGGTTTGTACGATTCATCAGCCGACCACTTCAGTTTTTCAAATGGCCGATCAGTGAGTTTTTCCCTGTTAAACCGCTGCACAAACGAAAGAGTGGAGGATCGTTGCAAACACGCAAACCCTCTCCATGGAATGGTACGGTATTTAAAAACCACTTAAAAACGTTGCAACCTTGCGATTAAAAAGCAGTGAAGACGTAAAGCCGTAGGGTTGTAATGCAGAAAGTTTCGGCGCACAAAAAATCGGAAAATCGTTGCCAAACTCGAAAAGCTTTAGAACCATTTGCAGCCTGATCATTTTGGCGCACGGCCAAATTGCATATCAAGGAGCCGCCACTAGTGCTCTTCCGTTTTTTGCCAGGTTTTTCAAATTTTCCCCCGCCCACAATTTTTTATTGTTTTTTTTTTTTTTTTTGATTTTTCCGTTTAGATGTGGTTATCCGATTCAACGATTCACAAATCCATCGGATCACATCATTCGGATCACATCACAAAATGAAAATGAGACTTTTGAAATTTTTATTGATCGATTATCGGTTTGGAATTGGAAAAATTTACAACAAAAAAAAAAAAAAATTGTTTTTTCTTCAACAGAAAATTGTGAAAGAAAATCATCAACGTTGGCCGCTCAAAAATTTGCCATCACAAAAATCGAAAACGCAACATTTTGAGTGTCAAACGTCACCAAAATATCCACAAAATTGGTTTTTACAATTTTTTTACATTTTTCATCGAGCGTCGATTCAGATGTTTCGTGAAAAATGGCTGATTTCGATGAACATCTTCCAAACTGTGGTGAGCGCTCTTTTCTTCTTCTTCTTCTTTTTCTGACCGCTTCTGAGTTTTTGTTTTGGTGGTGATGGTGGTGGTGGCTGCCGCATGTCCCTTTAAATTGCTGGCCTCCTAAATTTGATTTTTTTTTTGTTTTTTTGAGTAAAAGCTTCAAGGAGCACTCATTTATTTACGCCAGTGAGTCTCGCCACCAGTTAAAAGTAGCACGTCGAACTTCCGACTTTCTTCGGCTTCTGCCAATTCGGGAATTTTTTTTTCTGAGTCTGAATCAATCAATAAATCAAATTTTTTTTTAGGCCATGGCAATTTTGATTGGATTCGTCTACAGTAATTTGAAAATTGATTCGGCACATTTCGAGAGTTTTCGTGGCTTCTGCTTTATTTCTCTTCAAATTGTCCACTTACTCGTTATGATGCCAACTCTTGAGGTTTTTGAATTTGAAAAAAACAAGTTCAATTTGGCTCCGCCCACTTTTTTAAATTAAAAAAAAATAAAACGCGATGGAGCGCTGTTTCAACAATGTCGCTTATTGATTTTCCAGATATTCTGGTCAGAAAGTGTCGTGGTAAAACGAGAATGCGAAGCAAATATGTACTGTCCAACGGCGTATTTTTTGGCAAAAACATTGGCCGATGTAAATTAAAAATTATTTTTTTTGTAAAATTTAATTATTTTTTAAAAATTTAGAGCATTCAATATTCGTTTTATTCAATTTTATATTCATTTATTGTTCTTTCAATGATTGAAATCCCTTTAAAATCATATTTTGTTACACATTTTGTTTCACAAATGATCATTATGTCACAAATTGTTACAGTAATTTGTAAGTTTGACAAACAGAATTACTGTAGATTTTGTCTCTTTATTTAGCGCAAGCAGTTGGCGCTGGTTGCGCAACATTTTCAATTGCTGCCTCATTGGTTACTGTAATTGGAGTTGTTTTGATGATTTTTGGTGAGATCAAACTTGAAAATTGAAAAGCAAAAAAAAAAAATTGTTTTAGGCGGATTTTTGATCTCTTTTGATTCGATTCCATTTTATTTTCAACCAATTCAATGGTTGTCCCATTATGGTTACAGTTTTGAAATTATTCTTGTCTCATATTTTACAAATATTGAAAAAATCGAGGAAAATGCGCGGGATCATCAGATTTCAGCCAATAATCATTTAATAAGAACTTTTAATTCTGGAATTTCATATTTGAATGATCAAACAATGTCTCCGAATAATTTCTTTTCCGATTATTTGGCTCTTTTATTGATTTTTTTGTTTTACAAAGTTGTCGGATTAACATTATTCATTTGGAAAATCAATAAATAATTATGTATTATTTGAATTATTGTCTTTCGCGCCAAAAAAAATATTTATATTGAATTGCAATTTTTAAGCGGTTTTTAAGTTGCGATTGAGCGTGTTTGCAGCACAAGCAAGCTGTGTGATTTTTCAATTTTAAGATTTATAGAAAGTTTATTTGTCAATTTTTTTAAATGGAAAAACTTTTGATGGTTTTTCTTGGTATTTAGAAAAATCCTTTTATGAATGCTGAAAAAATGTTTTAATAAAACTGGAATCTGAAAATAAATCTGTCTTACTTTATGTTTTCGATTTTTTTTTCTGAAAAAAAAAGTTTTTTTATTGATTTATCGATTTATTGATTTTCAACTCACATAGTTTTGTTTATTTGATTTCCTAATTGAAGAGCCAAATACGCAAATATAACTGCTAGAAAACTCGTCAACATCATCAATAAACCTATGGATATTTTTTGATAATATCGCTTATTTGAACTGAAAATAAATAATTTTTAATTTTAACTTAATAATATATATTATAAAAATATAAAGCTGAATTTTTAAATAATAATTAAATTAAAAACAATAATTAAAAAATTGGTAATTAATAAGATCCTACGGTACGCAACAGCAAAAAAGGTTTAAGGACGTGACTGAACACGACGCAATATTGCAGAATACTTATAACATTTTATTTTTTAGCTTCCCTAAATTCTATTTTTCTTCCCTTTTATTTTTAAATTATTAAAAAAGTTATTTATTATTAATTTTACCTTTTATTAATATTATTACTGGCTTTTTGAGGTTGTGCAATCGGTTTATTCAATGGGTTTTCATTCAGCGCCGGTATAGTTCTACTCTTCCATTTGTTCGTCGTAGTAGTTGTAGGCCTTCTTTTCCTTGTTGTGGTAGTAGTTATAGGTCTTCTGGTTGTGGTTGTGGTAGTAGTCGTGGGTCTTCTAGTTGTCGTCGTAGTAGTGGTGGGTCTTCTAGTTGTCGTCGTAGTAGTGGTGGGTCTTCTAGTTGTCGTCGTAGTAGTCGTGGGTCTTCTGGTTGTGGTTGTGGTAGTCGTGGGTCTTCTGGTTGTGGTTGTGGTGGTAGTGGTGGGTCTTCTGGTTGTGGTTGTGGTAGTAGTGGTGGGTCTTCTAGTTGTCGTCGTCGTAGTGGGGCGTCTTCGTGTTGGAGGAAATTCATAAATACTTTTGGTAGTGGTGGTGGTGGGTCTTCTAGTCGTCGTCGTAGTGATGCGTCTTCGCGTTGGAGGAAATTCATAAATACTTTTGGTAGTGGTGGTGGATCTTCTAGTTGTCGTCGTAGTGGTGATGGGTCTTCTAGTTGTCGTCGTCGTAGTGGGGCGTCTTCGTGTTGGAGGAAATTCATAAATACTTTTGGTAGTGGTGGTTGTGGGTCTTCCAGTTGTCGTCGTCGTAGTGGGGCGTCTTCGTGTTGGAGGAAATTCATAAATACTTTTGGTAGTGGTGGTTGTGGGTCTTCTAGTTGTCGTCGTCGTAGTGGGGCGTCTTCGTGTTGGAGGAAATTCATAAATACTTTTGGTAGTGGTGGTTGTGGGTCTTCCAGTTGTCGTCGTCGTAGTGGGGCGTCTTCGTGTTGGAGGAAATTCATAAATACTTTTGGTAGTGGTGGTTGTGGGTCTTCCAGTTGTCGTCGTCGTAGTGATGCGTCTTCGCGTTGGAGGAAATTCATAAATACTTTTAGTAGTGGTGGTGGATCTTCTAGTCGTCGTAGTAGTGGTGGGTTTTTCAGTTGTCGTAGTAGTGGTGGTGGATCTTCGCGTTGGAGGAAATTCATAAATACTTTTGGTAGTGGTGGTGGGTTTTTCAGTTGTCGTAGTAGTAGTGGTGGTTCTTCGCTTTGAAGGAAGATCAGGATAATTTCTGTCTCTTTTGATTCGGTTATGTTGCATAATTTCAGATTTTATTAAATTGCCGGTCAAACTTAGAAGCACTAAAATTTTTTAATTTTTTAAATAAAAAATTATTAAAATTTAATCTCACCGAAGAACAAATAAATTAACAACTTCATTCTGTATTTTATACTTGTTTTTTTCTGTTTTAGAAATTGATTTAACTGAACTTTAATATAATGAACTTCTTAATAATATTTAAATGAATTTAAAATAGTTTATTTACAGTACACAGAACACGCAAAATTCTTTCTTAAATTTTTATTTTCATTAAAATAATTCAAACCAAAAATTAAATTTTCTTTGTTTTCTCATTTATTTTTTCAAAATATTGATTTAAAATTGAATTCTTTATGTCGGAAAAGAATTCCAACGAATTTGAAATTTCAGCACATTCGAATTTTCTCTGCTTCAAAATATTTTTCCGTGCATCACACAACATTTTTTGATCAAAAACTTCAGATTCAGATTTAATTATTTCTGTAACTAATCTTCTTGTAATTATATCCCATAACTCTGCATTTGTCTGAAAATGAAACCTTTGAAACTGTCTTTAAATAAATTAATTCAAAACACCTTTTCCACTTTAATTTTCTCTTTTTCCTCAATTTTTGTAGAACTTTTCTTTTTAAATTCAATTTGATTCCAATTCAAAATGTTTAATTTGTTCATTAGTTCGTCCATGTTTTCAATCATTTCATGCTGTTCATAAATTTCCACCATTTTTTCAAATTCCTCTGGTTTTTCCAAAGTCTCAAAAATTTTGTGAATTGTCTCTTCAAGTTGCTTCTTATTTTCTGATCTTGTTCGATTCCTTTCAATTGCCAAATCAATATCGATTTTTATATAAACGATTCCGATGTGATATTTCAATCGTTTTGCCATTTTTCTTATTTGTCTTCTCATACTTTTCAAATGAAATGTATCTTCGATCAAAATGACACGTGGCAAAAAATCTGAAGACAACATTTCTTCGAGATTCTGTTCGAAAGATTGTCGAGCATCTCGAGCGCGCTCGAAACTGTAAAAACAGCAGTTTGGGAGAAGTTTTCTTTTTTTTTACGTTTTATCTTGTCGATAATCATCAAATGAAGTGCTGGCTACAATTTCCTCATTGCCTTCTCTCATTTTTCTACAAAATGTACTTTTTCCAGCACCCGGAATTCCCATGACAAGAATAATCGACATAGGCTAAATTGAAAATTTTTGCTCAGTTTCAACACATTCAACAATTAGTTCTAGCGAAATATAATCGATTAACCTTTTAAAATGAATAAAAATTAGAAAATTTTATAGAAAACCCCGGAAACAATAAAAAATCTTCGCATTTCTAAAATTAAAGAAAAAACACGTAACAGCAATTTGATAATTATCGATTAATATGAATCAATTTTTTCGCTAAGTTTATCCCAATTTTCAGCGAGAATTCTGAAATTTTTAAAATAAATCAATTTTTATGAAAATTTGAATCATACAAATAATCTTGGAATGCATGATCCGACGTCGAACTCAATCCCAATTCTCCAAGAAGTTTAACGACTTCTTCCTCATCAATCTTTAAAAGTTGTAATTTTTTAAATTTTCACATCAAAAAGATAAAAAGTAACCGATTCAAATGAGATATTAACAAGATCACCACTTGGATCATCAATTGCTCCCATTTTCATGATTGTGTCTAGTTTGGTCATTTCGAATCTTGTTTTTTCATCTTTCGTAAACATTTTACACTTTTCCATATATTCCAAATGTTTAAAGACATGCGAATAAATTTGTGAATAAATAATCGATAATAATGTCACATCACTTTGTTTCCAATTTTTAAACTTCTTTTCCAAATTTGTTATCAATCCGAAAACAAGTTTATTCATCAATTGATTTCTTGACGACTTGAACCAATAAAAAAAATTTTGTTTTGGAAAATTTGTTTTAAATACAAACCGCGGATGTTTTCTTGGAAACTTTTGTTAAAAATAACAAAATCGCCTCGAACGTAAGTTGAATTTTTCTAATTTTTGCCGGATTTGAATTTTTTCTAAATTTCATTTGTTTTACAAAGTTCCTTTTTTGTTTGAATTCTAGTAGAATTACTGATAAACAATTTGTGAATCGATTTCATCTACCAATTCGACTAAATATGAAATTAGCATTTGAGCGAATCGATTCCATTCATTTCTGAAAGAAAAAAGCAGAAATATTTTAAGAATAATTTTTGAAATATCAATTACCGAAAAATAGTTATTACATTATATGCGCTTATGATCCACATTGTTGTTGCTTTTTCTAGAATTTCAAGAATTTCCCTAAAAATATTTAATTAAAAAAATTTTTTTTTAATTTTTTAATTACCAAACAGAATTCATCATTGGATAAACAATCTGAACCCATGAAGATTCCAAATACCATTTCTTTGATGCTTGATTTATCATTTCATGAAATTTTTTAACAAGAATTAAAGCTGTGTCATAATATGCTGTTTGAGCTTCATCATCATTTATTAATAAAGCGTTTTGACTTATTCGATTAATCCATTCTTCAAAAAATAAAGTTACTTCTGATGACCATTTTTGATCAGATGATAAAATTGAATTATTTATTTGATTAAATGATTTTTTGTTTTCAACCACTTTTTTTGAGTCATTCAAGAACATTTCAACTTCAAGCTAAAATAACAAAAAATTCAATTATTCAAATTTTAAAATTCACTTACCAATAATACAATTTTTAAATATTTTGGTTTATAAAGAGGTTTTAACAAATCTCTTCCACAAGTTTCAAGTTCTGAAAATTTAAAAATGTGATAAAGCCTTTTTCAAAAAAAAAAAAAGAAACCAAATTTCTCTTCGAAATCCTTTAAAATTGTGCTAAACCCAGTGAAATAAATTGGATTTTCTGAATATTTTTCGAGAAAAAATTCCGTTATTTCTTCAATGCAATCCATGAAACCTTCATCAAATAATAAATCCACATCATTTTTCTGAAAATTCGGTTTTTAATTTTAATTTGATATGATTATTCTGTACTTGTTTTAAATTTAACTTATCCGCAATAATGTTCAAAACTGATTTTGCATTTTTTGACCATTTAAAGGCGCATTCTAAAACTAATTCAAACTCAGTGCCAATATGATGATTTTTAACAATATCAAGTGATAAGTTTAAAATCTGCCCAAACAACATGTTGATAATGAGTTTCAGAGAATTATTATTGTTTTTATTCTTGAAAAAATCTATTTTCCAAATCGTTGAAGAAATTTTTTCAAGACTTGAACAAAGTTGAGCATAATCAGGTGCAGCAATTGAATCTGAAATTCTGAGAAGTAAAAAAATTCAATTGGGATGATTAAGCTCACTTTCAAGTGGTTTAATAGGAATATTACATTTTTGTAAAAGAGTCCACAATTCGAAACGGCAAGTATCGAGGGATTTTTTACAAAATTTGTCCAGTTTTTCTTTGTCTTCAGCATCTAAATCAATTTCATCGATTTCGTCCCAAATATCTTGATTGTTTTTTAAATCTTCAGCTAATTGTTCAAAATTTTCTCCTGATAAATTTTTGATTTTTTTTTGAATTTCTTCTTTTTTTTTCTTTCTAAATTGATTTCTTTAAAATTTAATATTTTACTGAACTTTAATACTTTGATTTATCGATTAATGTCAAGTATTCAGCTTTTGTTTTTGATAAAAGTTGATCCCCACCAACCTAAAAATAACTTTAAATTATATAATTTTATAAGAAAAGTAAAAACCTCTTTGAATGTATCTTCAACTGTTTTTAAAAATAATTTATACTCTTTTTGAAGCATTAAAATATCATTCTTAATATTTATTAGGTTTTCTTTTTCTCTGAAAACTCTTGAAATTAAAAAAATATTGAAAAAGTATTTACTTTTTTAAATTTAAAATTTGCTTTGTTGCTTTATCGTAAACTTCTTGTTTTGATTGGTTCAAAAACGAAACTTCTTCAATTAATTCTGTTTCAGACTGCAAATATTTTATTTGAGAAAATTCAAATAATATTTAAACCTCTTTTAATAATTCCCATATTTCACTTGAAGTTGGTTTTGATAAAAGTTTAAGACGTTCAAGAAGATGATCCATTTATTACTGAAATTTTAAAAAGAAATTTATTCTTTTTTAATTTATTTTAAAATATTTACAATTTCGCTTAAAGAAAAACCTCCAACGGTATAAATAACTCGTCATTGTTGATTGAAAATGGCCGAGTTTTAGTTACAAAAAAAAACATGGATTTCTCTTCCATTAAAACTCGACCGCACGTGACGAACATTTTTCAAGAGGAGGAAAACCGAAAAAAAAATGTTTCGTGGTCGGTGTGTTTATGATTTACGCGAAAGTTCAACACCATTCAAATAGAATCTAGTTTTCGCAATTTTTTATTCATTTTTTCTTTTTGTTGACTCAGACCGTTTTTTTTTTCGTCTTCCAATTGATTTTTTCTCCAATTATCATCATTTTTTCCTTACAGAAATGGTGCAAAAAGCACCGGTCATTTTTAGTTTATCAGTTTTTGGTGGGCTGGTGTTCGTTGTTGGTGGAATATTATTAATTATTGGAGTTCCCATCAACAAAATTGTTGACGGCCAAGTGTTTGAGGTGGTTTCAAAATTGATGAATTTCCTTATGCTTAATAATAATAATAACAATTTCAGCAAGATTTTCTTGGATATAAACGTGATGAAAATGGAACCGAAGTGGTGAATTCAATGACAGCTTCATGGCTGAAACCTCCATACAAAATGCAGCTTAATATTTGGATGTTCAATGTAACAAATGTCAATGAGATTATTTATTTAAAAGCGAAACCAAATCTTCAAGAAATCGGACCATTTGTTTTTGAGTGAGAAACATTTTTTTTTCTTAAAATCTTTTTAGGCTGAAATATTTTTTTCCAGTGAATTTCAAGAAAAAATTTATCACAAATTTCATGCGAATGATACAAAAGTGTTTTATAAAAATAAAAAACTTTATTTTTTCAACAAAAATGCTTCCTGTGAAAAATGCAGCCTTGATACAAAAGTTGTAATACCAAATGTTGTTTTTCAGGTGAAAATTAAAACATTTTTTCTCAAATTAAATTGGACGTTTTTTTTTAATTTTTACAGAAGCTCGTTGACGCTGCTGACACTCATATTTTTGGAATCAAATTTGCGATTGAATCAATTTTGAAAATGGTAAAAGAAGGTCCCTACATTACAGTTAAAGTTGGAGATGCTTTATTTGATGGATATGAAGATCCAATTGTAGACTTGATTTGTAAAAATAAAATTACAAGTTTCTTATGTAATTCAATAATCAGCAAAAGAATTGGTTTCTTTTATGGGGTAAAATAGTCAATTTTTCTAATTAAAAATCAATTTTTTTAAGCAAAATGGTACAACTGATGGAACTTATGAAGTTGATACTGGAGTTCCTTCCCCATTCAATATAGGAAAAGTAAGTAAAAATTTGATTTAAATAGGATAAATTACAAATATTTATAGCTTTATACATGGAATAACATGTCAATTATGCCTGAAGATACTTGGGATTCAAAATATGCTCGAATGATTAATGGAACCGATGGACAAGTTTTTTCGCCACTTCTAATTCGAGATAAACGATTATCAGTTTTTGTTCCTCAAATTTGCAGGTTGATTTGCATTTCTTAAATGTTTGGTCTAGATAATAAATGATTTCAGATCAATTCAATTAGAATATTTAAAAGATGTTTCTGTTGCTGGAATCCCATCATTCAGATATTCTCCAGCAAGTGATTTATATAATCCAGCTTTGCCAAAAAATAAAGGATTTTGTAATAAAAATGGAGTTCCAACATTTTTTGAAAATAAAACAGTTCAAATAGGTAAAACAAATAAAAAAAAAAGATTCCTGAAAATATTTCCAGAAAATTGTCTTCCGGCTGGATTAATTGATTTGAGCAGATGCCAAGCTGGATCGCCACGAGTCTATCTTTCACAACCACATTTTTCGAATTCACCAAAAGAAGTTTGGCATTCAGTAACTGGTCTGGCGACACCATCAGATTCAAACGATAAAACATTTGTGGACTTGGAGCCAACTTCTGGAGTGCCAGTTCAAGCGAAAAGATTAATGCAAATTAATGTTGGAATGGTGAAAGGAAGCTTAAAGTAAATAAAAAATTAGTTAAGCAGAATTTAAAAAAAATATTTTTTTAAAGTATTACATCTCATACAACAAATGTAATTGTTCCTGTCCTATGGTTAAACGAAACGGCATATTTTGATGAAGGAACACGAGATCAATTATTACAAATATTCAATGCAAAGTAGATTTTTCTTTACATCCAACAATTTCTTTCTTATTTTTTTTTTTTGCAGACATTACTCATTTATTGGAGGAGTGATCGGATTATCACTTGGTGTTATCGTCTGGCTGACGGTGTTCGTTGTCATTTTTGTTTATTCTAGACAAACTGATGATGATGAATATGGAAGATTGGTATTGGATGAGGATGAGGAAGAAGAAGCACCGCATAATGATCAAGAAGTTTTAGTTGATGCTTAATTTGTAAATATTGCGAAATTGTTTTTTATTGATTCGAATAGTTTGTGATATTTTGAAAAAATCTGTAATTATAAATTCGCCAGACGTGTTAATCTTTCCCAAATTTAAATGGGTTTTTGTTATTATTTTTGAAATAATTAATAGAAATTTTTTTTTCTATTTGTAGATAAAGTTTTGATAAACGTCCTTCGCTTTTTTGTTTTCATTTAAAATTGATCAAGATTAAACGAAAAATGAGATGAGAAAGAGAGTCTCAGAGCGTCTCGGTTAAAGGCGCGTGCGCAGTGGGGGATTGGGTCTCGACGCGATTGGTTGGCTACTCCACGCGGGTGAGTCAAAAATTCAAATAATATAGTGACGTATTTTGTTTTCTTCACGCTTTATTTCGGTTAATTAATTTACTAGTGAGAACATTGATCATTTCTCATTCAATAAAGCTTTCCGAATTGTTTTTTGTTCAAGTTTTGTAAATTTTTTGTTCTTCAAACTTTAAAAAAAAATTAAATAAGAAAATAATTGAAAGTTTTCAGAAACTCACTGTACATAAAATGGAAACTCAATTCGATGTAAAAACATTTATTTCTTTTCTAAAAAATATTAATAAACTGTAATTTTCAGCATATAATGGAGAGAATTCGAGTTCGGCAAACAGAATTGTCGTCGACAGATGAATCAAAAGAAAATAATAAAACTGAAACAATTGAAAATCATTTGCTGGAAGAAAAATGTTTGATTCTTTTACTTTCTTCTTTGTTTTTTGTTTGGCCTCAATTCAAATTTTTTGCAGCTTCAAATCATTCTTCTCCAACAAAAGTGTTTGGTTCTTCATCAAAGCTCACAAACATTTCAGAATCTGTAAACGAAAAAGAATCAAAAACTTCGATTCCAATTTTCCAATCAGCTGAAAGAAATGTAAATCCATAATTAAATTTTGAATTACTTTTTTTTGTTTTTAGGAAAAATCCCCTGAAAAGGGAGCAACACCAACTGCTGAACAAACGTCTGCTAGAAAAGCTCGATTTTCAGCTTTAGCACAAGATTATGATGATTTTCAATGTGATTTTGTAAGCAAATGTAATAAGCCAAAAGAAGCCTATATGAAAGGAAGATCACCAAGAATGAGTATTGGAGAAGTAAAATTAATTTCCAAAGTTTGACACTTCAAAATCAAATATTATGCAATTCCAGACAAGACCATCAGTTTTATGTACTCCTGCCGGTGCAGCCGCTCTTAGAAGTCCAAATGTAGCAACGACAAACACTTCAACAGCCTCAAAATCAGCATCAGAATTGGGAAAAATGAATTCAAAATCTGATATTGCTGATAAAAGTAGCAGCAATGTTGAAATCGCACGATCCAATGATGTTGAAGAACGTCGGATCAAGTTTGCTCAACCAATAGTCAATATTAATTATTTGCCAAATGAATCCTCATTGGTTGGTTATTATTCCTATGATTGTTTCCTACTTTGACCTATCGATTTTTCAGAATTCTGGTTCTGTGAATGATTCGGTCAGCACAGTTCTTGGCGGATCTTCAGAAATGATGAATGTTACAACATCGTCGCTATCCTGCACTGAATTGTCGATGAATCATCAAATTACTGTTGAAAATACACTCATAAACGCGCAATCGTGTGATAATCGAGGTATTTCGATATTATTTTAGTTTTTTTTTTTTTTTTTTGAGAAAAAAAAACGGGGCGCAATTTTAGATGCGATTTTGAAAGAAAGAACATCTACAATGAATAATTTGTCGTCTGAAGAATACGGAGCTCATCATTTTATGAGACGGGTAAATCATTGAAAATTCTTCTTCTTCTTTTTTGTTGTTGTGCTTAATTAATAACAATGATGCTTAACTTTTTCTTGGTTTCTAAATCGGGCGGTTTTTTTTTGAAGAAGGTTTCAATTCCAATAAAAGGAGAGAAAATTGACGAAGGCGACGAGGCGTTTGCGAAAAATTCGTCGGAATCACCAAAAACAATACTTCACACAACTGTTCGATCACCAAAGCCATTTTCAAAGGAAATTGTAAACTCGAAATTCTCACCTGTGCAATTTGTACGAGTTTTGCTTGACTTTTTTATTTTAAAATAATAAAACGATATTGCTTAACTAACAAATTTAGACGCCTAAAAGCACGTCTTCGCCAAAAGTTAATCAATCAGCTAACAATGTAATGTCACCAGCGAAAATAGCTGCGCTTGAAAGTGCACGAGCTAAAACCATAAAAATGCAGTTTGAAGAAAAGCTGAAGCTTAATCAAAAAATTGTGAGTGAATTCAACGATTTTAATAATTATTTAATTTAAAAAGAAACCATAAACTCTGTTTCAGGAAAAGGAGATGGGAACTGGTTTGCCGATTCCTGTACCACGTCAGGGTATGTCGATTCAGCCAAATACGCCACAATTACATCATGTGACAGTTCATCAAAAGGATTTGTTTCCAGTTAATAAAAATAAAGGTTTTTTAAACAAAAATTAAATTAAATTTTTTTAATTAAATGCTTCTTTAGAAACAATTCATACACCAACACTACCGGGCGGTGTTCAAACTCAGTTCCGAGGTCAACACAACACGCCAGTCGTTCAGGGAGCAAAAGCCGAAGACAAAACGGCAGGTGCGGAAATTGTTGGAGCCGGCTTTGGAAAGTTGAAGAATCTCAAATCGAGATGGGAATTCTCGTCGGCAACCGGAACACCAATTCATCCGGACGCGTCGGAAGACTCGCTGATTGCGACAGCGATTAAAATCAAAACAACGGCGACAGTGAAGAAGAATTATGGCAAATTGGGTGGAGCACAAAAGAAGGAGCACTCATCAGCGTCAAGTATGACGAGACCAGCAGCAACGTCGGTTCGATCAACGACAGCATCGCCAGCGGCAAAAAGTGTGAAGTATGATGACGGCGATGAAAATGATGAGGTGTTTGAAAGCGAAGAACAAAAAAATCCGGAAAAAAATCATGAAAATTGGCCAATAAGAAACGAAGCTGGAAATGGAGACGGGGATGAGTTTGAAGATGAATCCGGTGATGAACTGGCATCAACAGACGCTTCAAAAATTATCGATCAAGCATTTGATTTTATGGATCGTCAAAGTAAAATGGAAACACCAAGTCCATATCGTCAATCGCTCGATGGTCAAGCACCATTAGCAAAAATGGAAGAATCATCGCCGTTGAAGAGAAGAAATTTGACGCCAAGACGGTGTGGAATTGAATCAGATGTGATCGAAGAAGAGGATGTTCCAATGGGCGAAGGTGATGATGATGAAGACGATGACGAAAAGGAACGACAAGAATATGGCGATGTAGTAGGTGAGCAAGTGACAAACGAATGGAATGAGAAGACAAAGAAAAGTGGTGAGAAGAGGCGGAGTTGAACTTTTAAAAATTGAAAATGTCCATTTTCCAGACTCAAAACTTCCATATTCGGTGTCATTTTATCGAAAAATTCAACGAGAACGTGTCGCTGATTCGACAGCATCGTGTTCGACACCAGTCGAACCATCGGCACCAATGGCTGCACAATCATTGTTGTCGCCGCAAGTGTTGAAAAAGTTGACCGGAGCCGACGAAGGAATCTATGATCTGCCAATCGTCAATGTCAACGAAACACGAGAAGAGAACGAGCGAAAAGTGAAGGAGAGAATTCGACGCGCGATCGCAGTTGAAGATGAGCACATTTCGCAATCGAAACGAGCGTTGGCGTTGTGCCGAGAGACCCCGACGTTTAGAGGATCACGAGAAGAGGTTTGTGTTTGATAATTTTTTATCAACATTTTATCTTGAAAAAAAAAAACAACAATTTAAAGATTGAAATGCAACGAGCCCTACTGATTGCGGTTGAGAAACAACGAGCACTTTTATCCGAATTTGATCGACTTCAGAAGGAAGGTGTCAGAATGTAAGTGAAGAGAATGAGGTGAATTTTTCTTTGTGAAATGCAAACATTCTAGAATTGATGGACCACGTGGAAATGTGACATTGTCGCAGCTTCAAGTCAATTTATCACGCGATTATGTGCAATCAAATGTGGCAAGTTCGAGAAAATCTGGTAAAAAATGATTCAAAATGCGGAGAATCGGGGCTTTATTTTCACGTTTCTCATGTTTTCCAGCCGAAGTCCACTATTTTGTGGCCGTCCTAAAATGGGGTGAACAAGTGGAGGTGTCGAAGTTGGTGACAAGTGACGCGGCGCTCAACCGAAAAGGTGTTTTGGACTTTTCGATGCCGTTGCAATTGAGATCGGTGCCGCCCGACTTTAAAGCGAGAGTGGAAATTTATGGACAAGTTTGTCGTTGACTTTTTCGTCTTTTTGAAATTTTTGTGCAATTTCAGAGATCACAAAGAGAATGCTTTTCTCACGAAGATAAATATAAATTGAAAGGTTCGACATTGAAATCGAAGGTGACGGTTTTTTCTTTTCTTTTTTTTTTTTTTTGGAAGTTCAA
Organism: Caenorhabditis drosophilae; assembly: GCA_963572285.1. Classification (NCBI taxonomy): domain Eukaryota; kingdom Metazoa; phylum Nematoda; class Chromadorea; order Rhabditida; family Rhabditidae; genus Caenorhabditis; species Caenorhabditis drosophilae. The sequence continues at coordinate 5,155,517 of OY751562.1, forward strand.
GCTGTAGTTTGTGTTTTTTTTTAATTGTGTGCTTGTTGTTCCTCTCTCCATCTCTCTCTCTCTCTCCGTTTTTAAGGAGAGGAAATGTGTGTATCGATTGATTGATTGATTGATTTTTAAAACATGCAGACAAGCGATGAATGGTGTTTGTACATGTCAAACGATGAGCAAGAGAGAAGATTGACAAATTTGAATTTGAATCATAAAAATCGCGACGAGACGAAATCGATTGCATGTAAATTGTGGAAAAAGTTGAATGTATGTTGTGTTGTTGTTAACCATAAAACTAACCAGAGCTGCGTTAAAAATGTCTCGTTCGTTGTCGCTGTCTGTCTAATTTTGTCACGAATTTTTGTGATTTGTCGCCCTGCTGAAGGGAGAAGGCAACAACTAATCTGAGAATCTTGGTGTTTTCAGTCGAAAAATTCGAATTTGCTCGGAGGTCTGAACAGTAATAACACGAGTGTTTTCATTCCGCCAGTATCGACAACAATCGATTCGAGCTTCAATTTACTCGGAGCATTTATGTTTGACATTGGTTGCCCGGGAAAAAAGGTTTCTTTTATTTATTTTTTGTCTTAAAAATTTGAATTTTTTATTGAAGATTTATCAAATTTCGCATCCAATTTATCCGTTGGAAGGCGTTGCACTGATGAAAATGCGTAAACAAGCGGTTGATGGCACCGATATTGTTTTCAAAGGATTCTTGTCAATGTATCAGAAAACACGGGAAGGGCTAGGATCTTGGACCAGGTAGGTGTCTATTTTGAGTTTTTTTTTTTTTGAAAAATGTGACGAATATTTTCCCTAGGTATTGGTGTGTTTTGGATTCGGGAGAAATGAAGTTTTGGAAGCATCCGGAAGATGAAGGAAACAAGGTTTTTTTTGTTGTCTTTTTCGTTGAAAAACCAAAAAAAAAAACAATCATTTTCCCTTCAGAATTGGCTGGTTCTTCTGGATCTTGCCACGTGTATAAGATCGGAAGGAGCGTCAACAGTGACGGATTGTTGCCCGTATCCGAACAGTTTCCGAATCGATGTTTGGGTACCAAAAGAGGAAGTTTGTGTTCGGCCCGACACAACATTGAATCCGGCCAGTGATATTGAACAATTAAAGTCAGTTTTTGTAACAAAAAAAAAACCGGAAACAAGACGACGGGGGTTGGAATTTCAGAGTTATGTTGGCAGCCGACACTCAGCCGGATCTAGCCAAATGGTTATCTGTCATCAATTGCTCATCGAAACAGCTGTGTACATGGAGAAATCCGATTGTCTGAATGTTTTGAGAAAATACTAACCAAATTATGTTAAACACAAATTATTTTTTTATCGATTTTTTTTCTGTTTCAATACCAATTTTATTATCTTCCCTTATTTTCTTCATTTTTTTTTCCTTTTTTGAAATTTCTGTCTTTGTCTCTGTCTCTCTCTCTCTCTCTCCATTTATTTTTATTTTTTTTGTATTATTGGAAATTTTTATTGAAGCATGGCGCGACGCTTGTTTTCAGAGCTCAGAAGATGACGAGGACGTTATCGATTCGCTGTAAAAAAATTGTTGTATTATTAAAATTTTTTTATGATTAAATTTGAAATCAATAAAAAATTGTTCAGCTTGGTGGAGAGAAGGAAGTTTATTAGAAGAAAAGAAAATTATTTTGGCTTCGCTGATTAATTTGAGTTCAATCGGGGGATCCGTTTCGATTCGATTCGATCATTTTGAAGTGCTGGAATAGAAATGGTGGAAAGTGTCGAAATGTGTGGTTTTCAAAAAAAACAAACTTGGTCTCCTCGGCTGGTTCGAACTCGATGTCCATCGCCTCGTTGCCAGTAGCATTGGTGGAGTCGCAGTCGAGCTTGGCTGACGCCTGATGCGATTCGCCGAGCTCGCCGACAAAGTTGGCCTTCAACTGCATTCGTTGATTGCTCTCCCAGTCGAGCGGTTCGCTCATCGTCACATTGTTCGACTTGGCGGCGTCGTAGATCAATTTGCGAAGTTGATCGTAGTCGGGACGGTCGAAGAATCTGAACAAGACGAATTTGTGGGCGGGAAAGATGTTGGGCCGAACGTTGTGTGATCGATAATGGCGAGAATCTCCAAAAATTGCCGAGGAACACCGGCAAAGAATTGCGAACGTTCGGGCTCCTCGCGAATCTCCATTTTGGCTTTTCCGATCAGCTTGTGATTTTTGTGACCGTCAATGTTGGCCCACGGAAGTGGCCCCTTCAACAGTTCGATTCCCATATAAAACCAACTTTCGAGATCGTCTTTGGCGCACTGATCCTTGTGCGAATGAGCCGAAATTGCGCAATACTGAAACGTTCCCATCAGGGCGGCGGCGCTACGTGGTGGAATGATTTTGCCGTCCTTGTCTCTGCAAGGAAAACAATTTAGAAAATGTAGCCGCAGCGCGTGTGACATGCGGCGCGGTTTATTTTTTCAACAAAAAAAATGATTTCAAGTTTGTGCGCAACTTGCACAGAAAGACACGCCCATTTTTTGCAAGGAAAACAATTTAGAAAATGTAGCCGCAGCGCGTGTGACATGCGGCGCGGTTAATTTAAAAAAAAAATTCAAGTTTGTGCGCAACTTGCACAGAAAAACACGCCCATTTTGCAAGGAAAACAATTTAGAAATTGTAGCCGCGGCGCGTGTGACATGCGGCGCGGTTAATTTTTTCAAAAAAAATGATTTCAAGCTTGTGCGCAACTTGCCCATGAGGACACGCCCATTTTTTACATTTTTAAAGCGAGTTGACCTCAAAAACGATGCTCCGCTCGTCCCGCAATATCAATTCGTTGCGAGACCAGTGATGAAAAGAAAAAGGAACAAACTTGAATTTGCGTGCAAATCCAAAATCGAGAATATAAACGAATCGTTCCGTCTCGCCGACGCCAATCGCAAAGTTCGGAGCCTTGACATCGCGACACAACCATCCGGCATCGTGCAACTTCTCGAGCCTCGTCAACGTTTGATCGAGAATCTGAAGTGATGTGGACAACGAGAAGCGTCGCTCGACTCGCGTTCGACGAAGACGACCAAGATCCGGTCCAACAAGTTGCATTATGCAATATCTTCAAGGAAGGGGGCGGGGTTTTTTGGTTGGATTTTTAGCAGCAAAAAACTTATAAATCTGCGTCCGACCGGCTGCAACAAATTCAGGGAAGCCGACGGTCCCTTTCAGAGCGCTCAAAACCATCACGTCGAGCTTCAAAACGGGTCTTGTGTTTCCTTCCTGTCTCTCACATTTCATTGCATAACGAACGTTTGTAACTATCTGAAAAGACCGATTTTTGAGTGACGTCAGCGAAACAATTCTGACATCTGATACAACATAAACATCGGAAAAAGGTCCAGAATAAATATTACGAAGCACTTTCCATTTTTGATCACCATTCTGATGCTCAATTATGAAGCCGGTCTGGAAAGGAAAAGCTTCGTCAATTATTGATTTTCATTATCGATTTTTTATTGATTTTTTTTTCGATCGATTTTTTACTTGTGGCATTCCATTGGATGTTGAGGAATTTAGTGTCATCGTTTTTATCAAAAATGATCGGAATTGAAAACTGAACCAACAATTATTGCCGTCGAAAATTGTTTCACGTTTACAAAATTATTGTTGATTTTCGTTGCGAGACCACCCGTCGTCAACACATTCAAAATGCCACCAAAACATTTGTGTTGTTTTGCGGGTTTTTCCAAAATTTCTTTCGAGTCGAGAAGCTTTTGAATTCCCCCCTCTACTCGCCTCCCCCTTTTTGCTCTTTTTTCTACCGCCTCTCGCTGTCTCTTGCTGTCTCGTCGACGAGTGTCGACTTCTTTTGGTCTTGAACAGAAATCGATAAGAGGCAGGGGGGCAGAGGCACGGCGACGATGCGATGAAATGAAATAATTATTTGAGGCGGCGAAGTGACGACATTTTTCCCTTCATTTCGTTTTTTGTTTTTTTTTTTTCTCGATTTTTTCAGACAAAAATCTTCTGCTGATTTTCAGACACAAATGTTGTAGAAGAAGAAGAAGAAGAAGCATGGAAGAAGAAGAAGAAGAAAATCAACAAATCACTGCTGAAAATGCTGAAAATGACGAGGAGGAGGAGCAGCAGCAGCGGCCCGATAGTTCGGCTTCATTTATGGTTTTTTTTTTGTTTGGTTTGGCCGCTTTGAGCCTCCACTGAAAAGTTTGTCCGCCTCAAAAACTGATTCGAACATTTTCAGATCAATTCTGAATACGGAACGCCGGTCAAAGAATCGTCAAACTCGTGCACAATTGAAAACTCACTTTATGACAAATATAATGTGCAACAGAGAGAATTAGAGAGGTCAGAGAAACAGAGGGAGAGAGAGAGAGAGAGAATTTCAGAATTTGCTCATTTTCAGACTCGAAAATCAAAATGCAGAATATCGCGAGAAATTATTGAAAACGATTCGAGAAAGAGATTTGAACGAGGAATTGTTGAAGTCGATCGAACAAATTTCCAGCCGACGAAAAACAAATTCTCAATTTTCAGAAATGTTCAAATTCAACACAAAAAGGAAATCGAATCACAAACGAAACGAATCAAAGATTTGGAAATTAATCTGAAAGCAATCATGGTTGGAAGAAAATCAAAATCGGGGAGGGGAAAAAAATAATTTTTTTTTGTTAAGGATAAATCGACAGCTCAGGAAGCTCATTTTAATGTGACAACTCGAGAAATGAGCCAAAAATATAATAATTCAGTTCAGCAGGTAAAATCAATTGAAAAATCGATAAAAAATCAATAAAAAATCACTTAAAAAATCGATAAAAAATCAATAAAAAATCAATTAAAAAATCGATAAAAATTATTAAAAAATCCATAAAAAATCCATAAAAAATCGGTAAAAAATCAGTAAAAAATCAATTGAAAAATCGATAAAAAATCAATAAAAAATCGATAATGTTAAGCTCACAAAAAAGGCTGATCAAAACGAAAAAGAAAAGAATGAGGCGGTCGTCAAATATGCGATGAGAGAAGGTGAAATGATGAAGCTGAAGAACGAGATTCAGAAGACTGAAAACGAGTTGAGACGGTGTCGAAACGAGTTGGAGATCAACACGAAGTCGCAATCCAGCGAGAATCTGGCTCAGCTCGAGAAATGTGTCAACAATTTGAATGTGGAGGTGGAGAAGCTGAAGCACGAGAAGTTCGATGTGGAGAATCGATTGAAAATCGCCGAGAAGAGGGTCGAGGTTTTGACGTTTCGTTTTTTGTCGCCTTCAATTTTCGCTCCCCAAGGATTTTTCAGACAATTTCAGCCGGTTTGACTGAAGCAAAACATCAGTGCGACGTTTTAAGGAAGCAATTGATTCAGGCGAAAGATGAAAAAGCTCAGCAACAAGTTGAGGGAATTTCAAGATCTTTAAACAACTCAAACTTCAGAATGTTGAATCACAAAAACGAGAAGCTGAACTGGAGAAAAAGCTGAAAGAGGCGGAGCATGATCTGGAAAAATTGAAAGCGTCTCAACTCGACATGGCGACAAAGTTTGAAGAAGCCAGCAGGTCGGTTTCCGAAGCCAAACTTTTCCTCTCGCTTTTCAGAATCCTAATTTTTTTCCAGAGAAAACACTGATTTGTTATCGAAAATCGATATTCTACAGGATCATCTAAGTCTGGAAGAAGATCGTCGAAAATTCTGCGAAGAACAAATCGAACGTCTGAAAAATGTCGAGAATTTCGTGGAGAGGTTTTGCCCCGATTCGATTCCTTGAAAAATGAACGGAATTTTGCTCAATTTCAGCAGCAGCCAACAAATCGAGGCGACGCAGAAGGAGAAAGAATCGGCGAACGAAGAGCGAAAAGTGAGGAATTCAGAATTGCCCCGCCCCCGCAAAAAAAAAAACTCGAAATTTTTTCAGCAAGCCGAAATCGAAGCAGCCGAATGTCGAGAATACGCTGAAAAAATGCTGAAAATCAATCAGAATTTGACGGAACGAAATTCGGCGTTGCAGAGAGAAATCGGAAAAGCTGAAAATGAGGTGAGGAATTGGTGAGAATGGCCGGGTTTCAGAATTCCTTTCGTTTCAGACTCAAAATCTGAAAAATGAGATCGAGGAGAAGGAGGCGAAAATTGTGTCGATGAAGGAAGAAATTCAGAATTTGTGCAAGAAAAACAATGATTTGAAGGCGGAGTTGAATCAGAAATCGGAAATTCTGAAAGATCTTCAGCAGCCGCAGTCGAAATCGTCCTCAGAATCCGGCGTCGAACTGAAAACGGCTGAAAATCAGCCGAATTTCGAGAAATTATATGAAGAATGCTGTGAAAAATGTAGGGTTTTTTAAGGATTTTGCTGAAAATGTTTTTCGGGGTCCTGAATTTCAGTGGAAAAAGCCGAACATCGATTATCCGAAGAGATGAACAGCTTCTCGGCGTACAAGAAAAAAGCGCAGTCGAACATCAAGGAGCTTCGAAACGAGCTGAGCCAAATTCGTCGGATGACGTCGTCGTCGAGTTTAGAGTCGTCGACAGTTCTCGCGCCGCAGTCGGCCTCATTAGAGTCGGCGCCATCGTCACGATCCAGAGCCAGCTCAATCACCAGCATCGATCGGGTGACGGTAGGGGAGGGTGTTGATTGTCGCGCTGATCAACGGCAAAAAAAAAACGGTTGTAGAGCACGTCACGCGAGGAAGAAGCGATATCGGAAGAGGCGAAACGAATCGAGCAGCAGCAAAACATTCAGCAAACGATGATCGACAAAGTGACTTCATCCCATCATTTCGCCGATCATTGAAATTCATTTTCAGATTGTTGTCCTTCAACGAAAATTGGCTCGTCGTTCGGAAAAAATCGAATTTCTTGAAGAGCACATTCGACAATGTCTGGAAGAGCTCCAGAAGAAAACAAAGTGAAAAAAAAGCGGAGAAAAATGTTTTTAAAAAAAATTGAAAAATATTCAGAATAATTCAACATTTCGCTTTAAGAGAAGAAGCTTCACTTCTGATGCCTTCTGAAGGATCCCTGGAAAAAGTAAGTGAAACATCAATTATTGATTGATTTTTTGATTTGAAAAAAAAATTGAATTTTTAGCTTTTTTCAAGTTCTGATTTTGTTCAGGTAAATTGAAAAATGTTGTGATGTTTTTTGATCGGGGGCGGGGAGAGGCGATGAAGCTCAACCAATCAATCAATAATTCAGGTTCCAATCGTCAAAAAAGGTTCAACGTACGCTTTGATGGGTGCAATGTTTGTTAAAAGTGGCGAGAAGAAGAACGCACAAATCTTGACCGAAGTCAACTCACGTCTTCAGGCTGTTCTAGAAGATGTAATTCAGAAGAATATTAATATGAGAGTAAGTGTCAATCGCACGAATCAATAAATGCAACGACGCTTTAGCTAACAACTAAGCAGCTCGGCGACAACTTTTTTAAAATTGAAAAAAAATTTAGAAAAAACCCGCTTTAATCCGTGAAATTTAAAAATGGGCGTGTCTTTAGCAAACGGCGCACGGTTTTTGTCGAAATCAACCAAAAAAAAAGTTGAGGAAAAGCCCGCTTTAATCCGTGAAATTTAAAAATGGGCGTGTCTTTTGCAAGCGGCGCACAGTTTTTGTCGAAACTAACCAAAAAACAAAGAGAAAAAAGGCGTTTTAATCCGTAAAATTAAAAATGGGCGTGTCTTTTGCAAGCGGCGCACAGTTTTTGTTAAAAGCAACCTAAGAAAAAAAAACGATTGCAGAGCACCGTCGATTCACTGTCGTCGGAAAACGCGAAATTGTCACGAGAAAATCGATTGCTTACCTTGTCACAAGCGCGTCTTCAGGATCAGAACCATCAGACTCTCCAATCAATCGATCCAGCAAAAGATTGATTCGATATGAGAAGAGATTGTGGAGCAGACGAGACGAGACGGGTCGAAAACTTCAACCAAAAAAGGAGCATTTCAATATTATTCCGATGTTTGCCATATCGGCTCCCCCAACTTTTTTTTTTTTGTTCGAGAAATTTTTTCGATAAATTCGGTTTCTTTTTCTTTCTCCCCTTCGTCACCATCAACATTTTTCAAGAGGACGAGAATTCGTCGCTGCCCCCCGCCCCCACCACCACCACCACCACGACGACGACGAATTAAATGCCGACTCATTGCGCTTGACTTGATGTTGGGCTGGAAAAAAAAACAGAATTTTTCGAGCTTTTTGCCATCATTTTTTTTTTTGAATTTCCACATCGCCAAGGTTTTTTTCCGAAGCTTCTCCGGTCTTTCCTTCCGGTTCTGGTGGTTCAAAAAATGCCATTCAACTTATCGTTATCCCTATCGACTTCGGATGTTTTGGAGCCGCTTCAATATGTTGAAGGCTTCGTTACATTTGAACTGAAGGAGACCATCAAGGTGGGGCCACAGACATTTTCAGCTTCGAAGCAAAAACCATTTTTTGAAAGGTGAAAGCCATCAAAGTTTGCGCTGAAGGTTTGGCCAGCACCAAATGGCTGCTGTCCGAAGGATCGAAAGCGGCGTCGTCGCATGGACGTAGTCGCGAAGTGTCGTACAGTGCCAAGCGTTTCTATTTGAACGAGGAGCAGTTCGTTTGGAAGCCGTTCGAGGGACACGCCAAATCGTCGATTTTTCCCGGCTGCCACATTTATCCGTTCAAATTTCAAATTCCCGCCCGTGTTCCGCCGAGTTTTGAAGGCGATCATGGGAATATTCGCTATCATGTCAAGGTCACTGTTGAGCGACCGTGGAAAACGAATCGATCGGTCACCAGATATTTTAACGGTATGCGAGACGTTCTTCGAATGCGAGACGCAGGCAGCTAGGGAAAACCGCTCGACAACCGCAACGCATCGCAATTGTCTGCGTCTCTCTATCTCTCTCTTTCTCTTTCTTTTTTTTCTTTGTCTCTCTGAATTTTGCTTGTCTTTTTTTATCCCGAATTAAGTGAAAACTAAGAGACCGCAGGGAAAATGACAAAACCGCTTCATAACCGCAACGCGTCGCAGTCGTCTGCGTCTCTCTATTTCTGTCTCAATGCGTTTCAAAGTCAAAAATCTAATTCCAGTTTTATCAGTGAAAGATCTGAACGCTGATCCGGAATCCAGTGAAGAATCAACGTGTTGGAAATCGAAAAAAGTCGGATTTTTTCTGTTCAGATGCGGACGAGTCAACCTTCAGGTGTGGTGCAGGCGAATCAGTTCAATCCGTAGCAGCAAAAACAAAATCAATTTTTAAGGTCCACATTCCAAAAAAAGGCCACGTTCCCGGCGAGACGATTTTCATCGATAATCAAATCGAGAACAATTCGAGCCTGATCGTCACCAAAATCGAGTGTCACCTCGTTCAACGATGCCGCTTTTTGGCCTATCGTTACGGTATTGGCGGCGTCGGCGGCGGTGGCGGCGGCTCAACAGCCGGTCTCGATTATTCATCGATCAATAATGTGGGCGGCGGCGGCGGCGATCGATATTTGAGTCGGAAGAGCGATGAGAATCGCGTTTCGACAGTTTGTCAGTCGTTGAACGTTCTTCCACGAACCGTCAATGCGAACAAGATGCAGCTGAAGATTCCGTGCGTTTGTCCGACCTTCGACAGTTCACTGATCCATGTTGAGTATCGCGTCGTCATCAAGATTCACATCAAATGTCGAATACGAAGATCCGTTAAGGTGGAATGTCCAATTATCATCGGAAGTGTTCCATTAAAACAGGAGAATATCGGTCCCGCCCACGCCTTTCCTCCCTCGCCACCCCATCAAAATTCTTCAATTTTCAGAACCACGAACTCCAACCTTCGGTGAAGTCACAATTTTCTCCAATTTAACACATCGAAGTATGATGTCGGTTGATGAGGTAATCGGGCTCACTAAAATTTTGCTGCAAACGTGCTCTAATGAAACTTTGGTTTCAAACATTTTTTTTTCAAAATATACGCGCGTAAAACAGTGCGTTGTTTGATTGTTTTTTTTTTGAAATTTCGCATTTTCCCGCCAAATCTCAATTAGCTCACGTTTTTTGGAACACTGCAAAAATAGGCGTGGTTTGCAAGTTGCGCACAGTTTTTTTTTTTTTTGAAATTTCGCATTTTCCCGCCAAATCTCAATTAGCTCACGTTTTTTGGAACATTGCAAAAATAGGCGTGGTTTGCAAGTTGCGCACAGTTTTTTTTTTTTGAAATTTCGCATTTTCCCGCCAAATCTCAATTAGCTCACGTTTTTTGGAACACTGCAAAAATAGGCGTGGTTTGCAAGTTGCGCACAGTTATTTTTTGAAATTTCGCATTTTCCCGCCAAATCTCAATTAGCTCACGTTTTTTGGAACATTGCAAAAATAGGCGTGGTTTGCAAGTTGCGCACAGTTTTTTTTTTTTGAAATTTCGCATTTTCCCGCCAAATCTCAATTAGCTCACGTTTTTTGGAACATTGCAAAAATAGGCGTGGTTTGCAAGTTGCGCACAGTTTTTTTTTTGAAATTTCGCATTTTCCCGCCAAATCTCAATTAGCTCACGTTTTTTGGAACACTGCAAAAATAGGCGTGGTTTGCAAGTTGCGCACAGTTTTTTTTTGCAAAAGCAAAACAAAACTTCCCCCCGCCCGCCGGAAAATATGTAGATTTAGAATTTTTGCTTGCAGAAAATCACACCAAAATACTTAATTTATTCAAAATATGGACAACCAAAAGCTGAAGAAATTGACGAGCCGCCAAGCATTGCCGACTTACAACTTCCACCCATCGACTCGTCATCCGATGATTATTGATTTATTGATTTTTTTGTCGTCGTTTTGTGAGGGGGGCAAAAAGCAAAAAGCAAAAAAACAAGTGGTGGTGTGAATAAAGGATGAATCGTTCATAATCGACTTGATCCCGCCCACAAAACCCATCCGGGAATTTTGATCCATTGCGGAATGAAGGTGGCCGTCGTTTTCCAGCCGGCCAATTGCAATAGTTTGCTAACAGATCGCATATTCGGTGGCGTCGCTCCTATCAAAGCGAATCACATTTTTTTTCCGATTTTTTTTCCCCATCAAAATCAAACCGTCAATGTCCACAAATCCGTATTCTTTGCCCAAATCCTCAGTGATCAGGATTCGTCCCGTTTTGTCCATTTTTCGACGATCAGCCGCCAGCGCGACAATCGCCTTTCCCGGATACTCGACAGTTTCACCGTCGGCGAACAGGCTGGCGTTCGCCCCTCTCGCCAGTCCGTCTTTGCCGGTGAACATTTGTTGGACGAGCTCTGTTCGCACGGCTCCCGGCCAAATCGAAACGACGCACACGTTTTTGCGCTGAAATCGTTTTTTTTTCAGGAGGAGGAAGAGTGGGGGTGGGTGGGGGTGGGGGAGGAAGCTCGCTCCTCCTCTTCCTCTTCTTACCGCCAACTCGACGGCCATATCAGCTGATAAACGATCGAGAGCTTGCTTTCCAGCCCCGTAGGCTACATTGAATAAATATCTGAAATTTTCTAGTTTTTTCTTCTCCCAAATTTGAAACGACGAGCCCCCTTGAAATATTATCAATAGAGCGTGTTGGCTTTTTTTTTTTCAATGTTATCAATGGAGCGCACACATTTTGGAAACGTAAACACGCTCTATTGATAAAATTTGTTCGGCAAAGAAGCATTCAAAATAAATAAAAAATTGGTTTTTTTTTTTGAAATACGCGCTCAATTTTTTGGCGCCAAAAAATAGTTGATTTGAATTTCAAACCGTGATGAGAATTGGTACGGTTGCAAATGACGCACGGTTTATTTCAACATTTTTCAAGTTTTTCGGCATTTTTTGACGATGATTTGGAATTCAAATCAGCTTCCTTTTGGCGCCAAAACAAAAAAAAGTTGACTGCGTAACTCGAACTTGTTTCCAATGATCATCGAAAAAAATTTTTGTTTTTTATCAATGGAGCGTGTTTACTTCTCCACTATTCAGAATACGCCTCACTTTTTGTGTAGAACGTTGAACAAAGAAAGAGAAAAAAAGAAAAGAAGCAAACATGCTCTATTGATAATTTTTATCAATTTATTTGCTTGAACAATCAAAACACCACTGATTGATTAAATCACCAGAGCCGAACTGACCTCAAACCACCAGCCGAGCTGACGTTAACAATTAATCCTTTATTTCTGGCTGCCATCAATCTTGACGCATAAACGGAGCAATAATAATGATTTCTCAATCCGACATTATTGACGATGTCCCAAATTTCAGGATCCGTTTCATAAAATGGTTTTCCAATGTTGTCCGATATTGCCTGAAATTACTCAATACAATTGTTGTGTTCCTTTAATAGGTGACTACGGTAAGCGAAGCGTCGCGCGCCTAGTCCGCATTGTCCACACGCAAAAGTTCACACACACCACACTTGTTTTCGAGTTTTTATTGATTGTGCCACAGGAGCTCAGTTGATGATCCCGCTTCCCTTTAAATACTCGTAAACCCGTTGCATTGTTGCTTTATTAAAATTTATTTTTATTGGTTTTTCTAGTTAAAATTTTTATTTAAAAAAGTGTTTTAGAACAAAAATGAGGATTTAAGCTTCTTCTCTCTCTCTCTCTCTCTCTCTACAATGTTACAAACGCGCTCTATTGTGAAATTTGAATTTAAATGGAAAAAGAAAAAAAAATAAATTCAAACCTTGACCGCCTGATAAGCATTGTTGACTAAAATATCGAGTTGACCGTCATTTTCGTTTTGAATTGTTTCAAAAAATTGTCGAACTTCGGCCATATTTCCATGATCAACAAATTTTGCAATTCCTTTTCCGCCTCTTTTTGTGATTTCTTCAAAACAAACAATAAATTAGGGCGGAGGCGGGGGCGGGGGCGGGGGCGGGATGGAAAACCATTTGCAGTTTCTTCCAAACCGCTCAGTCCAACATTTGAATTGAAACTTTCGCCCGGTTTCCGTCCGGTTATATAAACTGTCGCACCGGCTTCACCCAACTGAAGAGCAATTCCTCGTCCGATTCCACGCGACGCTCCAGTCACAATTGCGATTTGTCCAGCGAGAGCCATTCGATCTGAAACATTTTTTTTGGGGGGAGATTTCAGAGAAAAAATAAAAAGAAAATGAAATTAAACCCTGCTCCCCCCCCCCCCCCCCCCTCCTTTCCTCAATTGAAAATGATGACAAAATGAGAGGGGACGAGAGAACAGAGACGGGCAGACGCAGAGAGGAAAAGACACAAAATTTTGTTTGGCTACAATGTAGCCGGGGGAGGGGGGTCGCTGATCATCAACACTTTGTAGTCTTTTTTTGATGACAAAGATCATTGAAATTGGAAAAATCAATTTTCTCACCGATTGCTCGGCAAATGTTGCTCCTCATCCAGAATTCAGACCTGAAATTGTGCCTGTCGCCGCCGCACACCGAATTTTTGCCCCGACAGAAAAAAAATGAGGTTCGAAATTAATTTTTGATGAACAAACAAAACACGTCGAATATTTATTGAGAATAAAAAATTTACAAAAAAAAACAAAAAAAAATTGGGGTTCCCCCACCCCCGCCCCGCCCCCCTTTTTTGCTAATAAAAAATTTACAAAAAAAAAAAAAAAATTTGGGGTTCCCTCACCCCGCCCCGCCCCCCCCCCGTTTTTTGCTAATAAATAATCTTACAAAAAAAAAAAAAAAAAAAATTTGGGGTTTCCCCACCCCCGCCCCGCCCCCTGTTTTTTGCTAATAAATAATCTTAACAATGTGGCCGCCGCTGATTTTTCGGTTTCCACCTCCTCCGGCTCCTCCCAATCCTCCTCCACCATTATTGGATTTCTTCTTTCGAACTTTCTTCTCCTTCGATCTTTCGTTAAACGATTTTGCATCGGCGTCCGACTTTGACATTAGGCTTTTTCTCGTCGCTTTTCCTCCGCGTTTTTTCTGCAAAAAAATCGATAAAAAATCGATGAAAAAAAAAAAAAGAGGCGGAGAAAGCCTGACGGTGCTCAATTGTTCCGGCTGAATTGTTCCCCAGCATGGCTGATCATTGTCGTCGTGCGACATTGCGTCAATGCTGAACAACTCCAGCGCTTTCTCAATGAACGACTCAATCGATTGTTCGTTTCGTAGCAAAAACGGAATGACGCACAGCATATCGGCACTTCCGAACCACTCATAATCACCTTAATAATCGGACCATTCTTAAGCGCACCAAACAAAAAAATCAAAAAGAAATGCGAAGAGACGCAGACACAAAACAAAACATCTTGGCGACCGCGTGGCGGACCGCGACGCGTGTGCCATCTCTGCGTCTCTGCGTCTCTCTGCGTCAGTGTCGTTTTGGCTGGATTTTTGGCTTGAGGGAGGAACAATTTCCAGAGAAAAAATAAAAAAAAAACGCGGCGGAGAGACGCAGACACAAAACATCAGGGGCGACCGCGTAGCGAACCGCGACGCGTGTGCCATCTCTGCGTCTCTGCGTCTCTCTGCGTCAGCGTCGTTTTTGCTGGATTTTTGGCTTGAGGAAGGAACAATTTCCAGAAAAAAAATCAAAAAAAAATGCGGCGAAGAGACGCAGACACAAAAAAACATCAGGGGCGACCGCGTGGCGAACCGCGACGCGTGTGCCATCTCTGCGTCTCCTCGTCGTTTTTGCTGGATTTTTGGCTTGAGGGAGGAACAATTTCCAGAGAAAAAAAAAACCTACGATCGTTTCGAAAAAATTTCTCCTTCTTCTTAATCATCGGCTCCTTTTCAAAAGACCACGGAAGCTGAGCATGACAGGTAACAAACATCATCACATACAACCAACTTTCATAATCAGCAAACTCATCAATGTCCTCGTCCTTTTCATGACATATTCGAGCTGAAAATCGATCAAAGCGATAAGCTGAAGGCAATCGGGGTTTTGGTCTGAAAACAAATTGAGTTCACTTCGAATTTGGTGACCAAAAAAAAACCGACTTTGATGGAACGATCCGAGCAAAATCAACGAGACGAAGGAAGAATGGTGAACTGATTGAAAATGATGATGGCCGAAGATCGAGATGGAGAAAATCAAAGGAATGAAATTCTTTGAGCGCCAAGAACGAGTAATATGTCACCAAAAATGCTGTTTTGACACTGAAAATTCCAGATTTTTTCGGCGAGAAGAAGAAGAAGAAGCAGAAGACGATGATTCATACTCGAAGGGATGATTGTTCTGAAAAAACCAGGCCAGATCATAGCCGAGCTCTTCGAAAATCAAAAATTTGAAGTCGTCGTCAAAGCCCATGTCGCGAAGCTTTGAAATTTGAGAGTTTTTCGATTGTTTCACGGCAATCGACGCGAGAAATTGACGTTCTTTCTGGAAAAGCGACAAAAAATCATCGAAAATCATCGGCGCGGGACAATTTCAGATCAATTTCTGAAATTTCAGATCAATTTTCACAAAAAAATCTGAATTTTTTTTCCTTTGACAAGAAAAAAAAACACCAAAATTAACGGCGCGGAAACATTTCAGATCAATTTCTGGATTGTTTTTTTGCCAAATTTCATTTCAGATTTTTTTAGAGACTTTTAGGGAAAATGATTCGCGCTCCACCGCACAACTACTAAAGTGACCGCATTTTTGGCAAGCTGCCCCTGTCTCACACCAAGTGAGTAAGCACCAAACTTTGCCGAAAAATTTCCAGATTTTTTCCGGAAAAAAAAAGCTGGAAAAATCTGGCTCGGCCGGGTGGAATTTTCTAAACAAATTTCCAGATTTTTCTGAAAAAAAACTGAAAAAATCTGGCTCGGCCGAGTGGAATTTTTCTGAAAAAAAAAGCTGGAAAAATCTGGCTCGGCCGGGTGGAATTTTTCTGAAAAAAAAAGCTGGAAAAATCTGGCTCGGTCGGGTGGAATTTTCCAAACAAATTTCCAGATTTTTCTGAAAAAAAACTGAAAAAATCTGGCTCGGCCGAGTGGAATTTTTCTGAAAAAAAAAGCTGGAAAAATCTGGCTCGGCCGGGTGGAATTTTCCAAACTAATTTCCAGATTTTTCTGAAAAAATTTCCAGATTTTTCTGAAGAAATTTCCAGATTTTTCTGAAAAAATTTCCAGATTTTTCTGAAAAAATTTCCAGATTTTTCTGAAAGAATTTCCAGATTTTTCTGAAAAAATTTCCAGATTTTTTTTTTCTGAAAAGTCAAAAATCAAACAAAAAACTGACATTAAAATTGATGTCATGAAATTTGATTCGTTTTCTCAATTGCAATTTCGCATAGAAAATATTTCGAGTTTGCAAATCTTTAATTCGACAAATATGATATCCGGCCGTGTTCGGACCATCGAACAAATCTTTGATCACATCGTACTTGTGCTCCAAAGTGCTCAGACTTCTCGGCAGCGGATTGGTGAAGTTCATCTGCTTCTTCTTCTCAATCGACGTGGCTCGTTGCGAGACGAGATTCTCGTTGAACGCCGAATCCGTCACCTTCTGCGCGGCGATCAGATAGTTTTGCAGCGCCTGAGTATCGTTTTCGGATGGTTTTTGACAAAGCTCAACGTTCGATCTTGCCTTGTCCTCCTTAATTTTGCTTTTTCTTCCTTCTCTCTTTTTTTTTTTGCGGCGATGCCGTGATTTTACCGTACAATGAACCAGCGGCACATTTACGAAGCGCGGAATACTTCGGAATGGATACTCCATTGCGCGTCGGATTTTTCGTGCGGAAATGAATTCAACAATTTTGTCCGAAATTCGATTCGAAATTTTTCACGTAAAAAGTTCACGTAAAAATGTTTTTCTTCTTCTTTAAATAGTTTTTAAACTGCCTATCGTTAAGAATGTATTAATAGTTGATACGCAGCGAATTAACAAAAAAAAAATAAAATTTTTATTAAAAAATCATCAAATGGGCGGGAATAACATGGCGTGGCCTAGTTTTCGCAATAGTTGGGTTTCTCTTCCATTCGATCGATTTTTTGTCTTGAGAAAATCGTTTAATTAATTCGATTTATGCCCAACCAGATCAACCATGACGGCAATTTAAGCCAGGATGGAAGCCATTTCTGTGCTCGGCACCAACCAATCTGTCCTAAAATAAAACCGGCACTTCGAAGATTCGGCGGTTTGACACCTGGAAAAAACGCACGATTTTTGATCTTTCCTTTTCTTTGATCTTCTTCTTCTTCCCAAACCATCAACATCGACAAAACCATATTCGTCGCCCAAATCTTGCGTCAACACAATTCTTCCCGACTTTTTGATTCGATTTGGATCGGCGGCGAAATGAACGACGGCTCGTCCGGCATATTCGACACTTTCGCCTCGGGCAAAAACGTCGGCTTTTTCCATTTCGTCATTGAGCTGGCCGTCTTCGGTTTGGTAGAATTTGCCGATTAGTTCGGTTCGAACCGCTCCGGGCCATAAGGATGTTACTGTCACGTTGTGCTTGGATAATTCTTCAGCCATGTCAACTGATAAACGATCAAGAGCTTCTTTTCCAACACCATAAGGAACGTTGAATAAATAACTTAAATTAAAGAAAAAAAAAACAGTTTTTTTGAAACCCCAGTTCAGCCACTAATTAAAGGTCGCCAATGGCTATTATAATAAGAAGTCTCGACACGCACGCGAGTCTAACTACGGTAGCGTCACCTTTATTTTTATTGTGGCTTACGACGGGTTTTTTTCAAAACCTAAAATTGGCGGGAAAATAGGTGGCGCAAATTTTTTTTTTTGTTTACCTCAACCCCCCGACTGAGCTGACATTAATTATTAATCCTTTTCGTCTTGAGACCATCAACCTTGACGCATAAACGGAGCAATAATAATGATTTCTCAATCCGACATTATTGACGATGTCCCAAATTTCAGGATCCGTTTCATAAAATGGTTTTCCAATGTTGGAAAAAATTGCCTGAAGATTTTGGTTTCGATTTTTTCTCGACTTTAAAATCGATAAAACTTCACACAACAAACAAAAATCGATAAAATCACAAATTTCTTTAACCCGGGAAAATTTTGATTCAAAATTCCCCCCCCCCCCCCTAAAAAAATTTCGATCAACTTTTTCTTCGCGCAAATTTGTGTCCGAAAAATTTCCAGGGTCAAAATGAATTTTTTGCGAAAACTTTCGAAAAGGGGCGACGCATGCGACGCAGACGACGCAGACGACGCATGCGACTAAATAAATGAAAAGCTGCTTACATCAACCGCCTGATAAGCATTGTTGACTAAAATATCGAGTTGACCGTCATTTTCGTTTTCAATTGTTTCAAAAAATTGTCGAACTTCGGCCATATTTCCATGATCAACAAATTTTGCAATTCCTTTTCCGCCTCTTTTTGTGATTTCTTCAAAACAAACAATAAATTAAGGCGGAGGCGGGGGCGGGGCGGGGGCGGGATGCAAAACCATTTGCAGTTTCTTCCAAACCGCTCAGTCCAACATTTGAATTTAAACTTTCGCTCGGTTTCCGTCCGGTTATATAAACTGTCGCACCGGCTTCACCCAACTGAAGAGCAATTCCTCGTCCGATTCCACGCGACGCTCCAGTCACAATTGCGATTTGTCCAGCGAGAGCCATTTCTTCTTCCATTAAAATCTTCCTCTTCTCCATTTCCTTTTATGCTTTTTTCATTGTTCTCTCGCTCCTCCCATCGGTTGTCCTTTGCCCGTTTAAAAGTTTCAAAAATTGTTCGCGCCTCCTTGAAGTTCAGAATCCTCTCTTCTTCCCCCCCGGCAATTCAAAATCTTATCAATTTTGCACTTTTTTCAAAAAAAAAAAAAAACAAAAAAACAAAACAAAAATTTTCTCGGTAAAATTCAAAGAAATCAAACAAACCAGTTACACAATTTTTATTTCGCATTTCAGTTTACACAAATATTCTACAAAAGACAAAAAAAAACACTTTTAAACATCAACTTTCTTTCTTTTTTTTTGGTGGGAAATTTAAAAAATTGGGAGAATGAAGAAAGAGCTTTTGTTTCAAATGAAGAAAAACCATTGAAAATAAGTAAAAAAAGGATGATTTTAGTTTACAAACAAAAAAAAAACAAAAAAAAATTTTCTTTTCTTTTTTACATTAAAATTTCATTTGTAAACATTTTCTTTTTAATGAGTCGTAAAAAAATCAATGAAAAAAAGTAATGAAACCCCGGAAATTGCACATTTTTGCTTCTTTTTTTCAAAAAAAAAAAAAAAAAAATACGGAGCTTTTTCACCGACTATTGTTGCATTTTTTCAGGATCTTCTTCGTCGTCTAAATCTTTTTGATTTATGTGCATTTTCAGCGCCGCTCCTTCGTTATAATGCGCACGTCTCTTCTTTTCAAACTCTCGTTTATGTGCAATTTGTTCTTCTGTCAATTCCGTTTCATCGTCGCTGTCTTCTGCCGATGACAGTGGACGAATCAGCTGAAATTCATTCCACCATTCTTTCTTTCTTTCTTTCTTTTTCAAAAATCGTTTTACCGCTTCGCCAGCTTGTGTCAATCCTTCAGCTACTTCTTCTGGATCAACTGCTGCTCCTAATGATACTCTACGTGGTCTTGTTGATGGAACACCAAGCCCATTATCATCTCCTTCACTTTCTCCTTCATGATTATATGGTGTCTTCGGTTCATCAATCTGAAAACATCGAAAGTGGTAAAAGATGACGATGAAAAAACCCCTTCAGCTTTTCACCTTCATTGTTCCATAATCTTTATCAGCTGGATGATAAGTCGCCAAAATGTTCATCTCATCAAAATGTGCTCGACCATCTTTCCCTTCCAGCGACGAGTCTTGCTTCATTTTCAATATCGACTTTTTCGGTTTTCGCTTCAAAAATTCCGCTGGATCATCAAGACAAATTTTGCCATCCGCCGTCAATTTCACGTCGTCCAGTTGTGTTGAAGCAGAAGCCATTCGAGTAATTTTTTGCTGCAAAATTTGTTTTTTTTTTTTCCATTCAGCCTATTGAGAGGGGGCAAGGGAAAAGGAGGAGGAGGAGGAGAAGAAGAGAAAAACAATAACAAAAATGCATAAAAATTCAACACGAAAAAAAAAAACACAGAAACCAATTGAGAAGCGGTAGGGAAATAGGAAGGAAGAGAGGGAGGGAGAGAACGAGGGGGGGGGGGTGAAGTTGAGAAGCGAAAAACATCTCCTTCGAAATGAGCAATTTTACACTAATAAAACCACATTTTTTTGGTTTTTTTTTCTTCACCTTAATTGTCTTCAATTATTATCGATTTTTTGAATCAAATTATTTTCAATAAAATTTTTTTTATCATTTTTTTGCAACTTCTCGAAAAGTTTTTCGTTCGGAAACAAAATTAACAAAATTTCATTTTGTTCTCAATGAATGATGCTAATCAACCAAAAAATGCTCTTATTTGAATCGAACTTCATTTACCAGTAAATGCTAGGACTATTTTTGACTGAATTCTCCGCTTTTAAAATACAAAAAATCGATAAATTTTCAAACTTGAAACAATCAAAATTTAGAACAGAAAACCTTCATTTTCACGGATGAAAAAACCCAGAAAAAAAGAAAAAAAAAAGCAGAAATCGACAAGAAAGGGTAAAAAGAAAACGCGGGCCAAGAAAAGAGAGAGAGAGAAAGAGAAAGAGAGAGAGAGAGAGAGAGCAATAATCAAATTGGCACTACTCGTCAATTGCTCCAAACCCATCTCCATCATTTACTTATTATTTTTCCATTTCTCCGCCGCTTCTTTCCCGTCGTCGTCGTCGACGGTTTAAGCATCTTCTTTATTTTCTATCAATTTTCCTTCGTCAGTCGGCCCGTCATCTTGATGACGACGACGACGACGAAGAAAAAGATGGCGAGGTAGGGGGGGGGGGGGGGGGGAGGCGAGGAAAAATTGAAGTAAACGACTAACAAGATGAATAACGCCAACGAAAACATCGTTTCTCTTCTCTTCGTTGTTTTTTTCCCCACAATTTAAGGTAATTGAAATCGAGGAGGAACAGAAAAAACGACAGAGATAAGAAAGAAAGAAAGAAAGAGAGAGAGAGAGAGAGAGAGAGAGAGAGAGAGAGAGAGAGAGAGAGAGAGAAAAGAGAGAGAAATGAATTCAAGTTGAAAAAAGACAAAATGGCAGGTAAAATACTATTAAATTTAAATATTAAAAAAAAACAGCGAGCGACAGCGAAAAAGAGAGAGAGAGAGAGAGAAACAGAGAAACAGAAAATTAAATTTCTCTTCAACTCTTTTTTCGTATAGCAGCTCATCAGGCGAATTTTTCTTTTTTCTCATTTTTTTTTTCGAAAAAAAAAAAAAAAAAACTAATCGTCCCTGCTATTGTTATTATTTCAATTTTCCACCCTCTCACACTTCTCATTAATCTTTTTACACTACTCCAACTTTTTCCTTCTTTCCCTTTTAAACTTCTTGTTGATTATTCATCATGGAGGAAAAGAGTGGGAAGGATCGGGAAAAGGGGCGCGGGGAAGGAGTTTGCATTTTAAAGGAGGGGAAGCCGGAGACAGAATTTTTTTTTTCGTAATTTTAAGACAAAAAAATCAATTTAAGCGGAGGGAGGGGGGGGGGGCGAATGATTTGGCCAAAATTGCTATTTTTCCCCTCAAAAATAAAAAAAAATTTGTCTTTTCCGACGAAAAAAAAAAACTCAATAATATTGAGCTTATTTCCTTTCCAGTTGATAAATTTTCTGCATTCAAGCAATTTCGGCAAAAAAAGGAAAGAAAACGAAAAAAAAAAAACTTCTTTTTTTTTCCCCTCTTGAAATATCAGAAGCTCTCCGAATTGAATTCATTCCTTCCTCCATTTCTTTCTCCCTTTGTCTTTCATTTCTCTTCCCCCAAGATTAATAACTTCGCAGCACACTCACGAACACACCAAAAAACACCACCAAATCTGGATTTTGATTGAAAAATCAAAACACATTTTTTTTTTTTGAATTTTTTTTTTCAAAAAATAAATATTCAAGTTCGTCTTCTTCTTCTTTCAGTCTCAAAAATTCAAAAATGAAAAAAGCGGAAAAATCGACGAGGCGGCATCGAACCAAAAAAAGAAAAGAAAGAAAGACGAATTTTGAAGAAGAAGAAGAAGAATCCTCTTCTTTTTCAAAAAATCAGAATCTTTTTACTGAAGAAACCGAAAAAAAAGACAACGACGACAACCGAATGACGGAAATAAGTATAAAGAGTGACCAAGCATGTTTGGTTTTTCATCCTTTTCACATCCTTCTTTTCGTTGGCTTCCATAAAAATTCACACACAGAAAAAAAAATTTATTTTTTTTGGTGTCCTGTCTCTTACCACAACAAAAACCCTTCGTATCCGCACCTAATTGGAAAAACAAAAAAAAAACAATTTTTTTTTGTGAAGCCGCAAAATGAAAAGAGAGAGAGAGAGAGAGAAAAGAGAGAAAAAAAAGAACCAAAACGACACTTCATATTGCCGCTTTCGAAGGAAGATAAATATGAAAAGCGAACAAAAATCATCAAAAAAAAAACTGCTTGCGGGTCTCGTCTTTTTTATAATCAAATTGATGAAAAACGACCAACCAGAAAAGTTAACAAAAAATATTTTTTCTCTCTCTCTCTCTCTCTCTCTCTCTCTCTCTCTCTCTCTCTTCGATGATGATGATAATCGAACAAACATGTCATTTTCACTTTTTCTAACCACATCAGCCCCAAACGATATCAATATTTCTTTAAAAATGAATTTCCATAAATTTAAAAAAAAAAAAAAAAAAAAACCTTCAAAACGCATCCATCACTGGTTTTCAAATTTATATGTATTCAAACGCTGCAAAAGCGAACAAATTTATGGACTCGAAATAAAAAGCGCGTAAACATCGGAGTGTCGTTTCAACATTTTTTTTTTCAAAATTCAAACGCTGCAAAAGCGAACAAATTTATGGACTCGAAATAAAAAGCGCGTAAACATCGGAGTGTCGTTTGTCTTTTCAACATTTTTTTTTTCAAATTCAACCAAAAAATTACCTTTTTTCTCGTACTTAACCAACAAAAAAACCCAAAATGACACACACTCTGAAATTAATTCAGTCACTAAAAAAAAATAGAAAAAAATGGAAAAAAATGGAAAAATTTCCCTCAATTCGCTGTTTAATAACCCCATTGAAACCCAGTTTGAAATACCGCCGCCGCCGTCGAATTATCAAAACAAAAACATTTTTCCCCCTCTCCCCCCCCCCCCCTTTTTCACTTCTGCCTGCCATTTTACGATACTTCACATTTTTTACAATTCTTCTTTTAAAGCGTCATATTTTGATGGCAAAAAAAAATTACTGAACAAACATCTTTTTTCTTTTTTTTAAATTTCAAGATGGAAAAAAATCAGTGTTGGCTCATCAATTTGTTTGTTCAAAAAAAAAACATTCGAGAACATTACAGAAAAAAAAAATAAAATTATCGTAGACCTAAAATATTTGTTTCTCAACTTTCACTTTCAACCGGTTCTGTGAGGGGGTGGGGGTGAGGCCGCTTACCGTATAAAATTCGTCATTTTTCAAAAAAAAAAAAAACACAGACAAAATCGAGAAAAATTTACATTTGAATTATGCAAAAACTCTTAAAATTATCATTTTTTGATCTTAACCAATAAAAATTGAAATCGAAGAACAAAAAAAACCCGAAAAAATGTTGCGTGACGCACAAAACTCACTCAATCGTCTCAACACAAAATGGGCTGGAAGAGAACGGGAAGAGAGAGAGAGAGAGAGAGACAGAGAGAGAAAAGTGGAAAATGAAAAGAAGACCAATCTTTCATGAAAATCCTATGCCAAGAGGGAGAGGGAGAGAGAGAGAGAAAGCGAGAGAATCTCTTTCTCTCTCTCTCTCTCTCTCTCTCTCTCAACCAACCATTCCTAACGATGACCCATAAAAAAGATTAAGAGACATCAGACAACTAAATAAATGAGAAAACATCAACGACGGGTACTGGACAAGAGAAGGAAGTGGAGGAGGAGGAGGGGAAGAAATAATTCTTCTTCTTGTTCCAAGACTTCAGCTCTCGGAAAAATGTCGAAACACTCACACCAACCAACACACACACACACACACACAGTGAGCCGCCGAGCTAAACGAGTTTCATTACTTTGAAAAATTCGCTTATTTCATTATGGATTCCTTCTGTCTTCCCCCCGTTTCAACCAAAAATTATTTTCTTTTCAAAAAAAAAAAAAAAAAAATTAAAAATATAAAAAAGCGGTTGAAAACCACAATTATTTGGAAAAAAAAACAGAAATTGTGCAACAAATGATACGTTTCAAATATTTATTACAATGACAATGAACTTTTTCTTTTCTTTTCAAAATATACGGTTAGATTTGTTTTTAGTTAGGAAAAATAAAAGGGGAAAAAAAAATTTTTTTTTCGTTAATTAAAAATAAAATCAAAAAACCAAAGAAAAAAACACAAAAACCAGCTACTAATCAAAACAAAAAAAAATATTTTTTTTTCCCCAAGCATCACCAAATTTTACTAGGACATGATATTTGGCTAGAAAAAACCATAGAATAAACTAAAATAAAATACGTCAAGAAAAACAAATTCAATTAATATCACACAATATTCAATCATTTTTAGAATGATTCCTACAAGAAATTAATTCACCAATTTTTTCTCCTCTTTTTTCTTCAATAATGATATGATTTGTTAGAATCTTTTGATAAAATCAATGAGAAAAGCAATTTTACTTAAAAGAACAAATAAATATTGATTGATATTTTAGAAAAAATTCAATTTTCATTTTTCGTTTTCTTTTCTAAAATTCCAAAAGAAAAAAACAAGAAAAAAAGAAATCACAGTTTCAAAAAAACCAGTTACGGAGTCCAATCCACTACTCCTAATGGTTCGTCCAATCCAAGTAGTCTTCCTAACCATGATGGATTTGTTTCCGATCCGTATCTGGCTAGCAATTGTTCAGGGCATGATCCTTTCATTAGTTTGTTCATTCCCATTTGTGTTATTGCGTGATAATGAACAAACGCCGCCAAGACAACAAACGTGTGAAATAATTGATGAGATTGAAACTGGAAACAAAAACAACACAAAAATTGAGATTACAAAAAAAAAAAAAAAAGTAGGGGAGGGACGAAGTGGACAAAGAAAAACAGTTTTTCAAACACACCCAAATATCACATTTTCCAGGAAAACATCTTTCCGGCACTCGTGTCGCGTACAACGTTGCTCCACCAATGTACATTGCTCCCATTGTTATCATCCAATGCAACTGAGCTTCTTTGAACATAAAATCAAAACCATCAGATATTGAAAGATGAATTGCTGGCACAATTGCCGATAGTCCCATTGCCACAAAGACGCCAGCTCGAACTGGTCTGAAAATCGGCACGTTTTGTTCACTTTTTTCTAGCTTAAAAGCATCACGATGAAACAGTACCGAAATTTGGGCTCGGCAAATTTATCCCATAATGAAACGACCATTGCTGACAATCCCAAGAATATAATCATTCCACTATAAATGATCATTGGCTGCGGTCGGCAATAGAATGAAAAATAAATCCACGGAACAAATGATCCGACAATAAGCAACGATATTCCGGTATAATCCAATCTATAGGAATTTTCAGATTTAATCTTTTCTTTTTGCTTTAAATATTTACTTGCTGAATAGTTTACTCATTTCAACTGAATGACAAGCAACCGTGTGAAATAGGAATGACATTCCAAGACAAATAACAGCGCCAAGGAAAAATGCCATATAAACCAATTTTTCAATTGTTTGCATCTGAAATTTTTTGTTCGACGATTCGTTTCATTTTCATTTTTTGTTCTTCTTCTTCTTCTTCTTGAAACTTCAATTACCTGATCAGTTGGACGTGTCATGAACCATGCACCAACACCAATAAATGCTACACATCCATACATATGCGTCCAAATGTTACCAGTTTCGGTGTGCAGTGCAAAAATACTTTTGAAGCAGCTGCTAAACGATGGAAGCGGTGGTCGATGACCAGTTCGAAGATATTCGTTATCTTGAAGCCATTCGGGCAACGTTTCGAAATTTGTCGCTTTCCAACGAGCTTCCCAAAACTGCAAAAATACTTCTTTTTTTTTTTTCACGCCTTAATTTTCAAATTTTTACTCGTTTCACAACTGATCTTGCGCCTTCTCCCGATTCGTTTGGAATAATCACTTCTTCTTCATTAATTTCAACCTTTAAATTTAATAAAAATTATTTGTTTTGTTTTCAAATAAAAGTCTGAAATTAAAATGAATCAAAACCTCTAATTCATCATCATCTAAAGGTTCAACATGAATTTCATTTTCATTTTCTTTCGCTGCCATAAATCTCAGCATTTTTCCATTTCCAATTGCTGGAATTGGCACATCGATTGGTAGCTCACCGCGTCGATGAGGATGAAGTCGATATTTGACGATTCGACGACGATGCTGATTTCCGCCTTCCTTTAAAAACACACAATTTATTTCTTTTGTTTTGTTCAAAACATTCATCGCCATCTGTTTACCTCATGATTATCGTGAATAACAGCCATCGTCATTTTTTCCCCTTTCGCATTTGGCATACTCCACGCTCGACGATGCCCTTTTTTCCAGTTTGATGATGTCGCAACAGATGTTGATGTTGATGGTGTATCTCCATCAGTTTCGACTCCTTTAAAAAATAAATCCATTAAATTAATTTTTTTTTCGCAATTTTACAACTTTTTTTCATTGTTTTCGTTTTTTTTCTTGAAAATAATGAATTTTAATTATTAATAATTTTAATTTGACGTTTTGCGATGAATTTTTTATATTTTTTTTTTTCAAATTTTTCCTTAACAAAAAATCTACCTTCAACAAGTGTTGGCAATCTTTGTTGTATCTGATTATATGGATCTTCATCATTATTTGTTTGATTTGCCGGCTGTTCAACAACTTTACTATGTCTCACAATAATCTCAAATGGTGTTCCATCATTCGGTGTTACGCTTGGACTACAAACATTTTTGTATTTTGACAAGAAATTTGTTTAACTTTTCACTTGAATTCAACATCGACTTGATCAACAATCACATTTTGATGTTCTAACGTGTTTGCTTGTTGCAATGGACCATCAGTGATAATGTTTTCAGCCTCTCGAAGAACATCCTTTAATTTATTGATTATATTGATTAAATTGTTTTCTTATCATACCGTAACACTTTTTAATGGATTTTGTAGATTTGTATGATTACGATTTTCCATTATAAGTTGATCATTGTGAAGAACCATAACCATATCAGTCTAAAATTGTTGTTTGTTTCTATTTATTGTCTTTTACACTGGAATTTTCAATAAAAATCAATATGTGCTTGGCGAATAATAAACAATGTATTCCTCACATTCTCTAACACTCAACAGTATTGAACCAAATTTTTTTGATTTACATTTTCAATTTTGAACAGAAAAAAAACGTTTTTTCAATTGAAATTAAATTGCAATTAAACTTGAAGAAAAGGAACCAAATTTTATGGAATTTAAACTGAACTTGACAAAAATTGATGTTGTTTTCAGAATTTTTCGTCAAAAACAATAAATAAGGATCATATGATACAATTATTTATTTTTTATTTTCTTTACAAAAAAAAAAGAAAACGAAAACGATAAAATTGCAGCAGATTTCTTTTTAGCTGAAAATTACCTCATCTAACGAGTCATCCGTTTTCTCCAATAATCGATGCGATTCAGAATTAGCTGATTCCAAATCATCTTCATCCATTTCTTTTTGTGCTTTCTTTTCTGAAAAAAAAACAAATATTTAAAAAATTGATAAAATTAAAAAAAAAAAACAAGTTTTTACAAGTTCTTAATCAAACAAAAAACAATGAAGAAGATATTTATCGATTCTGGCTGGGTTTAACAATTTTTGTTATTTTTTTTCCCGTTCTTTTCAAAAAAAAAACGTTTATTGATTTTATTAAGATAAGAAAACAATAAGAACAGCAAAACGAAACGATACGATACAATAAAAATGCTACTTTTTCTTAAAAAAATGAAATTTCAATGATAAAAGGGCATTTTTTTTTCTTTCTAAACTCTATTCGGCTCCTTGAACTATTTCCAGCTTCGAGTTTTTCTCTAATCTTCTCGTCGCTTTTCCCAACGATAACATTATCAAAATTCGTGTTAAATTGGAGAGAATCGAGAGAAAATATGACATAAAAATGTTTCTGCATTCCAATTGATTTTGGGTGAGTGTGCAAACACCATCACGAAATAATACATACTTGAGAGATTAAGCAAAAACTTCTTAACGCTTGTTTTTATCTTTATCTGTTTATTTAATATTTCTATTTTTACATTTTTTCCCCTATTATATTAATTTTTTAATTCATTTAAAGAAAAGTAAACAAAATTCTTAAAACAAATTCAAAAAAAAAAACACATTTTTATAAATAAAATAGGAAAAAATTGCATATTTTAAAGCTCATAAATATCAACAAAATAATGTTGAATCAGGCGGAAATGATTGCTAAATTCCTCAAGGAAATAAAATTCAACATTTTTTCTCGAAAAATGTAAATCGAGAAAAGATGTGCAGACGAATATTTATATGTCCCCCGGGTTTAATTGAACGAAAAGAACATTGAAACGCTTGCACTCAGCCAGCTTTTTGAGCAGAAAAACGGGGGGAGAAGGAAGAAAAAATTAAATAAATGTCAAAGAGCTTTACGGGCAGCATTTGTGCTCAATACAAATGCACTTCTTAAATTTAAAAAAAAGTGAAACTTGGGCAAGTGAAAATTATCGGCAGCAATTTATTTTCCTTTTTTATTTTCGTTCTCTTCGTCTTCGCTTTCTTCATCTTCTTCCTCTTCTGTTGATCGATCATTTTCATCCTCTTCTGATTCGCTTGAACTTTCAGCTCCTGGTAAATTTCGATCCATTGCATCCAGTAATTTTATTAGAAATCCATCGAAACTATTTTCAATGTTTGAATCTAAACAAAATATTGATTTTTATTTCTTTTCATTTAAGCAAAAATTTACCATTTTCTGTCGTGTCAAATATTTCGACATCGATGATTTGTTTTGATCCAAGAATTTTCAGACGTTTCAGCAATGTTCTGGAAACTTTATTGAATCCATTTGGGCCATCTTCGCTGCTTCCAAATCCAACAATTGAGAATCGAATCATTTCAAAGTTCGCCTTTTTCTTCAATTTCTCATCAGCTGCCAAGTCTTCCAGCCACTCCAGAAACCATTCGGCCGATTCGGTGGCTTTTCCACCATTAAGCGTTTCGACGAAAAACAGACAAAAACCTTTGAAATTCATCAAATCCTTCACATTCAAGCTGTTCGTCGACCAGAAGAATGGTTTTCTCACCATTTCTTCGCTCAACTTTTGATGCGCATTTTTCGCCCATTTCGATGCGATCCCATTCTCATCACCAAGCACAATCACCGACGCTTCAGATTGTGCCAATTCTTCAGCGAGTCGTTCGGCTTCCTTCTTCTTCGCATATTTCTCATAGTAAGCGTGGCATTTATGGTAAAGAAAATAAACGAATCCAGGCAGTAAAACACCAAGTGATGCTGTTATATACAATAGAATCTCATCCTGAACAATCAGATTTTCAATTCTTAAATTGTCGGGAGGGGGGAAAAATCAATTCGTCACCTTTCCTTCCAAATATTCATCGAGCCACGTTCTCGCCTCGCCACTTTTTGCTGCGCCTCCTTCTGGCCTCAACGGCGGCACTTGGAAATTCATTCTGAAACATTTTCAAAAACTTTCGTCAAATTCTTCTTTTTCTCGTCTAGGGAAAACACACGTAACAACATTGAAAATGCATCACAACACAACATTTTTAAACCATTTGAAATCTAAAAAAAAAATCCACTGCAAAATACAACAAAAAGTCATTTAAATATTAAACCAGGCTTTAAACCATTTAAATAAAATTTTAAAAAAAAATTAATAAAATTAAAACAAATTTACTTTATGACAAGAAATAACCCCTCCTAAAGCTATGAACAAAAATCTAAAGCTCTTTTTTGAGACCAGAATAATTTATGAAGAAACAAGAACATTCAACAAATAGGGTCGCGCACACTGGAATAAATCCAAATCTGGATCCAATGATCTGCCAAATCCTTCAAGCACCATCACTGACAATATCACCGTGGTAAATGCTGAATCCAATTCAACTTTGTGCTCAGCTACAATTGTGAACATTTCCGACAGAAGAGCTGAGATGTTTAGCTGAATGTTTTTCGATTTATTCTTGTTGCAATTAATTCGTGATTTTACCGTTCTTAAACTTTTTTCTGATCTTGCTTTCAAGACTAATTTTTCGACTTGTCGACAGAACACTTCAGGATCTTTGCATTGTTGAAATGGTGATTGATTCAGTAAAAGTCGGCCAACTTCATATCCCTTCAAAGACCATTTTCCTTCTTTTTTTTTCTTTATTTTTCAACAAAAAATAACCTTTTTTTCCACAACACTTCTAAACAAAGATTTCAAATTATGCAAATTTTTCGGCGTTTCCGATATTGCAATTCCCGTATCCAACAAAACTAATGTTGGCTCATCTTCTAAATCTGGCGAATCAGTAAATCGTAATTTCGGCGTCGATCTCCAATTCAGCAACGATCTCATCCATTCAGTCTGGAATAAATGATTTGAATTGAAAAATCGACAAAATGAAGAATGAACCGATTTCTTGAAAATCCCATCGGCTGGCGGTGCTTTATGAACTCCTTTCATTTTGTTCTCATCATTGTCATTGAATCGAATCAATATATTTCCCGGATGAAGATCACCGTGCACAAAATTATCAACAAAGATCATTTTCAATAATGCTCGTGCTCCCATTAATGCAATTCGTCTTCGCACTGATGTTGATTGTTTCGCCTTCAGCTCAGTTTTCTCTTCTTCTGCCACTAATCGATTGATATAAACACCTTCTTCAAATGTTTCGACTATTGCATTTTTTGTGTATCCCAGCACAATTGGAAATCTGATTCCAGTTTCTTTTGGATGGAAATTTTCAGAAAATTTCTTCAATTTTTCAATTTTTTAAACTAAAATGCGTTTTTTGCTTCATTTTCTTTACTTTTAAAGCTTTTGCTTCATTACTCAAATCGACTTGTCGTCGTAAGACCATTTCGAATTGCTCTAAGGCGCCCATTGGATCTAAATACCAAATTGCTGGAAATAGCTGAAAATTTCAGATGTGCTTTTTTGGATTATTTTTTTGAAAAAAACAAATCGAAACCGTTTGAAGACAATATGCGCCAGTTCTTAAAATCGACAAATCCAATTCAATTTGTCGATCGACACCTTTATCAGCGACCTAAAACCGATATTCAGACATTTTTTTTCTAAAATTTAAATAAAAATTCCAACTTTTATTGCGATTCGTTGAGTTTTTTTCCCTTCAAATTCGGCAATTTTCTGATTTGTCGCCTTCTCGAATTCATTTACATCGATTGTTCCCCGATAAACCTGAAACTATCGATTTTCCATAATTTCAGATTGAACTACAAAACACCTGAGCAATACATCCAGAACCAATCGAGTACGGCTCAATTTCTAGAAAAACTCGATCACCATTGAATTTCATAAAATCCCGTCCAAACACTTCATCGAACACTTTTTGACTGTCACGGAAAAAGCGTTTTTTCTTTGTTTGAATGTGTAAAATTGACAGCTGTAAAAAAGGCGCGAAATTTCTAAATTCAAAATTTTGAAATTTGTTTTTTTTTACTCGATCACAAAATTTCTTGCTGAAAACGTCTCGTCTTGTGCTCGCCCATTGGCCTAATTTGATAAATGTCGGCCCACTCGTTTGAATTGCCCATAAAAGGCCTTTCCACCAAAGAGCTTCAATTTTTTCGGATTTCCATGCGATCGGATATGTGATTAAGAGCGGAGAAAACGTCATGAATAGAACAAGACATCTGAAATTTTTAATTTCTGTAATGTTGGAAGTGTGCTCTACCGTAATGTTTTTCTGATAATTTCATAACAAAAAACCAAGAGCCGAATTGGCGCACCAATAATTTTTCTAGCAGTTGATCGATTTTCAACAATTATCTGAAACTCAATTTCAAGCTCCAATCAAATCAATCAAACTCTCACTTTTTTCGGCACCAACAACCACGGATCCTCAACTTCTTTGCAATAAATCCTTCGCATTTTTCCAGCCATTGAACAACCAACAATGCCAATTGGTAGCGCAACTTTTGGCGCAACTCTCAAACCGTTTCGCGTCAACCATCTGAAGCCCACTATTCGTCTAGCGGCTCCAGGTGATACAAGCGGCATAATCGATCAATCTGAAACAAAAAATCAATTTTTTTGGTTGAATAATTGAACAAAAAAGGACAAAACAATTGAGATAAAATAAAGTCAACAACTTTTTTCTTTTTTTCAGCGAACTGTTCCGTTAATCAACGGAAATCAATTAATGCAACTTATTTTTATAAAATATTTTTAAAAATAGAAATTTGACAATTTGAACAATTAAAACCGTAAAGTTCAACAAAACAAGTAAACAAATTCCTGTCATTGTAATAAAATAAAGTCACGTAGACTTTTTTAAAACCACCAAGTAAAATGAAATAAATAATTCAAGTCTAGTATTTTTGCTATAAAAATAAAAATAATTGTAAATACATGTGAATATTCTCTATAAAAAATTCAATTAAATAATATTTACATTAAAAATATTGACTTCCATTTTTCTCCGGATCTTTTTCATCATAATCATCATAATTTAAGTCAAACATCGCCTGCAAAAATTGTTTTCTTTTTAAAATTCAATACAAAACCAAGAAAAACCTGTTGAGCTGCAATATCTTTCTCATCTTCTTTTTCTCTGCACAACATACTTGGAATATCTTCTCGTTCATCAATTCCTACTGGTCCCCACGATTCATGCGCCGCGTTACAGTTTCGTTGAATGATGCTTGTTATCTGAAACATCAGTTATCGATTTATTCAAAGACAATCAATCAAATAAAAAAATGAAAACCCGATCCATGTAAGTTTTCAGTTTTTTGTTCAGCTTTTTCTCCAATTCTGATTTATCCATTTCAGCCAATCTTGCAAACGCGGCTCCAATTGCCATTCGTCGTCGAACATCAGCTTCACCCATCAATAAATTCTCTTTTACATAGGCTTCCAAATCGACCGAGTCCAAATCGCCTTCGTCAACTGCACTATCCAAATCTATTTTTGTATTTCCATTCGATGATTCACATTCTGTGCTGCTTGTTAACGATGTTTTCGATGATTTCGTCACAAATGACACTGTACGAAGAACCATTTCAGGCGTTTCGAGTTTCGAAACTGTATTTTCAGCTTCGGTCGGGTTTGATTCCATTTTTTCTCCGTTTAATTCCAAATCTTCTAGTCGAATAACCACATTTTCCGCCACATTTGACGTAGATTCCCGTTGTTTTTCGGGTTTTGGTTGATGTTCTTTCAAGTCGTCTTCTGCCTGTAAATCTACAATCCGATTTGTGTTCTCCTCGAAGTTGACGAGTTCATCGCTTCGATTTTTCTGAAAAAAAAAAACAATTTTAATTTAATTTGAAAAATCGGTGTCAAACCTTGATAAATTCAACTTCATCAATCAATGACAATAACGAATCGTCACTTCCTCCTTCTTCAAAATCATCGACTATTTCATAACAGCACAGATCGTCATCAATTGGCTCCAACGATTCCTCTTCAACTAATTCGTAATCATACAAAAATCGAATTGTTTCTTCAGACTGAAAAAACAAATTTTTTTTTGTGAAAATCCTTCGCTTCATTTTTTTTGGCTTCGTCTTCAACTTTCTTACCATTCCACTGATTCCTTCAATTCTTGTTACCATCATATCAAGAAGTGGCCTTTGTCGCGCATGTTTATTCAGAAGCTAAAAATTCCAAACAAAAATCAATTATTTCGTTTTATTATTTCAATTAATACCGATT
The DNA here is from genome assembly GCA_963572285.1 of Caenorhabditis drosophilae. NCBI lineage: Eukaryota > Metazoa > Nematoda > Chromadorea > Rhabditida > Rhabditidae > Caenorhabditis > Caenorhabditis drosophilae. Next base: position 5,189,292 of record OY751562.1, read on the forward strand.
CAAACTTTTTTCGCGCTATTGCAAAGTTCGCAATTTTTGGTGAAAAATTGTACAGCGTTTGTTGAGCTCTGCAAAAAATCAATAATTCGACACATTTCAAAAAAAAATCTGTGCGGCTTTTCACATTTCGAAAAGGAGATTTGCCATGAATCGCTTTCGTGACAAATCGATTCGTTCATATTTCGATCGAAGCCAGTTCAAATCATTTGTGCAATTGTATTCTTCTTTCACTTTTGTTTCAGTGAATCCCATCAATTTCATCATTTTCTGCTTTCTTTCATCTTCTTCGGCGCTCAATGTTTTCTGATCCAGAATTTCAGCATCGGTTCCGTATTTTGAAATATTCAAAATTTGCTCATTTGCTTTTGCTTTTACGTGTGGCGGAATTCCGACTGTAAAAATGAGGAATTTTGTTTTTCTTTTTTTTTTTTGTTGATTTTTCAGTTCACCAAAATCAGCATTTATAAATGACATGATACTTTCGTGCAACATTGATAGAAGAGCATAACTTGGCACGTCTTCTCGAAAACTCGCTGAAAACACATTTTTGTTTTTTTTCTTCTTCTTCTTCTCCCCCCGCCGAAAAAATTAAAATCACAGTCGAAAACTTACGAAATTGAATTGAGAAATCTTTAAATTTTGTTTTTGACAGCACCGGATCGTATCGAATCATTCGATGATATTGATGCGCATAATTCATTGTTAATATTTCTGAAAAAGAAAAAAAACAAAGATGGTTTTTCTTCGTTTTGAAGCCCCAATGAAAATTATACTTCTATATTCATAAATGTCACACGGATCACAACAACCATATATTGATTTTCCTGTTGGGTTCGTTTCATTATATATTTTCCAATCATCATAAAATTGTTCCTACAAAAAAAAATTGTTTTTCTCTTTTAAAAACCCTTAAAATAAAGTTTTCTCACATAAATTGGTTTGAATATTTCTTGAAGGACTTTCACTCGATCATCTGATTGTTTTTCCATTTTGAATCCAGCGTCCAATAAATAAATTCCTTCTTTTTTCGACAACGACGACCATTCGTTCATCACTTTTTCATCCATTATAACATCGCCAATTATATCGATTTTTTGCTTATTCATGTTCTTTTCATCGGAAATCAGAATTGGGCAAACGCTCAGTCGTTCCATATCAATTCTTGCGTATTTTTTCCATTTTTCGAATGATTTCATTGATCTGAAACATCAATTATTGTGCAAATTGTCGGGATGCGTGTTCTTACCTTCTCAACATTTCGTCTCTTTTCAATTCAACATCGATCGACTCCTTCTTTTCCCTTTTTTCAGTTTCTTGGATATGAATCAACCACGGCTTCATCATTGTATCAACAATGACTATTATCATTGTATTATCAAAAACCTATTGAAATCAACACAAATTTTAATAAAATTGATTCAAAAAAACAAAATTCCAACCTTCAGCACTTTTTTTTCAGGAATATTTTGTAAATATTTGTCTTGAATAATTGGATAGAATTCATCTCGACAATTTTTGATCAATCTTTCCTTCACAACTAATTGAAACAATTCCTCTTTGGTTTTTATCATTTTTATCATTTGCACATATTTTTCTTCTATCAAAATATTATTTTCCAGGTAATAATTCAAAAATTCTGTTGGCGAGAATATCACAACACATGATGGTGCTCGATATTCTGGCAATTCTCTTCTCTGCAATCATTTTTTCTTGCCACAGAAAAATGATAAGAAAACATTTCAGAAACTCACGAAATATACTTCATATTCATTACAGTCATTTAAAGTCGAATAGCTCATCGAATCATCGTCCCAATCATTATTAAGATCTTGAAAAAATCCAATTTCAGCGACAAAAAAAAAGAAAGAAAGGATGGGAAACCTTTCATTTTCCGTTCAGTTTCCTGTTGAAGTTCTTGAATCGTCACATAATCTGAACAATCTCTTGGCACATCAATGCTTCTCATTGACACAAATTTTTTGTTCGCCGTCGTTCTTGCTGGAATTCCGATGCTGAAACAAAAAAAAACAACAGTAATCTGACCGTCTGAAACTCTGAAACTCTTCTAAAAACGCAAACCTTTCTAGAACTTCATCATTGTTCATGTTGCTGTTTGTCACAATGAATGTCGCCGATTCTTCTTCACTTTCTGTTGATGATTTTTGTGAATCTTTTTCTTCTTTGAATTGAAACTGTTTTTTCTCATTTTCAATCACTTCCATTTCGATCATCCTTCTTAGATGATATTCCATTGATGGCGATAATGGCTCAACATTTTCGTCGCCATTATTTCTTTCGATTCTCTTTTTCATTATTCGTTTTTCCATTATTTCATACGTTTTCTTGATTTTCTTTCTCATTCGTCTTTTTATTTCAATCGCTTCTGAATACGTCAACATTTCAGGTAAATCAAACACTTTTGGCTTCATTGTTTGATTATTGATTTTCATATCAGTTCGATATCCTTCTTCTGATGGATGTGCTCGTTTGAATTCTTCCGTTTCAATGTTTAATATCATTTCATTGACACATTCACAAACAATCACTTCATCTAAATATTGCTCAATTGTTTCAGCCAACATTAATCGACTTGTTTTCTCATTATTTTTGTGGAATTCTTTTATGTCGTTTTCCTTGTAACTCTTCAAAAATATTCCAAATTTGAATTTTATTTAAAATTGAGCATTTTTTTTACCTTCAGAATTTGATAAAATCCTTCTAAACTGTCTTTCGCTTCAAAACACCAAGTATTTAATAATAAATTCACATAATCTTTATTCATTTTCATTTTATTCCATTTTGTTGGTTTACAATGTCTCATAAACCATGCTATCGCTTCTTGGATACAGTATGAATTCTGAATCAAATTCAATTAATTCTCGATTTAAAAAAAAAATAAATAAATAAATAAATTTACCACCAGGGATTTGTTTACAAATTTAATATAATGAATCGTTTCTCCACCAAAAAATTGCTCATATTTCTCCAAAACTTTCAGCTCGTCGTTCGCATTGGATTCTTCGTTTTTCGGAATTCTTTCAAAAACATCGGGAAACAACACACCGATCAATTCGAAAAATTCCGAACACGCCTCTTTTTCCGGTAACATTTTCATCATTTCTTTGATCTGTAAAAAATTTATTTTATTTTTCAATTTCTTTTTTTTTTTTAATTCTCGTTTACTTTTAATTGATTTTTCAAAAAATCACATTTTTTATCTCTTATTATTCGATTGCTGACTCGTCGCAATTCATTTCTATGAAGAACACGAATAATTTCAGCCAGAAATGGTGAGATTTCTTTTTTTTCATCTATAATTCGGTGAATAATTTTAAACTTTTGTATTTTTTTTTTTGAAAATTCTTACTATTCAATGCAAAAGCATCTAAATTTCTTCGAAAATGCTTATAAACCCATTTTCTTTCTTTTCTTCGCTCAATTTTCTTTCTGTTTCTTTCTTCAAAGCCCGATTTTTCTGTAATTTGACTTTTTTGTTTCTGAAAAAAATCCTCCAATCTTACTATTCATCTTCTTATTTTCATAATTTTCAATTAAACAATTTTTATTCTGAAAAATTTTCAAATTTAATTGTAAAAAAATAATTTTTTTTTTAAATCTCACCGCAATTGGTCCTTTGATTTTCTCTCTTATGATTCTCCTCTCATCCGCATGATTTTCATTTGCCAATTCTTCCATGACAAATTGATTTTCATTGTCATACCACGATGAAACTGTCTCATCATCTGACGGTGTTGTCGCTGAAGATTTTTTTGCTTTCTTTTTTGCATTAAATCTCTGACTTACGTGCTGAATAATCCGAACTATAATCCGAATTTGAATCAATATCTTCATCATCGATTTGTTGTCCTTTATCAATCTTTTTCCAATTTTGAAACACTGATTTTTTGATAATTTCATTTCTTTTTTTTCGTTTTTCTAACAACATTTTTCGCTTTTTCTCATGTTGAAAATATTCAAAATACATCCAATATTCAATATCTCCACGAACCAATATTTCGCCCTTAACAATTTTTTTTTGTTTTAATTTTTCAAATTAATTCAATTTTACAAACTTTTATCATCACATCTTCTGCTTCTCTTAATCTTTTTTGATATTCTGGAATCCATCGACCACTTAAAATTGATCGCCTTTCTCTTTCTTTCATTGTCTCTTTCTGAATAAAAAAGTTTAATTTTTTTTTTGATTTTTTTCGCTTCAAAACCCCTTCAATGTATTTTCGATATTTTTGTTCTTGAGCTGCCTCAAATTGTAATTCATGCTTTTCCTTCGAACTCTTCGCTTTTTCTTTTATTGTTTCAATGTCTCCAATATATGGTGATGCTTCACAGTGATCCAATTCGAGCTCTTCTTCACATTCTTCCATTATTGTGTCCAGTTTTCTTTTATAGAACATTTCGTCCTTTTTTCCATAAACAATTTTGAATAAATCATTTGAATCAACGCTCAATTTTTCCAATTTTCCTTTAAAAACTTTAAACTTTTCGCAATTTCTCAAATAATCAATCAAATTAAACGATAAATTATGCGGAGTTTTGTTGTTCCAAACATTTTGCAATTGCTGAAATTCATTTTTAAAGAATTCGTCGAAGAAGAAGGAGAAAAAACCAACTTTTAAACGTTGAATTGTTCCTTTTCTTTCAATTTTCATTCCATAATTCGATCGATCGCCAAAATGTCGTCTCAATCTCGATTTTAAAATCACATAATATTTCGGGAATTTCGGTCGAATTGTCACCAATTTATCGCCAACTTCAAATTGACAAATTGGCCAATCGATATGGGGCTTTTTCAGGCTTATTATTCCTTTGAAACATCCTGAAAAAAAACCTTCTTACAATTCAAAATTTTTCTCAAAAAAAATGTTACGAATCGGTTGATATTTGAACTCAATTCGATTTTCATCGACCAGATCACTTAGATTTTTAAAATAATTTCGTCCTTCAATTTCCTGTAACAAAATTTATTTTTTCTTCCCCTCCCTCCTTTATTTTTTGGCGGTTTTTCAAAAACCTTTTTTCTCAAATTCACATCAAACATTCGACTTTTTCGAACTCTTCTTTTTGTTAATTCAAACATTCTTTTCAGTCCTCGACTGGGAATCGAAAATTCGAATCGATCGTTCGAGTTCAGGCTGCTCTTTATTTTCGCCTCTGTTGTCACGTCGATTGGCACTTTTCCATACGTTTCCCAATAATCTTCCACATATTTCTTCTCTTCTGACGCATATTCGCTGGCTTCCCAATTTTTGCTCGACCACTTTTTTTTTTGAAACCTTTAAATATCAACTTTTGTCTCGCATTTTTCTTTCTTTTTTTTTTCATCCACAAAAATTTACATTTCCATAACTTCGTGATTCAGTAAGACGCACGGCTTCAATTCAAACCATTCTCGATTTTTTTTCATCCATTCAACCATATTTATACCGCAGATGCCATCATTAAATGACGATATAATTCGGGCTCCCAAACTTCCAGCAAAAAGTCGAAAATAAAAATCATCGAAATGATTCTGGCATGTTTGTGAATAGGCTTTCATGAATTTTTGTGCCTGAAACAAGTTTGATTCAAGCTTCTTCTTCTTTTTTCAGCTTCTCACCATGTCATACGCTTTTCGAATTGCCACTTCATCTTTGGTTTTTTTCAATTCTTCCCATGGAATGAAAAAATAAAGTTTGACAAATTCTTCAAACGCTTTTCTTTTCTCCTTCGGATCGTTTAACACGTGCGGATTTCTAGAACAAGACATTTTTTAAGAATTCAATAGAATCAATGAGAAAAACCTCAAAACATCGCATTTTTTTCGAAGACACGACGGCTCTTTTCGAACCATGACAATCTCAACTTCTTCTTTCCAATTGACCGCTGATTTTTTGAGTTTCCAAGTTTGTCTTGCAAAACTTCGTTTTTTCTTCAATTCGGCTCCTTCGAATTCTTCTTCTTCGGACGATGATGTCGACGACGGCGATGAGTTCAATGAGAACTTATCTAATCTTAATCCAGATGGAACGTTTTGATTATTTTCTTCCAACATCCGCTTCATTTCCTTCAAATCTTCAATGTCGTCTTCATCAATTTTTTTGAATTTGATTATGAATTTGATGTTGCTCGGCAAACCCAAAAGTTGCTCAATTTCCGTTTTTCGCTTCTTCTCTTTTTCCTCGATTCTTTGCCTCATTTTCGCCTTTTTTTCTGTCATAAAATGTTTCGGCTCGAGAATGTTCAGCCATTGTCGTTGGTTGAAGTCAAAATTTGCTGGCAGCGCATAGTCTAGTAAATTCAGCACATTTCTCTCCTCGTCTTCTGAACTCTCGTCCGACTCCTCATCGTCGTCTTCGTCACCGATTCGGATCATTTTGGCAAATTGCAAGACTTCTCCCACTTCACATTTGTCTTCAATGAAATTCTCGATTGTTGCTTTTGCCATTGTTGAAATGCTCAATTTTTCCTCGTTTACTTTTCGATGAATTTCTTCTTCATCGGCATTTAAAGCAAGCTTCTTCTTCTTTTCCTTCTTCTTCTTCTTCTGCTTCCTTTTCATTTTCACCAAAACTGGTTTCTCGGTCATTTCACTTGAGCTTTTCCCCAAACTATTGAATATTTTTTTGACATTTTTGGGAGTTTCATCGGTTTTGCTTAATATTTCAATTAAATTTATTTTTTCAGATTCTTCTTCTTCAATTCCATCATCATCACCCCCATCCTCATCATCATCATCTTCATATTCTTCCTCTTCTTCTTCTTTTTCTCGAATTTGTTGATTTTCTTCAGTTTTTTCTAGAATTTCACTGTCTTTCTTATAATCTTCTAGAATTTCTTCGTCTTCGTCACATTCTTCAAGAAATTCCTCATCTTCGTCATATTCTTCTAGAACTTTGTTGTCTTTCTCATTTTCTTTCAGAATTCTTTCGTCTTTTCGATGATCTTCTGGATTTTTTTCATCTTTTCGACTTTCTTCTGGAAGTGATTCGTCTTCCTCTTCCTCTTCGAAAATCGACTCGCCTTCCTCATCTTCTTCTGAAATTGATTCGTCTTCTTCACTTTCTTTCAGAATCGACTCCTCTTCGTCACTTTCTTCGAGAATCGACTCGTCTTCCTCATCTTCTTCTGAAATCGACTCGTCTTCCTCTTCGAGAATCGACTCGTCTTCTTCAGCTTCTTCTGAAATCGACTCGTCTTCTTCAGCTTCTTCTGAAATTGACTCGTCCTCTTCAGTTTCTTCTAAAACCGCTTCGTCTTTTTCACTTTCTTCCGCAACTTTTTCTTCTTTTTTATTTTCTTGAAGAATCGACTCGTCTTTTTTATTCTCTTCCAGATTTTTGTCTTCTATTTTCTTTTCCTCAAAAATCGATTCGCTTTTTCCAGTTTTTTCCAGAATTTCGTCTTTTATTTCAGGCTTTTCATTCGTTTTACGTTTTTTAAAAAGATGTTCTTCTAATTCACTTTCTTCTATAAATTGTTCATCCTCATCACTTTCCGTTAAAATCTGTTCTTCTCTTTGTTTCATTTCCAGAATTAGTTCGTCAATTGTTTTTTGATTTTTAATTTCTTTTTTTTCTTTGATTTCTGCAAAAACTTCTTCTTCGCTTTCTTCTAGAAAATTATCTTCATCTTCTTCTTCTTCTTCGTCTTCTTCGACTTTTACTTCTTTCTTTTGAATTTTTCGAATTTTCGAATATTTTCCGTTTGTTTTTCTCAATAAATGATTCATTTCTTCCACCCACATCCGTTTTCTCGATCCATTACTTTTGGTTATTTTATTGACTATTTTCAACTCATCCACGTTATAATCGATTTTTCGATCCACTTCACATTCCGTTTCAATTCCATATCCTAATATTTGATTATTTTCTCTGCCCGACACTTTGCTTAACTGTTTCGTTGTCAATGGATTCGAAAAATTCGCTCGAAAATATGAATTGAAACGTGGATATGAACTCATTCGACATTTACACAGACAACTTGGTGCGGCACAAAATTCGTGCTAAAAAATGCTTTTTCCCCCACTTTTTCTTATTTTTCAAAAATTTAAATTACATTTTCAAACCATTGCAATGCATGATTTGGATGTAATGAATGGTGACATTTATGACATTGAAAAAGTAATCCATGAACATGACAACGGCTGGAAAAATTATTGATTTTTCTTTTTGAAAAAAAAAGCCGCCAAATTATTTTCAAAATTCTACCACAAAACACATATTGGCGATATGACCATTTCACATTTTGTACATCTTCCAAATTTTATCATTTTTCGGCATTTACTATGAGCAACTTCGAAATATGTTCCCTGAATTTAAAAAATTAATTTTTTTTTTGTTAGGTTTTTGATTGAAAAATGTTGACTTCTCTTGACATGCTGTTGATTCGATAAATATAACAATATTTTTTGATTCGAGCAATTGTTGTAAACAGTTCCAATCGATCACACATGTCTGAAACGTTTTGCCATCAATTTTTTTATTTGATTCTTCTTCAATTCTAACCGATATAGCTGTAAATCCACGCTTCAACGGTATATGTATCGAGCACATCGAACAATTTCCTTCCGCACACAATCGCAATTGATGAGCATGTTTGAACATCGCCTTGCTCTGCGTGAAAAATCAATATTCGACGAATTTCACTCATTGGTGACCATTCTTTTAGTTCTTCTTCTGTTCGTGGTCCTAGAAAAAATACTTCTTTTCTTTTGGGGCGGGAGGAGCACATTTTATTCGAAAAATTTACGATTCAATTGTTCTGCTTCACATTGTTTTGATTCGCTGAACATTTTGCGAAGCTCAAACGCCTCATTTCGAAGACCCATGAATTCGTTTCGGAACAAGATTTCTCTGCAAATAATTTGAAATCAAATTCCTTCCTGCCCCGCCTCTTAAACTTCTTCCTACTTTTTTTTTCCACAATCTTTATAGTTTGATTCTCCTCCTCCAAAATAGAAATCCATCATTGTTACGTGATTCGTCTTCTTCTTTTTTTTCTTCTTTCGTTTTGTCATCGTCTCGTCCATGATTATTTCTTCGCCATTTTTGTCAACCATTTTTTCTTCTCTCCATTTTTTAATCACATCGCCTTTTTCCATTCCCTTGTTTATTTCGTTTTTATTCTTTCCTTCTACGTCGACTTCTTCCACCACATCTTCGTCACTTGAACTTTCGTCTGAACTAGTCGAATGATTCGATAATTCATTTTCACTTGGATGAAGAACTTCGTTGGCATATTTCGAGTTTTCCACTTTATTTATAAGTATTTTTCTTGTGTTGTACTCAATCATTTCGAGTGCTGTTGGTAAAACTGGTTGTCTTCTTTCGTCCATTTCCTTTTTCAATATTTCCCATTTCTTTTGATAATCCTGCTCATATAACCGATCGTCTTCATCATAGATTTTTTGTAAGTTCGCTTGTGCAATCAGAGCATCAACTAATCGCCATGTTTGATAAATGTGCTCTTTTCCCAGCTTTTTCGCTATTTTTGCATTGTGATTGCAAATTCGATTCAATTTTTTCCCACCGAGTTGATATCTTGAAAAAATATTTGCTCATTTCCATTTTCAATTAAAATTTTGACTCACTTTCGAGCTAATTCATAAAAGTCATCTGGCGGCAAACTTATTTTTGCCGCGTCTGGTAATCCAACCGTTATTAAACTTTTAATGGGTCCTTTAAATGATTCATACGGTATTTTTCTTTTTCTACTAAACTTGAAATCAGCTCCTTGTTTTGCACTTATCGGTATTGGCTCCATTTCACTTATCACTTTTAGTTGAAGCTCCGTGTTTACTAAATGCAATATTTGATGTTTTATTTTTGTCAATTTTTTTAAATGCTCACCTGCTATTCCAAGTAATCCATCTGGTGTAATATCAAATGGAACATCACAAGCATAGGACAATGGTTTCTAGAATTGTTTGAAATTATTTTTTAGAAAAAATCAATAAATAACTAACATGTCCTGAATCAATGGAATGTAATACTAATAATCCGTCTTTACCACAAGACATAAAACAATCAACATCAGCTGCTGGCCAACAACCATCCGTGACACTATCACGATGCTCTTCATAAGTTGCATAAGGAATAAATGGTCGTCGTATATCCCAAACATGAACATTCATATCATTTACACCTTCAATTTGAAAAAAATGTTTTTTTTTAATTTAACAAAAGAGAAAAATGATTTACTTGCACAGGTTGCAATTTGAAATTGATGATCAGGCCTCCACATACATCTGCCTAATGGTGCCATTGTTTCAACAACAAATTTTCGATCGATTCGATCTTCTTTCCAATTCCATATCTGCAATTTAAATAAATAATCAATAATTCAAATAAGGAAAAATTAAATTACTTTCACAATTTTGTCTCTTCCTCCACCGGTTGCCAATAATTGTCGATTATTTGGATTCAACGTAATTGTTGATACAAATCCATTGTGTGCTGTCCTTTGCATAACAAATCTTGAAACATTTTAAAAAATATTGATGAGCAGCGTTTCTACTTGACAATAAAGACATTATATCCAATTGAGAACAGAAAAATGCGACTTTTACTCCAAATCTAATCGTCGAACGAGCATGCCGAAAATTGGCAACTCAAACGCGCACACACATGCACCACTTAACTCTCTATTTCTCTTTCAATTTTAATGCTCTTTTTTCGAAGACATCTTCTTGATTTTCTTTTTCATATTTTATATTCGGTTGAATAATATTTGGTGCTGAGCACAATTTTACGAAATAGAATTGAATAAAAAATAAATTTTTTTTCTTGAAAATAAAAAAAAACACCAACCTTTTACTCATTCTTAAATCCCATAATCTTAATGCTCCACTATCATCACCGGTGAAAAAAAAGTGCTCATAACCGGGATGTTTGACGAATTCCAAATCTCTAACGGCTTCACATGTACCATCGCTGAAAAATTGAGGATTTTTCAAAAAAAAAAGAAAGAAGAAATTAATTTTTCAGTGATTTCTTACACAAAAATTTGCGTGTGTTCACCGGGTGTTCGAATGTCATAGGAATATACTCGACAATCTCTTGAACCAGATATGACCGTGTATGGATCTTCAGAATTCCAATCAAGACATGTTGCTGATCTTTCATGTGATTTAAAAACATTTTCTATAAAAATAATATTTTTTATATTTAATTTAAATAAAAATTAAAAGGAAAAAAAATACTATTTCGACGAACAACATTCCATACCACTATTGCACCATTAGAAGATGTTGTTGATACATATTGATCTATAAAATTTAAATTGTTTTAATATTCAAAACAATTTTTATAACAACCGAGTTTTTTATTCCACGAAACATTATTTGCTGAATACAAAATATTGACTTTTCCTCGTCGATATGCTCTTAAATCAATATCTTGGACAATTGAAGGACCATCTGTTGTGTCTTGTTCAGAAGTTAAAACTTTAATGATTTGAAGAACTGAAAAGAAGAGTTTTTTTAACGAAAATTAAATTAAAAACTAATAACCTCCTCTCATTCCAGCAACAACAACTCTATTTCTTTCCGTATTTAAACTCATCGCATCGAGCGGATCTTGAAAATTGATAACGCGTCGATTGATTTCGGTTGGCTCCTGCAAAAAACCAATTTTAATTTTTAATTTTTTAATTTGAATTCAATAAAATACTTCGCCATCTGAATAATAATTGCCATAATCGGCAAACGATATTTCTGTCGACGCTTTTTTACGTACATTTCCTGCTGCTTCCATAGAATCTAAAAAAAAATTATTTTTTAAAATTTAAATCCAATAAAATGTAAATAAAAGTTTATAGGTTTAACACAGCACTCCGAGAGAAGTACACTATTTTGAAAATTGGGTTTCTCGTCCATTTTGACTTCAGCCATTTCAAAAAATGGTGGTTGAGAATTACTTTTTCTACAAGTTTAAGAGGAATTCACTTACAGTATCCTCCACCAAATCTTTCAAACATTTTTTTACTGCATTGAACTGTTCCTTTTGTAAACTGTAATTTAATTTTTTATCAAATTATCACAATAAAATTAATAAAAATAAAAAAATAAAAAAAACGATAAAAGGCCTTCATCAAAATATTTTTTAGTTCAAACAATTTCTTGAAAAGAAACAAATCATAAAATTTGATAAGAAACGAGAAGAAAATTTCGAAAAAGCTGATAAATTTTCAAAAAAAAAAAAAACTTTTTTATTTTTGATTAAGAAAAAATATAATTTTTGTGTGTGTGTCGAATTAATTTGATGGCAATTATAAATATTTGGGTTTTTCCTATTTTTATTTCGCTGTATTCCATTTTTTGTCTATTAATCTGGTACTTTTTTCGATTTTCTATGACTTTTTCTCACTTTTTTTTCAAATTTCAATTCTCAAATATTTTTGCAGCGTTTTTCTTTCAATTTATTCCAAACATTTTCCTGCTCATTGGCCATATTTGAGGTTTTTTAAATAATTTTTTTTTTTTAATTAAAAAAAAAATTTATTTTTTGCAGTGATTTTACAAAATATATTCCAGCCAAAAATGCTTATACAATTATGACGAATCATATTCTTTTGTTGTGTAAATTTTTCTTTTTCCCTTTCAGCACAACAAATTCCGTGCACTGCGGGTGCTTTCCACTGAGAGCCTGATAGGTCAGGGCTCGCTCACTTCAAAATTTTACGGAAAGTCAGCACCTCTGGGGAGGGGGCGCCGCAGCTTTAACTATAAGCGACATTTGTTTTTTCATTGTGCGCTAGAGCGAGATTACTTCCAGCGGGTAGTTGGAAAAAACACCCGCACCCACCGTGTTGTTACGGTTTTCTTTGGGTTTTCCACCAATAAAAAAAATCGATAATTTTCCAGTGCTAATTTGGATGTATTTAAAGCATCGGCAATTAAAATCCTATTTTCGACAAATAAATCTTCAAAATAATTTTATACGAATCAGTTGGATGAATTTGGTCGTCGGAATAATTTCAATTTCCTCACTTCAATTTTCAGTCAATTTTCCAGTAAAAAAATCGATTTTTATCAATAAAAATTTGGATTTTTTTCAGGCAACAAAAGTCAATTTTATTGAGCCGTACGGTAATAAAATTTCACTGTTTTTTGCTTTGATTTATATTTGGATTCACACTTTTTTATCGTTTCAAATTTATGACGAACATTTGCCGACAACTTGGATTTTTATTATTCGATTAACATTATCAACGATCGTTTTTTCATGTTGTGTTGCCAGTGAGTTAATTATTGATTGATTTCAAGTGGTTTTGAAACAACAAAAATCCAACTTTTTTCAGTGGTTCAAACAAGTCGATCTGTAAATCAGGTAATAAAGAATTTTTTTAAAAAATGACATTTTTTTTCTTAAAATTTCGCTTGTTTAACACACGGTTGTCAGTAGAGCGCGTTTGCAACATATTGCCCATGTGATAAGCCGTCGTCTACTGATTTCCTCTTTTTTGAAATTTATTTCAATAATTATTTGCCAAACAAGTCTCCGCCCATTTATGCATGCCGCGGTTCAAAAGAAAAGAATTTATAATTTTTTTTCCTTGATTTAATTTAAAAAAAAAGAAGAAGAAATCAATTCCCCAGTCGGAAATTCAAAAAAATGGGCGTGTCTTTTGCAAACACCGCACAGAATTTTATTTACTTATTTAATTTTTTACTTCGAAATTTCTGTGCCGCAAATTGCAGAAAAAATTTTTTTTTTTTTAGAATTTAGCAATCGACGCAATCTATGAATGGGGTTGCTATTTTTCGTTTTGCACATTTCTTCTCACTGATTCTTACGAATTTCGATTTATGATTTTTCGCCCAGCAAAACTGATAATTCGTGGCTGCATTGAATACGATGAGACAATTTATGATTCAATTGATGCTTCTTCGGATGATGACGCATCATCATTTCCATCAATGTCTCAAAGATTTGTTATGTGATTTATCGATTTATTGGTTTATTGATTTATTGATTTATTGATTTATTGATTTATTGATTTATCGATTTATTGTGTTATTGATTTATCGATTTATTGATTTATTGATTTTTCACGATTAATTGATTACTTGATTAAGTAATCACTCGATTAACTGATTAATTGATTAATTGATTAATTGATTTATTGATTTATCGACTTATTGATTTATTGATTCATTTATTCATTAATATTTCACGATTGATTTTTTTTGTTTCTGCAATTTATTTGGTTTCATCATTTTTGATCTCATTTCTATTTATCGATTTTTCAATAAATTGTTGAATTTTGCTGATGAGTCAATCGTCGATCAATGTTTTTGACATCTTTCGGCTTTCCCTTTTTCAAAGTTTTTTTTTGCAGACAGAATTTAATCTGAAAAAAGGCGAAATTTTTCTTCTTCCCACAAATGTTCTGAAGGATTTGGAGTCTGAAGAGGATTTCGATGATTATTCATCAGTGAGTAGAATGGCCGAGGATCAGAATTCTTCCAAATTTTTGTTTTTTTTTCCCCCTCACAGGGCGAAGAAATCATAAACGACAACGAAGTGGTCAACAATCCGGATTTTCTCACAAAACTTTGCAACGCGTTCGAGCAGTTCGGCTATGATTTGGATGGTCGAGATCTTGTCGAATCGGAGAAATACAACAATTTCAACGAGGCCGCCAACTTTTCGCCGTTCATTATTGATTGCGAAGCGATGGAACTTGAAATGATTGTTTTGTGGGATTTTTTTGGTGGAAACACGTTTTGTGACATCAATGTTTTGGCTGGTGACATCATTTTTGTGGTGGCTGAAGAATATCAGTGAGGCTTCTTCTTCTTCTTCCTCTCCTTCTCTTTCTCTTAGCCGGATTCGATTTTTCTTCTCAAAAACCCTACAAAACTCCTTTTTAAAAAACCTTTTTTGAGCTGCGGCATGAAAATATGGGCGGAGAATCGTTTGCGTGTTTTTTTTTTCAAAAACGGTGTGCGTTACTTGCAATTAATTTTGTGACTTGAAGCTTAAAATCGAGAAGAAAATTTGAAAGAAAACCCGAATTTTTAACCGCGGCATGAAAAAATGGGCGGACCCTTGTTAAGCAATGGTTTTTGTTCCCTTTCATGTTGCAAACACGCTCCGCTGACACTTATGAAATAATAATAAATTATTTTGAAATAATTCTCGCACAAAATCGTTAAACTTTTCAAATTTATTTGATACTCAATCAAACGTTAAAGTACGCAGCGAAATTTTTTTGCAACACTCGCGCGTTTGAATTTTTCAAAATGTTCTTCATGCCGATGGGCGGAGTTTGCAGTTTGCAATAGAGCGAAATTTCTCATTTATCAAAATAACAATTTTTTTCCCTTGAAACAGGGTTCGAAGCGTCAGCGATGAAGAGTTTATTCGTTTACCATTTCGATTTTCATTGGGCCGATGGACAACTCAACGTCCGATCAATCCATATCTCGGATTGATTCCATCGCATTATGTCGTTTCAAAGAAATTCTACGACGGTGATCCAAAAAAAAATTGAAAAAATCAATAATCGAAACTTGTTCAGACAATCCGTTCCTGATAAAATATCCTGTCTGGTTCCAGGGCAGTTGCGAAGTGATCGAAGTGATTCGACGCATCTACAGCGATCGATCGGCGTTGTGCCCAGGACTCTTCGCCATTTTCTCGCCGCCCTGGTTGAATCCGGATCCGCGCGATCTTCGCTGCTATTTTCTGGTGATTCTCGTCGAACGAGGCGTCAGTCACGATCGAATTTTGGTGGATTTTTTGAAGCGAGAAGCTGACAATTGCGGTTCAGTTTTTTTTTTTTTTTTTGCTGGAAACAATTTGGGGGTTTTTTTTTCAAGAAGTTGCAAAATTCGTCACTTTTCTCAACAATAAATTGGCATTGGCGATGGAAAAAAATATGAAAGAACAGGTTGGGTCTCGACACGAAAAAAATTTTTTTTTTTTGGGTTTTGGTTTGGTTTTTTCTCATCTTTTTTATGTTGAGGAAACTGGAGTTAAGACAAGTTTTGATGAAGCTTCATCTCAGGAATATATTCTGAATCGGAAAGACGTCATCGATTTATTATTTGAAATTGAAGCGACGCCATTTTCTCCAGCGGTTTGAATACGAACAAAAAAAAGTTGGAAAAAAAAAAACATTTCCCATGGTTAAGATAATGACAATCAGTCGATCAACCCTTGGACATTACGAATTCATGGCAAATCGCTACGAGACCCTTTACGATCTGGTTTACTATTTGGCCAATCATCGTTCGTCACTTCCGCACAAGCTCGTCTATGATAAGCTGTCACCAGACGTGTGCCAACCGAAAATCGTTCCGCCACCGGTGGCGCGATTCGAGAAAGACTTGAAAGCGCAGCCGATGTTCATCGAGCAGTGGGCGGCGATGCATTTTGACGAGGTCACTCGCTACATTGAGCAAAACGAGAAGTCGTTTTTTGTCACCAAATCCGTGTTTGACAACAAGAAGAAGCTGCACGAGCGAATGCTCAGAAAATTGAATTTGCCGGTTGAGGAGGCCGACAAAATTGTCGACTTCATTTTGGATTATGCAAGACCGAAAAATGTTAAAGACAAGAAGAAGGCAACCATCAAGGTTCGGAATTTTCAGAAAAATCTGAAAAAATATGGAAATGAAGACAGAGACAGAGACAGAGACAGAGACAGAGACAGAGACAGAGACAGAGACAGAGACAGAGACAGAGACAGAGACAGAGACAGAGACAGAGACAGAGACAGAGACAGAGACAGAGACAGAGACAGAGACAGAGACAGAGACAGAGACAGAGACAGAGACAGAGACAGAGACAGAGACAGAGACAGAGACAGAGACAGAGAAAGCCTATTCCTCATGGGCGGTGTTTCCGTTTCAAATTTGACCGGGCCCAAAGCCCATTTCTTTTCTTTTTTGGCTTGAAATTTCTGAGATCTTTCGAAAGCGACCGCAACGCGCCACGCACGCGTCGCACCAACCCACATTTATTTTCTTTTTCAAATAAAAAAATATTTTAAAAGGAGAAAAAGCAAGGAACAAAACCCTGGTCGGATCTTCCACCACACGACACATCGATTTATTTGAAGTCGACATTTTCCGTTGGGCTCGACAGAATTGTTCGTGGTGTCGTCGTCGTCGTCGCCCGGCTCCATTCCAGATCTTGTCAATTTTCAGAGTTTGGGGACAGCATCGTTGGGCGCCGGAGCATTTGGCAGTGTTCAAATTGGATCATTTATGGTTCGTTTTTTTGGGTGGAGCCCTGTGGAGATTTTTGTTTCATTCTATTCCAGGTTCGGGAAAATGTTTGGCTTCCGGCGGCGATCAAAAAGCTGAAATTGTATCCGGATAATAAAGGGGAGAAGAATCCGGCGTTCAATGAAATCGATATTCTTCAGGCTTTTTTCTTCGTCGGCTTCTTCAAGATCAATTATCGATTTTTTGATTTTTAGATGATTTGTCATCCGAATATTGTCCTTTTCCATGCGTTTTCAATTGATTCATCGAATCGAACAATTTTTCTGGTTTTTGAGCTGATGGATACGTCACTCGACAAGTTTGTTGAAGTAATTTTTTGAAAATTCGCTACAGTAACCTAAAAAAATTTGTTTTTTTTGGTTACTGTAGTTGAATGTTTCTTGATTTTAAGTTTCTCAAAACTTTTTTTCCGTGTTTTTCTTTCTGAGTAGAAAACCAAGAAAAATTTTGTCCCAAAAATAATTTCAGTCGGGTCAGTCAAGTAGGAAACTTCAATAGAGCGCAATTGCATCATGGGGAAAGGGGGGGGGGGGGGAGAGGGGAGAGAGAAGGAAAATTTGAATATTTTTCAAGATTACTGTAGCTGAATCTTTCTCCATTTTAAAATTCTCAAAACTTTTTTCCAATTCTTGTTTTAAACCAAAACAGGAGGAAATTTCAATAGAGCGCAATTGCCTCATAAAGGGGGGGGGGGGCGGAGGGGGAAAGTGAGACTTTTGAGTTATTATTAAGATTACTGTAGCAGCATTTTTTTATTTCAAATTTCTTTGAACTTTTTTCCACGTTTTTTTTTAAAGGGGGCGGGGAGAAAAGAAGAAATTTGAAAAAATTCAGAAATCGAATGGAAAAATCTCGGAAAATGAGCGAATGGATATTTTGGCTCAAATTTGTCGCGGAATGTCATTTCTACACACGCGAACACCAAGCATCATTCACGGTGATTTGGCGGCTCGAAATGTTCTGCTCAAAAAGCATCCAATCAATAAATTGAGGTTGGTTGATTTTCCGATGATCCAATGATCCGATGATCAATCAATCAATTAATCAACAAAAAAAAATCAATAATTGAGATATGTTGCCAAGGTGACCGATTTCGGCCTATCGAAATTGTGCCCCGACGACATGTACACAACATACCCGGACCCGAACAAAATCCCCTACAAATGGCTGCCGCCCGAAGTTCTCGGCCCACGAATTCTGACGACAAAAGCCGACGTTTGGGCGTTCGGAATGGTGTGCTTCGAGATCTACGGAATCGGCGAGCCGTACGGTATTCTGCCGTCCGGCAAAGTCTATCAATATCTGAACGACGGCTATCGATTCGATCGGCTGCCCGAAATGTCGCCGTGCATTCTCGACATCTCGCTGCAATGCTGGAGAAAACAGGCGGTCGATCGGCCGACATTCAGCGAGCTGGAAAAGAAGTTCGACTTGCTCATAATTGAAGAGGACGAAGAAGACGAACGAATTCGGCTGGAACGAGAAAATGAGTTTCTCAAAAATTGGAAGCAGAAAAAGAGAAAAGAAAAAATCAACAAAATTCTTGGTAAAATTTTAGTTTTTTTTTTTTAAATTGATTTATCGATTTTTTTTTTCAGAAGGAAAATGTGGAAATATCACACCAGTATCATGAAATTTATTAGATTTTTTATTGATTTTTGATAAAAATAATTTTCAGCTGAGAGAGAAAAAGCTGTGAAATTTGAAATGAAATTGCTCTTTGAGCACAAATTTCGAAATCCCTTAAAAAAATTCTTGTGGAATTGATTTTTGATAAAAATCGCAACAAAAAAGAATTGACAAAAATGATTTTCAGCTGAAATTTTCTAGAAAAAATTCTGGAAATCCCCAAAAAATTCTCGAAAAGTTGATCGAAAATTCTGATTTTTTTTGAAAAATCAATATTTGAATTGCTCTCAAATCAATTCTTTTTCGACTTTCTCCTGATGATCCATGAAAAGTGTGAATCCCTTCCGCATTCACCCATCTCCATCATCATCCATCATTGGGAATAGAAAACCATTAAAGGGAGGGCGGGGGTGGCAACTGAAAAATCCATTATTTTATGAAAATAATTGAACAAATAAAAACTATCAAAAAGTGAATGGAAAACGAGCAGAAAAATGAGATTTTTTATGGGGTAAAATTTCAGGGGAAAAACCTAAATCCTACTCTTCTTCCTACTGTATTTTCCACTGAACCGCCTACTGTATCTCCTACTGTACCTCCTACTGTATTTCCTACTGTACCTCCTACTTTACCTCCTACTGTATTTCCAACTTTACCTCCTACTGAACCGTCTAATGTACCTCCTACTGTATCTCCTACTGTATTTCCTACTGTACCTCCTATTTTACCTCCTACTGTATTTTCAACTTTACCTCCTACTGTATCTCCTACTGTATTTCCTACTGTATCTCCTACTGAACCTCTTAGTTTACCTCTTATTGTACCTCCTACTTTACCTATGTGCTACTGTATCTCTTACCGTACCCCCTCTTGTACCTACTATGTACTGTACTTCCTACTGTACCTCCTAGTGCTGTTCCAACTACTGTACTCTGTGTGTATTCGGATATCGAACAGTTCGATTCAAGAATTTTTGTTTCAAAATATTCCACAACGAGCAGATTTTGTTGATTTTTTTTTCAAATAAAAATTAAAGAAAAAAAAGTTTTTTTTTTTAAATTTAAATTTTTATTTTTTAAATTCACACAAATTCTGTACAAAAAAAAAGGAAGCAAAAAAGTCAATTCATGTAATAAATTTAAATGAAAGAAAGAACATTTTGAAGGAATTTTGTTGATTTTAATTTGGATAAAAAAGTGGGGAAAAAGTGGGCGGGCGGGGGGGGAAAAATCCATAAATACTAGAAAAACACAATGAAAAATGTTGTTTTTCTTACTGTCTTTTTTTTCAGATGAGCAAACCCAGGAATTGACTAGAAAATGGTTATGGAAAGATATTGATTGATGAAGAAGAAGAAGAATCGTTGCGGGACCATCTCATTTGGCAGAGATGATAACTGTTGGTGATGTTGGTGGTGTTGTAACTGTTCGACACTTTAATTCACCATCTTCATGAACCTGCAAAAAATATTGATTTTTGTTATTTAAAAAAAAATCCTCCTGATTTTGTTCAATTATTTTCATAAAATAATGGATTTTTCAGTCGCCACCCCCGCCCTCCCTTTAATGGTTTTCTATTCCCAATGATGGATGATGATGGAGATGGGTGAATGCGGAAGGGATTCACACTTTTCATGGATCATCAGGAGAAAGTCGAAAAAGAATTGATTTGAGAGCAATTCAAATATTGATTTTTCAACAACAAAAAAATCAGAATTTTCGATCAACTTTTCGAGAATTTTTTGGGGATTTCCAGAATTTTTTCTAGAAAATTTCAGCTGAAAATCATTTTTGTCAATTCTTTTTTTGTTAGGATTCACACCTTCATTAATTCTTCGAGAATTTTTTTAAGGGATTTCGAAATTTGTGCTCAAAGATCAATTTCATTTCAAATTTCACAGCTTTTTCTCTCAGCTGAAAATTATTTTTAACAAAAATCAATAAAAAATCGAATAAATTTCATGATTTGATAAAAAATCCAATTTTAATTATCGATTTTTGCAAATAAAAATAATTTTAAAATGTTTTTAAAAAAATTATTTTTTATATTTTCGATTCACAAAACTATTAAAAGTATAGGGAGGGGGGGGGGGGGAGAGGTAGAACGGGGGGGGGGGTAGGGGGGAGGGGATTTTTAGTTTGGCTGTTAATAGGATTAAAAATTGAACAACAAATCAATATTTAAAAGTGTCGTTTTTTTGCGATTAAAAATTATTTTTGAAAAAAAAATCCATTTTTTAGTACAATTTTTATTTGTAATGATAAGCAATCAGTATTTTTGATTACTCAAAAATCTTTTTCTTTCCAATATTTTTTGAAAATTTTGAAGTTGCAATTTTCACAAACAAAAAGGACATAATTTGATAAAAATCAATAACTTTAAGTATACAAATTTAATAAAAAATTAATTTAAAATACGCATAAATAGGTACTGTAAAAAAGGCGCGTAACTTTTAAACTATTCGCAGGTCTCGCACCGAAAACCATAATTTATATTCAAATAAATTTGTTTAGGTGGAAACACTTCGAAATTGTTTTTTTCTCGCTGCGAAATTGTAATGCTTTTAATACTTCAATTCTTGGTGAGACCCGTGAAAATAAATAAGTGAATTTTCCTTTGAAATTTATTTCACTTTTCAATTAAAAATTTTTCTTCTTTTTTTTTTTTTTTTGGAGAAGGAGGAGGAAAAGGGAATTTTCTTTATTTTTTTCTCGTTGGCATTTTGCCATGAATTTAAAGAGAAAAAAAATGGGCGCCAACCTCAACAATATGTTCATCTTCATTTTCAACAGTTTTCGTCACAATTTTCTTTCCATCGACCACTTTTGTTGACATTGACGTTTTTCGAACCGTCGCATTTTTTCCGGGCTCAGTTGGGCTCGAGAATCGAATTACAGTTGAAAATGAGCTGAAACGTTGAGTTTTTTTTTTTTTTTTGAGAATCTTCAAAAATTTCAAACTTCTTGTCGTCCTTCTCCTTCTTGTTGTCATCGTAAAAGATGTGAACTCTGCTTGACGGAAACCGGTGTTGATGACCATCCGACGCTCGATGATGATGCTTCTTGAACGGCGCTGCGCCTGTGCCAATGTCGGGAAATGTGAATGAGTCGTCGAAAAACACGTTTTCGAATGGGTCGCGGTTGCCGAAGAATTCGCGAAAAATATCGAACGGCGACCGAAACATATCGTGATTCGGATGATGATGATGATGATGATGGTGATTCATGCGGAATCCTGGCGCGCTTCGACGTCGATGAATATTTGTTGTTGGATTCTCGGAACGATCCAAATCCGCTCGTTTACTTTCTGCAATTTTTCCATGCGGGCTTTTTCTCTTTTTTTTTCTCAAATTCAAGCTTAATCATCATTATTTAACATAAAGCTTATTCCCATTCAAATATTGATAAAAGATTCTTGTTTCTTGTTGATAACTGGAACACAACGGTATCAAAAAAAAAATTGTTCAAAAAACCATGCGATTTTTGTTGTTTTGCCGTTGCGCGCGCCCACCCCCGCACCCCCCACACAAACAATAAACAACCAATTGGTCATCATTTGGAGGTTTATTGTGTTGCGTCGTCGGAGGAAGAGGAAGGTGGGGGAGCGAGAAAGGAAAAGCTTAGAATCTCTAAAGTTTGACAAATACGGAAACCCCCCCCCCCCCCCCGTCTTTCTTTGGCCAAAAATCATTCGTCGCTTACTGTCAGTCAAAATTTCGTAGGCCTGAGCGATTTTCTTGAATTTTCTCTCAGCTTCTTCTTTCGACTTCTCATCCGAATGCTTGTCTGGATGCCATTGAAGAGCCAATTTTCGATAGCTGCAAAACAAAAAAAATTGTAAGAGCCGTCGTCGTCGAGTTTGCTTACGCTTTTTTAATTTCCGCCTCGTCTGACGTTGACGACACACCAAGAGTGGTGTATGGTGACTCTTCACGTGGCGCCATCTGCTTTCGTGCGGGGGTGGGGTCGGCTGAAAATCGAAACGAGAAAAAAATGTGAAGACGCGGAACTCTAGGCGGCATAGAAAAACACAGCTCAATGTTGTGTTACAGTAATTCTTTCAAATTATTTTGATGATAATTTGTGTCGATGGTTATTACGAATATTTCCTTTAAAGGAACACACAAAACAACAACAAAAAATACAAAAGAGAGAGAGAGAGAGAAAGAGACGGAGAGAAAACGTACAAAATACACGAAAAAATCACAAAAAGTTTGTCGTTTCGGTGACTTTGACTTTGACTTTTTTTTTGGTTGTAGAATGAAAGGAAGGAGCGGATGGGGGTGGGTGGGGAAATGGTGGGGCGGCGGCAACACAACAGCAGCGGAAAAAGGGGGCAACAAAATTGGAATGGAGAAGAATGGATACGCGGCTGAGGTGGTGGGCGAGAGACGCAGAATCAAAAATACATTGGAACCGGTGTCGATTAGGCAGCGGCGGCGTCAGCGTCAGTCAGCGGGCGCGCAGCACAGAGAAATGAAAAGTCGGTGAGGACGATCGGTCGACGCACACACGTTTTACTTACTTTTTTTTTGTTGGTGGGGAAAATTTGAATTCACAAAAAAAATGGAAAAAAATCGCCGTTTTTTTTCTGTGGTTGAATTTGCAAAAAAAAAAAGACGAAAAAGGGCGGCGGCAACGCCTTGATCGAAATCGGCGGGTTTTCGATTCGGTCACAGGGAGAAAATTGAACAAGAAAGAGAAGCCGTGGCCGATGGGGGGGAGGGGCGGCGGTGGGAAGGAAATTGGTAGAACAGAAAAAAAACCCTTCTTTTCGTCTTCTTCTTATCATCGAATTTTCGATTCTAATCAACTTTGAGACAGAGGAACCCTCCCACCCTCCCTCCTAATTTGATTGTTATTGATTGATCGAACTTTTGAACATTTTTTTCTTTTTCTCTCCTTCTCTCTCTCTCTCTCTCTCTCTCTCCTTCTCTCTCTGTAGTTTTTTTCTCTCTCTTTCCCTCTCTGTAGTTTTTTCTTTCTCTCTCTCTCTCTCTCTGTAGTTTTTTCTTTCTCCCTCTCTCTCTCTCTCTGTAGTTTTTTCTTTCTCCCTCTCTCTCTCTCTCTCTGTAGTTTTTTCTTTCTCTCTCTCTCTCTCTCTCTCTCTCTCTGTAGTTTTTTCTTTCTCTCTCTCTCTCTCTCTCTCTCTCTCTGTAGTTTTTTCTTTCTCTCTCTCTCCCTCAAAAAAAAACTGTCATAAAAAAAAGGCGAAAAAGTGCATTTTAAGCAACCAAAAAAAAATGGGAAGAAAAATCATTTTATAGCTCATTTTTCCCTCTCTTTCTCTCTGTCTCTCTCTCTCTCTCTTTTTGTTATCATTCTTTTTATCATTTTCTCATGATTACCCATCACTGTTTATTTTTGCTTCAAACATTTTTAGACACCGCACTCCCCCCTCCCACCTCCCCAACCTCCTGAAAACTGAAAGAAGCTGAAAGTTCTAAAAAAAGATGCAAATTTTATTTTTTTTTCTCTGTCAATATTTGAGTGTCAAAAAAAATGTTCCCCTCTTTTTTTTTTTTTTGAAGGAGAAGCTTAAAAGAACGACGAGCCCGGAAATTGCGAAAAAATTCGGAATTAATTAGAGTGAGGAAAAGTGTGAAGAGAACGCAGACTGGATAATTTATTGATTTTTTTTCTTTTTTTTTTTGAAACACAAAAATGAGAAGAAAATGGAATATTTCAAAGTTTGATGAGATTTATTGGAAAATTTATCTATCACACTACGAGAAGAAATATCTAGAGAACTGAGAGAGACACAGAGAGAGAGAGAGAGAGAGAGAGAGAGAGAGAGAGAGGAGTGAAGAGAGAAAACGACAAGATCGATTACAAAAAGGATAAGCCAATCGGAAATTCGTGTTGAAGAACGACGAGACATCGACGAAAATTATTCCGAATCCATGAATTTACCAGCTGCGCCCCGCCCCGCCCCCATTAAAATTCGAGATTTTTCCATCCAACAGAATCGTGTTGGTGGGTGGTGAAGGCAGGCAGCTTTTCAGCCACGCGATTGGGATGAGTGTGGAGAAGAAAGGAAGGAAGAAAGAAAGGCGACGTCGTTGACCTTGATGTTGTTCAAGGTCTGACTGACCGAGTGACTGGTACTTTTTGGGCCTCGGCGCCACTGTTTTGGTCATCAATCTCTTTTTTTGTCTGCGTCTCTTTCTCTCTCGCCCTCGCCCTCTCAAAAAAAAAGTGTCGGACGCAACATTTTCGTGAAATTTTTTAAAAATCGTAATAATATTATTAATAATAATAATAAATATTATTCAAACATGAATAATAATAATAATAATAAAAGTTTTTAGTACAATTTTGAAGAGAGAAAATAGAGACAGAGAGAAAGAGAGAGACAGAGAGGGAGAAAGAGAGAAAATACGTCTTCTCTAATTATCTATGTCTCTAACTCTTCAATAATATTTACTCTCTCTCTCTCTCTCTTTCTCTCTCTCACATCAGCTCCCCTCCCCACCCAAAGCAAATAAACGGGGAGAGGAAGAAAATCGCCATCAACTCCTCCTGCCGCATGTTGATGACGACGATGCGGAAAAGAAAGAAGAAGAAGAAAAAAAAGTTGTCATGCGGCCGATTTGGTCGTTCGTCATTTCAAAATGTGTTGAATATTGACATAAAAGTTCAGGAAGAAGCATAAGAGAGAGAGAGAGAGAGAGAAAGAGGGAGAGAGAGAGAGAAAGAGGGAGAGAGAGAGAGAAAGAGAGAGAGAGAGAGAGAGAGAGAGAGAGAGAGAGAGAGAGAGAAAACCGAACGTTCTGGAAAATTGGCTGGGCTGATGATCAAGGAAGGAGATGAAGAAAAAAACAACACCGAAGGTCATCCTAATGAAGACAGGTGAAGAAAAAAGCAACCAAAAAACAGATGTTTGAATTTTTAAAAATTTGAAAATTCGAATTTGCCGCCATTTTTTTTAAATCACAATTTTTTGACATTTTTTTTGTTGGGTCGACGAAAAATGGTTGGTTTAAACGATTTTTTCTCATAAAATAGGCTGAAGGATGATGATCTATGAAAATTTAATGAGGACGAGGAGGAGGAGGAGGAGGAGGAGGACGAGAAATAAATATTTCAATTAAAAGTTTGGTGAAAAGCCGTATCGTCGTTGCGACGTCGTCAATAAATGTGAAGTTATTAAAAATGGTTTTTTTTTTCCCTCGTCGATGAATAAAAAAATAACCGGAATTTGTTTGACGATGAAAAGTATCATGTCAATGAGACGGTCTTTTTTTCGATAACCAAATATTTATGGATGATCCGGAAATGGAAAAACGGGTGCAACAATCGCTTCAAGACCTTTGACTGTACTTGATCACGTTTTGTGGTCATAAAACACACAATTAAATAATAAACTGGTAAAAAGGGAAAATTAAAATGTTGTTGGATGACCCACTTCAACTCATTTTTCTTTACAAATTCGGAATTGAAAAGAAAACTTGAAATTCTCATTCTTTCTTTCGTTTTTTTTTTAACTTTTGACTGAAATTCTGTAATTATGGAGTGTCGTTAAAATAGCAACAAGTTGAGGTGAAAAGTTGACACAAAAAAAAAATTTTTTTTTAATTACTTCCTACTGAAATTGGGGAGTGTTGTAAGAAGAAGAAGCCAGAATTGGAAATTTGACACAAAAAAATTTTTTTTGATGAAATAGCGGAGTGTCGTAAGGGGAAAAAGTCCGAATTGGAAGTTCGACACAAAAATTTTTTGCCGAAATCGCGGAGTGTCGTAAGGGGAAAAAGTCCGAATTGGAAGTTCGACACAAAAATTTTTTGCCGAAATCGCGGAGTGTCGTATGGGGAAAAAGTCCGAATTGGAAGTTCGACACAAAAATTTTTTGCCGAAATCGCGTAGTGTCGTAATGGGAAAGAGTCCGAATTGGAAATTTCAAAAGAAAAACACTTTTTTTCCCCCAATTATTTCCTGCCGAAATAGCGGAGCGTCGTTAGATGAAAAAGTGAGAATTGGAAATTCGACACAAAAATTTCCTGCCGAAATCACGGAGTGTCGTAAGAAGAAATCTTGAAAAATCACCATTTTTTCTCTCAAAATCGAGAATTTGGCGGGTCCCCAATTTTTTTTCGCACGATTTCCGCACAAAAAACGGTCGCTTCGGAAAAATGTGAAGGGGAAGGACGAAGGCAGAAAAAAAACCAAATTTTTTACGAAAAAACAGAAAAAAAAAAGTGCGGAGAAAAATTGAATATTTTTTTAATTGAAAAAAAGCAATAAATTTGGACGCAGCCATTTTCCTGCCTCGTTTTTGCCGCCGATGGGCAAATTGAAAGAACAGAACAGAACAGAAAAAAAACTGGTTGCTTTATGTATTGGTTTTTCGACTTGAAGCTTGAATATCAAGGTGGAGGTGGAGGTGGAGAAGCCAAATGAAAAGTACACAGAGAGAAGAGGAGGGAAACAAAACGGGGAAGAGGTCGGGGACGGGGACAGAAGGGTCAAAAAGGAATTCGTTCGCAATCAGCAAAAATTATTACAAAAAAAAAAGAAGAAGAAATTTCCTCTCTCTCTCTCTCTCTCTCTCTCTCTTTGCTGGCACGTAAAACTGATTTTCTATTTCTTTCTCTCTCTTTCTCTCTAAACTTTATGATGTTTTCTTTTATCCATTCATTTCTCTCTTTCTCTCTCTCTCTCTCCCTCTCTCTCTCTCTCTCTCTCTCTCTCTCTCTCTATCGTTTTACAAACGATTCAACGAAATTAATCCGATTTTATGAACAACTGGATTCAGAATTACTTTTTTTCTGCAAAAAAAAAAAAAAAAAAAAAATTTTTTTTTTCAACAAAAAAAAAGAAGGAAAAATGGGGCAAAGAAAAAGCTGACACAAAACAATGAAGGAGGGGGGGGAGAAGCATAAAATGAAATGAAGAAGCCTAATGAGCCAGCGAAATATGAGAGAAAGAACACTTACAAATTTCTATTCAAAAAGTGACGGTTTGGAGGAAAAAAGGGCGGGGGCAAGAGATGATGGTGGAGGTGGAGGAGCAGAACCAGAAAAAATTGTGAATAGAACACACAGAGAGAGAGAGAGAGAGAGAGAGAGAAAGAGAGAGAGTTGATGACGCCGGCCGCCGCTTTGCCGCCCGCTCACACCTGATCATCACGGAAAAATACCGGAAAGGAAACGAACAGCCAGCGGAATGGGGGAGGGGGAGGGGGAGGAAGATTTTTGTTGGGTTTGAAGGAAAAGCAAAAAGAAAAAGAAGCTTTTTTGCTTTTCTTTTGTTTTTTTTTCTCTTCTTTGATGAGATTTCTTCTTCTTCTTCTTCTTCTTCTCGAAAGCCCAATTTTTTATGAATGAGAAGAACAAGATTTTTTTTGTTATCATCAATTATCAAATCAGTCGATTGATTATCGATTTTTTTTTTGATGTGTCCTCACCCCTTTCCCCCCTCCCCTAATTGTTGTAATTTAAGAGAAATTGATTGACAAAATTCCAGTTTTCAGGGCGGGGGGGGGGGGGGGAGGTTTAATAAAATGTCAAACCCCCCCCCCCCTTTCTTTCTTCCATTTTTTTCCTCTTCAAATTTTATCACAAAAGACAAATTTTGTTTTTCCTTCCCCCCAAATTTTATGACCTGTACAATAATTTCGGTAGAAAGAGCCAAGTGGAAAGAAAAGAAGAGACACAGACAGAGATATTTTTACGTGACAATTGAAGGTGTAAACGTGTAGCATCGTCAATTACACTTGAGAAAACGCGGGAAAAGCTTCTGAGAGATTGCAAAAAAAGCGAGAGAGGAGCAAATAAGAGGAGAGACAGAGAGAGAGGGAGAAAGAGGGAGAGAGAGAGGGAGAGAGAGAGAGAGAGAGAGAGCTCCGATCGAACACAACAGCTGGTTTATTCAAATTGCTTGAAAATGTTGAAAAATGAGAAAAGTGTAAAAAGACATGAAACGGTCAAAAAATATTCAAAAATTTAAACATTTTTGAAAGGAATCGGAAATTTCGATGAGTTTCAATCTCTCTTCAAATGTATAGCCAACAGCTGATATTGAAGGAAGAAGAAGAAGAAGGATTTTCAAGATCAAAGACAGGGCAAAAATATTGTTGAGCTGTTGCTTCTTGGCTTTTTCGTTTCAACCTGAGGTTGCAGCAAATCAAAATTTTTCTGAAACTCAATGAAAAAAGGGCTGAAACTCGATGAAAAAATGGCTGAAACTCAATGAGAAAATGGCTGAAACTCGATGAAAAAATGGCTGAAACTCAATGAAAAAATGGCTGAAACTCGATGAAAAAATGGCTGAAACTCAATGAAAAAATGGCTGAAACTCAATGAGAAAATGGCTGAAACTCAATGAGAAAATGGCTGAAACTCGATGAAAAAAGGGCTGAAACTCGATGAAAAAATGGCTGAAACTCAATGAGAAAATGGCTGAAACTCGATGAAAAAATGGCTGAAACTCAATGAGAAAATGGCTGAAACTCAATGAGAAAATGGCTGAAACTCAATGAGAAAATGGCTGAAACTCGATGAAAAAATGGCTGAAACTCGATGAAAAAATGGCTGAAACTCGATGAAAAAATGGCTGAAACTCGATGAAAAAATGGCTGAAACTCGATGAAAAAATGGCTGAAACTCGATGAAAAAATGGCTGAAACTCGATGAAAAAATGGCTGAAACTCAATGAAAAAATGGCTGAAACTCAATGAGAAAATGGCTGAAACTCAATGAGAAAATGGCTGAAACTCGATGAAAAAATGGCTGAAACTCAATGAAAAAATGGCTGAAACTCAATGAGAAAATGGCTGAAACTCGATGAAAAAATGGCTGAAACTCAATGAGAAAATGGCTGAAACTCGATGAAAAAATGGCTGAAACTCAATGAGAAAATGGCTGAAACTCAATGAGAAAATGGCTGAAACTCGATGAAAAAATGGCTGAAACTCGATGAAAAAATGGCTGAAACTCGATGAAAAAATGGCTGAAACTCGATGAAAAAATGGCTGAAACTCAATGAGAAAATGGCTGAAACTCGATGAAAAAATGGCTGAAACTCAATGAGAAAATGGCTGAAACTCGATGAAAAAATGGCTGAAACTCGATGAAAAAATGGCTGAAACTCGATGAAAAAATGGCTGAAACTCGATGAAAAAATGGCTGAAACTCGATGAAAAAATGGCTGAAACTCAATGAAAAAATGGCTGAAACTCAATGAGAAAATGGCTGAAACTCGATGAAAAAATGGCTGAAACTCAATGAGAAAATGGCTGAAACTCGATGAAAAAATGGCTGAAACTCAATGAGAAAATGGCTGAAACTCGATGAAAAAATGGCTGAAACTCAATGAGAAAATGGCTGAAACTCAATGAGAAAATGGCTGAAACTCGATGAAAAAATGGCTGAAACTCAATGAGAAAATGGCTGAAACTCAATGAGAAAATGGCTGAAACTCAATGAGAAAATGGCTGAAACTCAATGAGAAAATGGCTGAAACTCAATGAGAAAATGGCTGAAACTCGATGAAAAAATGGCTGAAACTCGATGAAAAAAGGGCTGAAACTCGATGAAAAAATGGCTGAAACTCGATGAAAAAATGGCTGAAACTCGATGAAAAAATGGCTGAAACTCGATGAAAAAATGGCTGAAACTCGATGAAAAAATGGCTGAAACTCGATGAAAAAATGGCTGAAACTCGATGAAAAAATGGCTGAAACTCGATGAAAAAATGGCTGAAACTCGATGAAAAAATGGCTGAAACTCGATGAAAAAATGGCTGAAACTCGATGAAAAAATGGCTGAAACTCGATGAAAAAATGGCTGAAACTCGATGAAAAAATGGCTGAAACTCGATGAAAAAATGGCTGAAACTCGATGAAAAAATGGCTGAAACTCGATGAAAAAATGGCTGAAACTCGATGAAAAAATGGCTGAAACTCGATGAAAAAATGGCTGAAACTCGATGAAAAAATGGCTGAAACTCGATGAAAAAATGGCTGAAACTCGATGAAAAAATGGCTGAAACTCGATGAAAAAATGGCTGAAAATAAGGAAATCAAAATCAACAAAAAAAAAGCCGCGAAACTCAAATAAATTTCTAAAAAATTAATGAAATGAATAAATATTGAGAGAAGAAGGGGAAACAAATAATTTGTCGAATTTTGTTGAAAAAAATTTTGCAAAAAAAAAAACCGAAAAAAAATTGATTTTTATTAGTTGAAAAGTGAGCAGGAAAAGTCTGAATGAAAAAGAAAAAGTGAGAAAAATGGCAAAGAATTGAGTTAAGCTCTTTTCTCCTCCCCGCAGCCCCTGCCGCAGCCCTTCCCTTATCCCCACCTTCCCCCTCCGACTTGAAAGTTGCCAAATAACCGGAAGGAAACTGGTGCTCAAATGCACCCCCCACCAGTTTTTTCTTGCAAAAGTATACAAGGGGAACTCTCAAAATTGCCGATTTTGGAGGAAAAGGAGTAAATTTGAAGCGAAAAAAATAAAAAAAACGAAAAAAACACAAAAAATTAGTAAAAATAATTTTAAAAAACTTTTTTTTCCGAAGAAAAATGAAAATTTTCCCTACTTTTTGAATTTTTTTGACAAAAAAAAGTTTTTTCAATTAATTTTTTGCTTTTCCTTTTTTTTTAATTTATTCAGCTTCAAGCTTCATCATTTTTCCCCCCCCCCCCCCCCGGGTGTCCCCCGTATACTTTTGCAACACCCCGGGGCTCATGAAAAAATGTATAAATAAAAAGCGAGGAGAAAAATTGGCGAAAAATTAGTTTTTTTTTCTGCTTCTGCTTCTGCTTCTGCGTCTGCTTCTTCTTCTTCTTGGCCGTGTTGTACTGGTCAATTCGTCCGTCTGAATCAACTTTTTGACGAGAGACGCAGACGAGCAACGTGTGGAGCAGAGAGCACACAGCACGGTGAGAGACGGCGAAGAGCGAGACAAATGTTTCAACGAATTGAGACAACTTTTTTTCGTGTTGCAATTGTCGCTCTATTGATAAACAAAATTTATTTGTTTAAACTTTTCATTATTTAGGCTGAGTATCGATAAACAAATTGTTATGAGTTGATACTCAGCCAATTTCATTTTTCGTTACTTCGGCTGAGTATCGAAACTCCTTTGTTATGAGTTGATACTCAGCCAATTTCATTTTACGTTACTTCGGCTGAGTATCGAAAAACAAATTGTTATGAGTTGATACTCAGCCAATTTCAATTTTCATTACTTCGACTGAGTATCAAAAAGTCGATACTCAGCCAATTCCGTTCATTCAAACACGATTACTATCCCCAAAACTGATCCGCCGGTGGCACCCCACCACGTGGTCAAAATATAAAAACAAATCAAACTCTCCAGAGACGCAACAAAAATGTGTGGTTCGACTTGAGTTGTATGTTCGGTGGGTTGAAAAAAGCTGCGATTTTTTCAACCGACTTTTGTTTGATTGTGGGGGTCTCAACCCAAAAAAAAAAGAAAAAAAAGAAAAAAGAAAAAATGACACACGAAATAAATAAAACAACAAATGCTATTTGTTGTTGTTGTTTGTTGTTGTTCTGTGCCAAACATTGAAAGAGCTGGAGCAGCAACAAGATCAAGGTTGGGTGAGGGGTGAGGGAGACAAAAAATAACAATTAAAAACATGAATTCATTGTATTTATACTCCGCCCAATAAAAAATGTGATATTCATCAAAAATAATACAAAAAAAAGAAAAGAAAAAGAAATGAAATGAAAAAAAAACCCGTTGGAACAACAATTTCAAATATGAATTTTGAAATTTTTTCGCTTGTTCTACCAACAGTGAATAAAGTTGAAATTGTTCAAGTTGTACTTAAAACAACAAATATCAAATCTAGGAATAAAAAAGATCATAAAAATTAGAAATGTTAAGATCAATGGTTATTGTGTCTATTTTTTAAAGTAATAGGGAACAATAAAGAGAGAGAGATAGAGAGATAGAGAGAGAGAAAAAGCATCAAAGTAAAGAAAAAAAATAATAAATCGAGGTGAGGTTTGATGTGCTCAATTTCTGAATATGTTAAATCATTAATCAAGTAATTGCACTTTTCGGTTAAAATTCAAATTTTTAAGAAAAAAAAATCTACAAATATTTCTAAAAAAAAAACAAAAGCACCAAAAAGAAGAAAGAAAAAAAACAATAAAAAAGGCTTTCGAAACGATAATCGATATTTTTGTTCATGGGACCCATTTTTGGTGAAAAAGCTCAACTCATCAAATCCACTTTTCTTGAGAATTAATTTTCACAAAATAACCTTAAAATCAACAATTATAGGAAAATTAGGAAGAAAACAAATTTCTGATGAGTTGGGCATTAATGTCGTGGTTGAAATAATGAAAGAAGGAATAAATCTCTACAAAAAAAAACAAACATTCGGCACAAAAACAAAAAAAAAATTCCTATTTTCTCTAAAATATCTCAACAAGCATTATTTTATAATTCAAATAGCATTTTTTACAAAAATATCTGCTTCATCAAGCGCTCGTTTCATTTTCTTTCAACTCTTGCATTTTCTGCTTCATCTGTGCTCTCATTTCGGCTCTTCGTTGCTCGGCAGCTGCTCTCTGCAATTCTCTCATCTTCTTTGCTCTTTTTTTTCTTTTTTTTTTTTTGTCAAAAATGTTCAAAACCTGTCTTTCAAGCTTTTCCTTCGCTTCTGCTGACATTGCAATCGGCGTCTTCTTCTTTTGCGCTCCATTTCCAGGCGTTTTCACCAATTTCGGTGTCTCCACCACAATTTTCTCATCAATTTCGTCGGCCACTGCTGCCACATCCCAGTTTGCATTTCGATATTTTTCCACTTTTTCAAACTCTTTTCGAATACCGTCTAGCTCCAGTTCGATTGTCATCCAAAATGCTTCCAGATCCGGAAGATTCACTGGCATTGGATCATTATCGATCGGATTCTAACAATTCAATAAATTTTTTTCTTTTTTAAATCATGAAAAGCATCTAACCAGGTGTTTCTCAATCAACTCGTTGAATTTTCCAAACTTTTTTCGAACTAATAAATGTGCATTTCCGTGTGATGCTCGAAGTGTATCAGCGCATTTTTCTGGCAAATCCTAAAACATTTTTAAAAATCAATTTTAAATCCTTTCTTTTTTGAATTCAAACCAACATCAATAATTTCAAAATCCTTATTTGCTTCTTCCATCTTTTTCTCCAATTCGTCTTTGACTCGATCGTGCAACTTTCGAAATTCATCACCATTTTCCGGCATTTTTGACAATTCTTCCAATTTTCCATTACCATCCGGCGAGAAATTTGCCGATCCCGAAATTCCGCTATCACTCTGCAAACCCGAAGGGAGATCATTTCAAATTAAATTCCGAAACAAACTTCAACATCTAATGACAACTTTAGCGGCTCTTTATTCTCCTCACATTTCTCTTCAATTTCAACCTCATTTCCATTTGGATCTTTTGTCGATTCAACAACATTCTCAAAATCCTTTAAATATCCAAATTTATTTTTTTGAACTTTAAAATTACCCATACCGGTTGCTCATTGATCACTAATTTATGCGGTTCAATTCCTTCTTTTTCACTTGAACTTTTACTCGAACTGCACAATTCGAGCTTGTCAAATTTGCTAATCAAATCCTGTAAATTAAATATTTTTTTAAAACGAAATTTTTTCCGACAAAGAAAAAACCAACTTTTATTGGTCCCGGTGTTGAAACTTGATTTCCCATTATTCGACTTCTTTGTTGTGTCAATTTGTTAGCAGGCGTCCAGCTATAAAAACAATTCTTATCTAAAAAGCCTTTTTGATGTTTCCGCTTCTTTTTTAACAATTCGACAATGCTCATTTTCAAAAATCGAAATTTACAACAACCAAAAAAACTCCCCATTGGTAAAGATTTAAAAAAAAAAGAAGAAAATAAATCAAGGATTGAGATAATGAGATAATAAAATTAATTTTCTTTCCGGAAATTTCTTTCAACAAAATTTGATGCATTTTTTCTTTCAATTTCAAGAAAAAGTTTTGAAAATTCATAAAGTCAAATGTGAATTTAGGGAGGAATCATGCAATTCAAATCCAACAAATCCTCAATATTGAACGGATGCAAAAAGTGGGTAAACAACAATCAATTCGCGCTTATCATACACCAATATCGTCAATTATGATCGTTTCGATATTTATCGATTTTCAACAAATCTTGAAAACAATCTTTTCCATCAAAACATTTTGACAATTCAAATTATTAATTCGAAAACCCCATTCTAAATGTCTTTTTTTTAATTAAGGACACTTTTAAATATAAAATAAAAAATTACAAAATAATTTTTTTTAATTAAAAAAACGTAAAAATTAATCAACAAATTTTGTCAAAATGGTTGCTCACAATTTAAGTTTTCACTATTTTTTTCCCCGCCAACGTCAAAAAAAAGAAAAACTTTAAAATTTGACCAAAATTATAACATGGTGAATTATAGGCGGATTAAAAAGAGTTTAGAACGTTGCTCTCAGGCCACACATATTTGTATAAATCTACACAAACAAAAATATATTCGACAAATACCAAACATTGCGCTGCGCACCTTTTTTGCTTATTACTAATCCCACCCACCTTTTAATTGTTTCTTTTGATTTTTCTACAGAATTTCAAAACAACAATTCACATTATTTCTGACGCTTTTTCCCCTTTTCTCTAATTCTCCAATTCTCTTTTCATTTCTTCTAATCCAATAAACAACAAGTTGTTCATCTTTCATTTAAAAATCTCCGAAAAACTATTCCTGATTGACATCTTTTCTTGATTCTATCCTCTTAAACCAATCTCTCCCTTCCCTCCCCTCCAGGGCAGACAAAGTGAGGTCAAGCCAGATTTTTGTTTTTTGATATTAAAATGTGAGAACTGAATGAGGAAAAAACCCAAGGCGCGAAATAAACATTAATTTAAAAAAAAGAAGAAGAAGAAGAAAAAATAGAAATTCTAGGTTTAAACTTGTTAGCAAACGAAGATTTTTGAAAATGAAAACATTTCTTCTTCTTTTTTTTGTTGTCTTCATCCACCTGTTCGGCCTTCCTCCATCAACTTCAAGGTCATCAACAATCAATTAAATCCAATTTCAGAAGCGAAAAATATAAATAATAAGAATAATAATAAAACTAATAATATTAATAAATAACAATAGAAAACCAGAAAATCAGCAAAATCGCATAAAATCAATCAACCACTAAAAATTGTACTATTCAACCAACCAACCAACCATTTCCCACCAAAACAAACTTTCCTCGTTTATTTGACAAGTGTAAAATGAAGCATAAACAAGTAATTGTTAAAGTAAAAAAAAAACGAATAAGAAAATCGATGAAATTAATGCGCATCTAATACGAATTCCATTAGAAATGCCAAATAAAATCACAATTTGGAAGATAAATTTCAAATTTTCCATTTCTTTTCCTTTTCTCTCTCTCTCTCTCTCTTTCTCTCTTTTACTGTACAATTTGTAATAAAATCAATTGAAACAACACTAAAAAGCTGAAAAATATTACAAATTCATCAACTTTAATAGTTTTTTCAAAAATGAATTTGTTTAATTTAATCTCAAAAAAAAACATGGCCGAATAAAATCCAAAGGCGTGGTTTTGAACTTTTCAAATGGAAAATTCACTTTTTGTTCTTTTCAAAAACCTTTAAAATGTGTTGGTTGTCAAAATTTCTTCAATTCCTCTTTCATCTACCACCCCCCCCCCCCGGTTTTTCTCTACCCAAAAATGGACCCAATTATTCCAACATCCTGTCACTCTTTCACATATGTATTCTCGCAAAAAGAATTGACGTTTCACTGCCTTCTTCTCAATTCATAAATAATATATATACCAAATAAGCTTATTTGTAGGTTTTTCTATTGTAGAATGAATGAATTTTTAATTCGAAAAGAAATAAAATCATGAATCGCACATAGAATCGAGACGAACAAATTGACCAACGTTGCACACAACAAACTGAATGGTAAAATGATGGAAAAGGATAAAGAAGAAGAAGAAGAAGAAGAAGAAGAAGAAGCACACACACACTCGAAATTTGATCCCCCCTCATCCTTCTTATTTTTTATTATAAATAAATGAGACATCTAAATTTGATTTCAAAACCCCCATCCCAGATGTTAATTAAATGATGTCATTGAACCATTGAAAAATTAGAAATAAAATATATATTGAAGCATCTGTTTAAAAAAAAACTCTCCAATTTCTTTTAGAACAAGAATTAACTTTCAAGATTTCTGTCCTATTTCACAATTTATTCCATTTTTTTTCTAGATTTTCAAACAATTTCAAGTGGGAATTATTTCAACAAGAAAAAAAAGAAAAGAAAAGAAAAGAAAAAGCCAGCTAATAAAAAAAAATAATTACACCAATCCACTTTTTACACATTTTTTTAATATCAAGTCTTCAAGCATTCAAAATTTCTGCTTTCTTCTCTATTTTTGACAAAAAAAAATAACTAAAAATATACAACTTAACAATGATACGAAATTACTATGGACATTGTGTATAATGTTCCGAATTGAGATGAAGAAACCAGGAAAACGAAAGAAATGAGAAAGAAGGGAACAAGAAAAATGAGACAGAGAGAAAATAGGAAGAGGGCGGTCAACCGGCTAATAATTGTCCATTTCTATCTGTCCACACATTTCTACTTTTACTACTAACATTTTGTGATCGTTTGGTAGTCTGTTCACACTTTTTTCCATCAATTCATCATCATCAATTTCATTCTTTTTCTAAATCTCTTCACCAACTTTTCATCTTTTTATTTTTACAATTTTACATTTGTTCCGCTTATCAAATTACAAAGTTAGAACAATTTACATTATTGAAGAAATAAA
The DNA here is from genome assembly GCA_963572285.1 of Caenorhabditis drosophilae. Lineage (NCBI taxonomy): Eukaryota > Metazoa > Nematoda > Chromadorea > Rhabditida > Rhabditidae > Caenorhabditis > Caenorhabditis drosophilae. The sequence goes on from OY751562.1 coordinate 5,226,986, forward strand.
ACTTGTTGTTTTTTTATTTTTAACTTTTCAACAAAATTTTTTAAAAAAGTTTCAATAGCTTGAATTTTTAAAAAGAAATAATGAAATTTTTGTTTAATTTTGGTTGTAAAACTCAATTTGAAACAATAAAAAGTGAAAATGTCCCACTATAAAATCAATAAAAACGTTTCTTCTCACCTTGTATTTTCTGAACTATTCGATTCGGATGTCATTGTTGTTGTTGTTGTTGATGTTGTAGTACTCACCACTGGACTATTAAATTCCTTTAATTGTGGCCGATTCTGTGGTTCATTAAACATTCGAAGCCTTCTGGAAATATTAAAAGTTGTATTTATAAATTGACAAAAACCAAATGCATTTTGATTTTATTTTCACTTAAATTTATAAAATTATAATAACAAAAATATATGTAAAATCGGGAACAAAACGATTAAAAAATCGTGGCCAACTGCATAATCTATAATAATGTATTTTACCTTTCAACTAAACTTTCACCCATTCTACTAGAACAATTGATACTTTCTCCTTTTGTTGGAGATCTGAAAATATTTGAATATAAGGAAGAATTATTTACCCAGAAGTAATACCTCGTATATCCGTTCAATGCGCATGATATTCGCAAATAACTCGGTGTTCGATTCACTTCCGGAAAATCAATAACACCTGATGATAAATCGGTTTCTGAAAGAAATCCACGTGGTGATTTGTCACCGAACCCAAACTCTTCATTTATTGGTATTGAAGCCTGTTAATTTGTGAAATAAAATCGATTTTTAATTTTATGATTTACATGGTCATTTCGAGTTGTTACAAATCTCAAATCCATTTCTGATATTGTCGTTGTCCCTCCAAAATGGGTTTTTCGAAATTTATTCGGAGTTTTTATTATTGAACTATGAAGATCGTGTTCCGATGTTGTTTTAACTGGAAAAAAAACAAACAATTTTAAATTTCCTTAAAAAATTTTTTTTACCAGGTGGTGCTCCACTTAAATGTTTTCCATCATTATTATCAATAAAATCATCAGTTTTCGTCTAAATATCTTTTTTCAAATTTTACGCATCAATTAACTGTTCTTCTTACCCTATTTCTGCTGCTACTTCTAAATGAAAATTTGTTGATTAGTCGTCGAGCTGGCGACATGCTCGAATTGTCTCGATTCATCATTGGCTTCAATGGGCGACTTCGATCATCCGATTTCTTTCCAATATTTCCATCACTTATTGATGATGAAACACTTTTTGAACAATTTTTCTCCAATTTTCTGAATTTTTTAAAGTTTTTTTTTTTCTATTTTTGAAAAATTTCCTCACTCGTTTCTTTTTTTTTCTACTTCTCCTCCTCCTCGACTTTTACTTCGATGAATTCTACCAAAAAATGAGCCTGGAATTAATTGAATTTTAAAGATTAAAATATTGATTCTCTCATACCGATAACTGTTTTTTTGGGTCTATTTCTCACTTCTGCATCTAAATTTTCAGACATTTTCAGCTGAAACTTTTTTGCAACGTTAGATTTTTTAAAGCAATTAAAAAGAAGAAAACAAGTATTTAAAGTAATTGAAACTTGTGAAGATCGACAAGTTTAAACAGAATTAATAAAAATAAAAGATAATAAATTGTTATTAAAACACATACACAGTTAAATGTTGTACACATATTATAATTGTTTTCAACCACTATTTAATTCCAGAAAAACCATGTTTCCCCTTCTTTCTTTTTTTGAAGAAAAAAAAAACTGAAAACATGGAAAAAACGGAAAACTTCCAAATAAAATGAGCGCATTTTTCCTGGTGACAAAAAAAACAAAGAGAAAACAGCAAATCACATTAAAGTGGTCAACAACTCGCAGAGGCGGAAACGATAAAAAAAGAAATAAAAAAGCAGAAGCGGATGAATAACACAAAACGACAAAAACAAGAAGAAGAAGAAAAAGCTTAAAAATATAAAAAAAAAGAGAAAAAAAAAACGTTTGGACCAATAATAATTTTTATATCAAAACTTGATTGAATACAATTTTTTCTTTTTTAAAAATGAATAAATTGGGAATGATTAAGAAGTCATTAACTGGTTTTGTCCAAACTTTAACAAGAATAAACTATCAACACAATTGATAAAAACGATAAATAATCCATTGTAATAAATATATTTTCATGATTTATATTACGAAACTTCGCAATTACGCAAAATTTCGAGATTTATTTTGAAGAATGAAAAAGAAACTTATCGAAAAGTAGTTTTGTCATCAAAAATTCGGGGACCAAATTCAAAACTATTTTAAAATGTATCACTTTTTCATTTAATACATATTAAAAACTACTACTTTTTGGTCAATTTTATTACAATAAAAACGTAATTTCGTTTTATTGTAATTTACACAATAATATATAGTTTTTTTTCTTTTGTAGATTATAGAAAATAAAAACTAATTAACCCTACAACCCACCCTTTGAATATATTTGATATTATTTTTCCAGTAATATTGATAGAGTTTGTAAATGATTTAGATCTAACAAAAATGAAAGGGAGGAATTAATTAATTTGAGAATATGAAAAGCCGAATTTAAAATTACGAATCATAACTTTTGCGTTTATAACGCTGTTTAATCACTATCTGAATCCTCATCATTATTTGCAACATCATCATCATCATCATCTGCTGTTTTAGAAATTTCATCAAGTTTCTGCCTTTTTTCAAATGGTTCATCATTGCTTTCTTTTTCTTTTTCTTCTTCTTCTTCTAATTTTTCTTTCTCTCTTTCTTCTCGTTCTTTTTGCTCTTTCCTTATCTTCAAAAATTTTACTTAAAATTAAAAAAAAAACTTTTATGATAAATCATACCAGCCATTCTTTTCTTAATCTTTCCATTTCTAATTTTGCTTCTTCTTGATATTCGACATCCATGTCTGATGTATTAATGACATGACGAGTTAAATATTTCGCCATTCTTAATTTTCAAGCAAAGTAAATTTTTTTGTTGAAAAAGCTTGCTTACCCAAAAGCTTTAAATCGTTTCTTTTTGAAAATCAATTCCAATACCTGATCACAAAGAACAAATTGCCTATCTTTTGGATCTTTTAGCTCTTTTTCTTTGATATAATCCCAAATTTTTTTTACAACCTCAAATTTTAATTACTTTTCAAATTTTTTTTAATGACAAAATCTTACATCACATCTTTTCATGTATTTATTTCCCACTAATGTTTGTAATTCTGGACTAATGTAACACAGTTTTGTCATTCTTCCGAATTTTCCAGAATTATCCTCGTTGGGATTTGATGGTTTACTTGAACGAGAACTTCCACTGCAAAAAATTACCAAGTTTTTTTCTTAAACTAAAAAATTTTACGTTTTTCGAAGATTTTTAATTGCTTTTGAAGCTGCTGCTCTGCGTGTTGATTTGATAGTTGTAGCTAAATCATTAAATTCATTTGTAGCTTTTTTGGCTCGAGAAGCTTTTTTCTTAGGCATGATTCTATCTGTGGACAAAACACCAGGATCTGAATCAGAATCAGAAGATGGGGAAGTTCTGAAAAGTTAAACAATCGAAACTAAACTTTTTTTTTTTATTTCAAAAACCTTTTTTGAGGAATTTCATCAATATCTGTTTTACTTTGTACATGTTTCACACTGTTGTCATCGTCCGAATCACTGTCACTGCTTTCATCACTTTTTTCTTTTCTTCTTTTTTGTGCTTTTTGACTGTTCATTTTTTCAATGGCATTTCTTGTCATATCATTTACTCGACTTTTATATGGATCAAAATTGAGACCAAATTGTTCCTAAAAATTAAAATTACTGAAATGCTTTATGAAAATTGTATAATTTTGTATTGAACCTGCAAATGTTTTCTGACTTTAGCAGAAGTGAGTTCTGATAAATCTGATGATGAAACCAGTTGAAAAATTTCTTTTTCGGCGGTCTGAAAAATGTTGGATAAAGAAATGTCGGATGAAAAAAAAAAGCATACGACGGTATCCATTGGAAATGCAGCTCCAATAGCAGCAGCAGCCATTCTGATGTGTAGTTTTATTTATTCAAGTTTGAAAAGCTAAAATATAAAATAAAGAATTTAAAAAAAAAATTATCAAACAAAAAACAGTTTTAAACGAAAAGAACGAATTATTTTTTTTTAAATATTTTACTTAAAAGTTTTTTTTATTATTAGAAATAGAATTGACTCAATAAAAATTGTTAGAAAAACAAAAAGGAAAAGATTTTCGAGTGTTTGTTGTTTAGGGTTTGCGTTTTTACAACGCGAGTACGGTGTTTTAATACACACGGTGTGTGCACACTCGGTGTATGCAGAACTCCTTACCGTACTAAGAATATTTAATTTAAATTATTTTTTATTTAAAATTTGGTTTTCCAATTCTTAAAATTATTAGCTTTAAATATTGCATTTATGTTTGAAATTATATTTTGAATTAATTTCAAACTTTTTAATAAAGGCTACTTTGTATTTTTTCCAATTTTCTTCACTGAAGTTTCATTTTGTTTCGAAATATTGCCCAATTTCCATTACGACTCAAAAAAATATTTAACGATATTGATAAAATCCAATATTTCTTAATTTAGTTAATTATTTAGATAAAAAATAAAATCATTTCAACAGCAGTTGCAGCATTTGAAATGTCAAAAACGTCATCTCAGAGCAGTTATCTAAATGAAAAAGAAAAAGAAATGTTTAACAAATTTTTTAAAATAATGTACTAAATTAAATATTTTCAGCATTCAAATATTTGGAACTTTTTCACAAAACTACGATAATCAAAATCAAAGGCCGACATATCAGCCTAAACAACTAAACAGTTTTAAAAAAAAGTTGTTCGAAGATTATATTTCAAAAGAAGAAGCTGAAAAATCAATTGAAGTTGGATCTTGCTTCAAAGTAATTCAATTTAATTTAATGGATTTTTTTAAAACAGTTTTAGGGAACCTTGCGGATCAATCCCAAAAATTATAATGAATGTTTTTTGGATAACCCAAAAGGAACAGAACATCATGATGTCCTCTGCCTTAAAAATGATCGTAATCGAGCGCTCCAAGGTGATGTAGTAGTCGTCAAATTCAATCCTAAAGAAGAATGGATGGTAAAAAGTGATTTAATTCAAAGTTTAAAATTTTCTAATTCAGATAAACGGTCCGGAATATATAAAATGGTGGTCTAATAATAAACCAGGTACAATCGATCACAAATTTAAAAAAGGAGATAATACATCAAACAAAACATTAAAAAACGTATATAATTTATAAAGATTATTGCAATAAAAATTACAAATTTAGGAAATTCAAGAAAGTAATTTATCAATTGATGAAATACCAGAAACATGTTTAATTATGACTGGTTCAGTCGTTCGAATTGATAAAATGACTCATCAACGAGTTGCTGCTGGAAAACTTCAAATAATGAACGCTAGGAACAGTCACGCTCTTTTTATACCAACTGATTCTAGAATCCCACGTATTATGATACCAAGAAGTGATATTGATCCTGAATTTTTCAATAGACCCAAGGTAAAAAAATCTTTTTTATTATTTAAACAAAAAAAAGGTGTATTTAAAGGATTTCGAAAAATTTGTCTACACCGCAAAGTTAACAGATTGGCGATCAGATTCAATTTTTGCCGATGGGAGGATAGTAAAGTTCTTAGGAGAAAGTGGTCAAATTGAAGTAGAGTTTTATAAAATTGAAGTAAAAAAGAAATTTCAATTTCAGACCGAAACAGAAGCAATTATTTTTGGAAATGATATTGATAATAGAGAATTTAGTGAAGAATGTTTAGCATCTTTACCAATTCAAAGTGAAGATGAATGGAAAATTCCAGAAGTTGTTATAATTAAAAAAATAATAATAATGAAGGTGGTTTAGACAGAATTATCTACTCGCCGCGATTTTCGAAATGATTTAGTGTTTACAATTGATCCAAAAACAGCAAGAGATTTAGATGATGCTTTATCAATTGATCATATTGATGATTGTGATGGAAAAAAAACACCTGGATTCAAAATTGGTGTTCATATTGCGGATGTCACATATTTTGTGAATGATAAAACAGAATTGGATAGATTTGCGCAAAACAGAGGAAATAGCACATATTTGGCTCAAATGGTTATTCCAATGCTTCCTCGAATTTTATGTGAACAATTATGCTCACTAAATCCTGGGGTTGATCGATTAGCTTTTTCTGTAGTATTCAAAATGACATATGAAGCTGAAATAAAAGATATTTGGTTTGGTAGATCAATAATTCGATCGAGAGTCAAGTTGGCTTATGAGCATGCACAGGATTTTATTGAAAATCCGGACAAAGATTTTCAAACGGATGAATTGCCTGAAATTTTTGATGGTCATACTCCAGCTGAAATCAAAGAAAAAGTTTAAAATAAATTCAATTTCATTGAAATAAAAAACGATTTTTAGGTTTTAATGCTTCACCGAATAGCTAAAATATTAAGAGCTAAGCGAGAAGAAAATGGAGCATTAAGAATTGAGCAACCGAAATTGAAATTTTCAATAAATCAGGAGACAAAAGAGCCAATGGGAGTATCAGTTTATGAAGTAAATTTAAAATAAAAGTAATAAAGAAATAGTTTTAACCCAGATCAAAGAAGCCAATAAATTAGTAGAAGAATTTATGCTTTTGACAAATATGAAAGTTGCTGAAAAAATTGAACGTCATTTTCCAGAACATGCACTTCTTCGAAATCATCCGCCACCAAAAGAAAATATGATGAAAAAAGTGGTAAGTCATTGGGGTTTGATACAAAAAATGATTTTAAGAAAACATTTCAGATCGAACAATGCGCTAAAATAGGTTTTCCACTTGATGGAATGTCGTCGAAATGTTTATCAACAACATTGAAAAAATTTCAAGGAAATTCAAAGTTGCATACCTGTATTCGACAAGTTTTAATAAATTTAATATTCAAAAAAAAGTGTATTTTGAGGTGATTTCATTATTAACTATTAAACCGATGCAACAAGCCAGATATTTTTGTGTAAAAATGGCTCAATCACAAGAAAATTATTGCCATTATGCTCTCAATGTTTCACGGTAAATATTTTTGAATTAAAAGAAAGAAAAAAATATTTGAATAATCCAAAATTTTTCCAGTTATACACACTTCACATCACCAATTCGACGTTATCCAGATATGATTGTTCATAGACAATTGGCGGCAGCTTTAGGTTATTGTGAACCAATTGACAGAACACCTGAAGAAATTGAAGAAATTGTGAGAAATGATGTTTTTTGTTTTTGAGAAAATACTTTTCAGGCAAGTAAATGCAATGATACAAAATTGGCGTCAAAAAATGCATCAGATCAATCAGCAGATCTTTATTTTGGATTTTTAGTTCATGTAAGTCGCGATTAATTTGATTCATTGAATGAAAGTATTTATTGATTTTTTCAGACGGTTAAAAAGATTAATTCACGAGCTGTTGTTGTTAGTGTTTTAGATAAAGCATTTGATGTTTTAATTATCGATTATGGAATTCTCAAGCGGGTTTATTGTGATGTTCGTGAAGACAATATGTGAAATGTTTGGAATTCACAATTTTTGCTTTCAGAAGCTTCAAGCTGAAGTTGTAAGTTTTGATGAAAATGAAGAAACATTAATACTTCGATGGGCTGAAGATCCGAATGCAGAAACTGGAAACAAACAACAGTTTATGACGGTAAAAATAAAAAAAGTCAATAAAAAGAAAATTGAGCAAAGACTTTTAGACAATCCGAATGTGCACTGTAATTGATGTTGAAATTTATCCATTAAAAGACATCGATTATGGTGTTGTTATGTTAAGACCGACACTAGCTCAACGGATGTTCTCAGAAAAAACGCTAAAAACGATGTTCGATGAGGAAACGAATTTTTTAGATTGCTAAATTGGCACATTTCTCAGCTATTTAAGATTTTTTTTTTCAGATTGAAGGTTCAATAAAAAATATTAAAAATTATTATTTTGGCATATCAATTGGAGCTGGACGCTTGAGTTGAGAGAGAACCTGATTACGAGAAGATTTCTGGAAGGAAATTTATTAGATTTCGAAGATTAAGAAAGAAAAAAAAGAAAAGAGAACCTTTTCCTGATCATAAATAGCAACTGAACTTAAGGATCTTTGTCTAGGCATATCGATTGGAGTAATTGAAATGGATTCAGCAGTCGTTGAGACTGTTGTAAAGGCGTCGTCATCAGAAGTGACTCGACGGATTACAGTAGCTCGAGATTTGAAATTTTCTGAAAAGAAAAAAAAAAGAGAAAATCGTCGAAAAAAAGAAGAAAGAAAAAACCTTCATCAGAAGAGTTGGAAATTGAATAACTTTCAACATTCAATGATTTTTCATTTCCAAATGAAGCAATTGAAGGCTCAGAACGAGTTGGTGATAAACTTGGAGGTGGTGGAGGTGGATTCAGTGGAATTGGCGGATCCGACGCCGATGGGCTACTTCGATTTTTAGTTTTTGGCTTTTGTTTTTTGCCCTCTGGATATCGAAACGCTATTGTAACTGGAACTGATTCTGAAAATCGATTTTTATCCTTGTCGTCAGAGTCGGGTAGAATTGCAGGTGGCGCTCCGAACAATTTCAATTCGACATCGTTAGTTGAATCGATTGAGGTTTGCTGGAAACAAAAATCGATAATGGAAACTGAAAAAGAGAGAAAACCTTGAATCCAGAAGCCGAAGCAAGACTATTTTGAGAATAATTAAATTTATCGCGAATCCGGCCGTTTGTCCATCCATAAGGATCATTTCTAGATTGGCCAGGAATCATGGAGATGCGTGATCGAACTGTTGGGCCACGTGAGTCGATGTACTAAAGAAATTGAGGATTAAAGCAACAATTATTTCTACAGTAATTTTCTCTCTTCGATGCGAGACCTTTACGCTTTTCAGTGCGCTGCATCTATTTTTTCCTTACCATATAAGTATTTTCTCGATGGGTAAATACAGTAGGTGACCGTTTTCGATTTGGAAAATTCTGATGATTTCCAATAGTTAAGATATGACCACATTCAACTCCTCCTCCACCTCCTCCCCCGCTATGATCATCATGAATCCATTGGGATGTATCAAATAAGGATTTAAATAATTTTCCTTCGTTTCGAATTTTTCGAAATTGAAGAAATGCAATTAATGGAACAACGAGTAATGGTCCAATCATAACAATCCAAGCAACAAACTCGTATTCAATGGGAATCGGACGAGCCGCAAATGAAATTCGTTGATATCCAAGAACTGAAGCAATGAGAAGAATCTGAAAATTATTGATTTCAACAATATCGATTGATTGATTTTTACTGTTAAAATAATTGGACAAATGAAGCACAACGAATATTTGATGTAAATTCCACCAGGACCAAATATTGCGATGATTTTGTCACGAAAACGAGTTGATTTTGAAATTGAATAGCGCGGGATTCGGAGCATTTCGGAAATGTCATCAAGATATTTATCGATTCCTGTGGTAAAAAATGTGGTTTTTTTTTCAAATTTAAAGTGCGCTCCAATGATAAAAACCTGCCCTCACCATTTTTTTCGTAAAAAATATGAAAATATGGAGGGGAAACACTTTTAATTTACTCATATTTTTAATTTTGAAACTTTTTACAGTAGAGCGTGTTTTATACACAATTATTTTTGTTGCTTTTTGGAAGATTAATCTTACTGTAACACCGTTAAAAAAGATTCAAATTTTAATTTTAAAAAAATGGTCTTGACACGCATAACTTGTTGTGTTGTAAACACGCTCTATTGATAATTTTAAATATTTCCTATTAATTTTGGAAGAAAAGTTGAAAGTACGCAGCGAAATATTTGTTAAACCTACCGTACACATAACAAACAATAAAAATCGATAAAAGAGCGAGTGAAAACGAATTCCAATTCGCATTGAGATTTTCGACAGCATGAAAAACAAAAATTCCACCATGAGCGCACAACGGCAGACCGAAGAAGAAGCCGAAAAGGCAAAGAAACGCAAGAAGGCGATTCTCGACCGACTTGTTCTTGGTCGAGAAATGATTCATAAAAGCCGACGCGATCATTTCGAGCCAAGCGAATTCGGCGTCGAGAGCAGCGAGAACGAGCATGCCGAAAAAGAGTGTCGCCCAAAGTCCACCCCAATACATGAACGAGGTGACTCCAGGATACACAGTGAATGATAAATATAATGGATCGTGTTCTGGAAAACAAAAAATCAATAAAAAATACTTTCTTTTTTTAAATCACTTAAGACATCGTCAACATTGCTTGATGTTTCAGAAGCGATAAAACCAACAAATGAAAAAATGACCATTCCAGAAAGAGTTGAAGTTAGAGCATCCCTGAATTTTTTCTTTAAATGTTCCTTTAAATTTTTGAAGAAGAAAAAAGTGCCACGAGACCAAATCGCACAAAATTTGTGTTGCGCCTTTAAGTTTTTCATCAATTATCATTTTTTTCTTTTTACTGGAAGTTTAGAAAAGCTAAATTTATTTTATCAGCAGAGCTTTTTCTCGAGGATTTCTATGGAATTTTAAAGGCACACGCGTAACTTTTGAAAATTTGGTCTCGTTGCAATCAAAAATACAGTTTTTTGAAGAGAAAAAAATCGATCTTACATCATAACGAGAAGGACAGAATCTCGATAAACATTATTCCTGAATCTTGAAAATGCAGCCATGGAAATAAGTGGTCCCGCATCGATTCCAAGTTCATAGAAGACTTGTTCAGCAGCTGACTTCCACATCTTCAAACAAAAATTTCAATTTTTATGACGAAATTACTGTAACAGTTAGTCAACTGTGTCACACTCCTCTCAGAGTTCTTTTTCAAGTGAATGTTGTCAAAAATAAGTTCGAAAGAATTAAAAATGGGCGGGGCATTGCAAACCGCGAACACTTTTTGAGAAAAATTTCTTTCTTATCGTCGAAAAAATTCAGAAAAATGGTTAACGTGTACATGCAAGCTGCGCACAGAATTTCTGTAAACTTCTCTCCCATCGCATGGTTTTTTTTTGCTAACCTGCCAATTCCATAGTTTTGTGCTATCAACACTGAATAAAAATGAAAGACCCTTGTTAGCGCCAGGAAGACTGATACCGCGTAGAAGAAGAATTGAAAGCTGAAACAGCGAAAAAATGAGAGGGAATTTCAGATAAAAATCTGAAAATGTGTCCAACTAGAAGATATGGCATCGTCGCTGTCACGTTCATCGTCGAAGCAATCGATCCGAGACCTTTGAAAACTCCAAAAAAGACGAGAAGCCATGCTGTCGCTAATGAAAGAACGAGATGAGATTGAAGAGGTCCCAGAGAAAAATCACCGAATGTTGAAAGCGATAAAACTTCCGAACTGGAAAACGAAATTGAGGAGCTTTTTCAGCCAAATTTTTTTTTGTCTGAAAAAATTTTTCTCACTGAAAAAATGCTTCTGGTGCTGTTATTGAAGTGGATGAGTTAAAACAAGAATGAAGGTTATGAAGATTACAGCATCGATTATCCAAATGCCATTCTGAAAATGTTACAGTAGTCCTACAGTATCCCAACAAAAGTTTTTAAAATTTTCTTTTTTACCACTAAAAAAATGTATCAATTTTAAATAAAAACGCAACAAGATGTGTCGCAAATTTGAAACGAAATTCAAACTACCGCTAAATGGTAATCGGTGTGAGACCAGGCGGCGACGCGGCTTCGTAGCGCCAATTTTTAGGCCGAACAAATTTTGAATTTTGTTGAGAAAATTTTGCAAAAAAAACATTTTGGTTGTGCACTGGAGCGAGATTACTCCACAAGACAATTAAGAGAAAGTTTGCCGCGATTTTTAAAAATGTTTCAATGATTGAAACAAAACTTTTGGCAAATTTCTGCTCTTCCCTGTAAAATGTGTAAGATCGGAGTGATGTACAAACCTTCTTCACAATATTCCCACGGTAAACGTGTGCCTAAAAGAAGACCAGTTGCAGAAAGGAAGAAATAATGAATTCCCCATGCAACAATAATATTATAATAGACAGCAACTGGAATCGCAATTACAACAAGAGCCCAGCCAACACCTGCAAATTTAAAAAAAAAAACCAAAATTTGTTTGAATTTAAAAAAAATATATTTCCCGCCTTCACCGCCTCCCTTTTATCCTGTCTGAATGGAATCCTACTCAACCGAAGATTTCAGAGAAAAAACCGTTGTTAATTTAATAAAAAATCACATCGCTCCTTTAAATGTTCCTAGAAATGCTCCTCCTTTAAACTCCCCTTTAAACAGCTCCTCTTTTAAACACCCCACATAATGTTCCTTTAAATGTCTCTTCACAATGTTCCTTTAAAAGCCCCTTTAAAACTAAAAAACTCTTTCTGAAATTCTCTCCTACATACTCCCTTTAATATACTTTTTAAGGCCCTTTTAAAACTAAGATAGTTTTCCTTGTCCCCCCCCCCACCCCTCTTTAATGTTTCTTTAAATATTTTTTTAAAAATTGATACTCATTCAACATGGAAAAAAATCAAAAGTACGCAGTCAAGAGTTAAAGCATGTTTAAAGGAAGAGAACGGAGCACAGCTAAACAAGTTGTTACAGTAATTTCTTCAAATAAAAAGTATACTGTAACGATATTTGATTTTCTCCCCACGTTTTAAAAAAAACTTTTGATATGGTTTACCTGAGCCGATTGGCATCAACTTTTGAAACGCAATATTGGCTGCTTGGCCAGTATATTGGCCAAGAGAAAGATGAAGAAAAACCAACGGAAGTCCGAAAAAAATCAAGCAGAAAAGGTAGGGAATAAAGAAAACACCACCGCCGTGCTGATAAACTTTTGCTGGAAATCGCATCAAATGACCAACGCCAACCATAAATCCGAGGCAGGTCAGAAAGAAATCCTTCTGAAATTGATCTCTTTTTTCGCGCCAAAACAAGATTTGAATTTGTGTAAACCACGCCCATTTCTTTTTAAATTTTTAAATTTTTTACAAATAAAAACCTGAGATTTCCATAATTCTCTCCGATCATTTTGTTTTGGTTGATTCAAAAGTTCGGAGCGACGATATAACTGAAATTGATCCCACCAATGCGGTCGTTGAGGTAAAGAAATATTTGATGGAGCCTGAATATTGATTAGAGTTTCAGCATCGACTTCTTGAATAATATTTGGAGGAATTGACTGAAAAAAACAATTTTTTTAGCCGCTTTCAAAGTCGAAAAAAAAAAGATTTTCTTCTCCCTCATTCTGCTCCAGCTCCAGCTTCAGCTGGACAAGATTTTCTTCTCCCTCATTCTGCTCCAGCTCCAGCTTCAGCTGGACAAGATTTTCTTCTCCCTCATTCTGCTCCAGCTCCAGCTTCAGCTGGACAAGATTTTCTTCTCCCTCATTCTAAAGAAAGAAAGAAAAAAGCTCACAAGACTTTGGATAGAATTTTCCGATGTTGAGACGATGTTTGAATTGCCGATTCGCTTCTTCTTCAGCTTCTTGTCACGCGACGATGTTCGATTGAGAATGCGCTCGGTTTCGTCGGCGTGGCAAACGCATTCCAAATAAAACAGGGCGGCCTCATTGGCATTTGACGAAACCAATTCGCGAAGTTTCACAATTTTCTCGTTCATTTTCTGAGAAAAAGAAAAAACTGAAAAAGCTGGAAAACAAAAAGTTTGGAAATCACCTGTGTTCGCTCACGAATCAGCTCATCGTCGGACTTCCGGTGTAATTCATTTCGCTTTGCCAAGGCTTCAATTTGAAGTCGAAGAGCTGATTTCCATTCATCGCCGATCATTTTTTTAAATTTTTTTTTCAAATTAATTAAAAATCATTTTTTAGAATCAAAAAATTTGAAAAAAAAATGATTAAAAAGAAGGCGAAAACCGATGAAATGTTTTCAAGACTTTGACGAGACATCTCAACTATCAATGAGAAATTGAAGAGAAGTTAGGTTGGCAGACGAAAAAAACCTGTTTCTGAATTGAGAAAAACGATATTTTGGATTTTGACGAAAATGATGATGGAATTTGTCAAACTGAAATTCAAAGATGTTTTCTCATCAGAAAATCGACATTTTCAGCAAAAATTTAAGTGAAAAACTGAAATTTTTGTTAGGGAAAATTGAACTTTAATTATTTTTTATTATTTAAATTTCTTTCTTTTTTTTTTCTCTTTTTTAACTTCCTTTTTGCTTTCAAATCTAACACACTTTTTGGGTCTGTAAATTACTCCCTGCTTAAAGTTTATGAATGGTGAAAGTGCGCTCTAACGAACCGCAACAATTTGATGATTTCAACGCTTCAAATTCGGCAGATTTTCCGTGATCTTTCGGGTTTTTTGGAGTTTTTGATGGGTTTTTATTTCAAAAGAAGTGTTTTCACAGACTTCGATACATAAATTTGTATATTATTTAAATAAAATGTTCGACTTTTGAGAAAATTAGGATTAATTTCAGAAAATGCTTGGGAGGGCCTATCAACAAATAGGAAGAACCCTTTTAGTTCCAGCACAAGCAACAACTTGTACAACACAAGTTTCAGGTATAATTTTATAAAAATTCATTAATTTTATAAATTTCTATTCTAGGTGTGCATCATCACAAAGAAGCTGAAAATATGAAACGATTTACCGGAGTGGAACGATCGAATAAAGCAAAAGCCAATAGAAATACACATGTTAATGAAAAAATGTTTCGCAAAGTAATAAATTTTGCCCCGAATTTGAAAGTTTGTTCATTGTTTTCTGTTTTCAGCTACGTGGAAGAAAAACAATTTTAATGGATTTGCCGGAAGATTCAGTTTCAGAAAAAGAGGAAACAATGTCACCATCTGAATTAAGAATCGAGCTATTAAAAAAAGGCATCAATCCATACAAAGATGCTCAACCCAGAATTTGGAACGAAGCACAAATCACATTTCAATCAATTTGTATTAAAATCGAAACAACTTTTTTATAAAGTCTAAATAATGTTTCAGACGGTATTGCTGATCCTTATGTTCCTCCAGAAGTTCCGGCATCTTTTACTGATGTTAACAATAAATTTGACGAATTAAAAGTAAATTATTTCTTATTTCAGCAAATTGTAAAATAATTATACAATTTCAGCAAAGAATGCAACACAAATTCTATAATTGGCGAATGGGAACAAATCGAATAAAAAAGAAGCAAGGATTTGAAAAATTCGATATTAAAACGTTTCCAGCAAGAGCAGAGGACATTTATGTTCAAGCACATGAAGCTTTGCAAAATCGAGACAAAAATTTGATGCATAAATTTATCACAGAATATGCTTTTGCTGTAATTAAAAATCAATTAATTACAAAATTCACAGAAAAAATTGTAGAAAATGTGGCCAGATGTTGAAAAAGGATCGATTCGATTTGAACTGGTTGAAGTTGTTGAGCCAAGTAAAGTTGTAGCTGTTAGATGTTTTGATAATCCACCAAAAAGTGGAAATGATATTGCCCAAATTACAGTAAGAATGCATACAAAACAAGTAATTTTATTTAAAATTTATTTTTAAAAGTCATAAAAGTTTTCTTTTAGAAATTGGCAATTTACGATCGTTTTGGAGGTTTAATATTAGGATCTGAAGAAGAACCAAAAGATGTAAAAATTGAGAATTTATTTAAAAAACTTGAATCATTTTCTTCCAGGTTGTGGAATATGTGGTTTTTGAAAATCATATCGCTTTAGTTGATGGAGATTGGAGATTACACGGAAAGATTTATCCAAAATGGTTGGAACCGAAACAAGGAATACATGCAACTCATTTATTAAATGAAGAACAATGTAAGATATTGAATTATTAACTAATTAATTTTGATTATTGTTCAGTAATAAATTTGGAATCTCAAGCTCAATCGTTACCATTAAGAACAACTGAAAAATTGGAAGAAGAAAAAGCAAACAAGGATAAAGAAGAAAAGAAAGAATAATGTATAGTTTTCAGGATTTTTTTAGTTTTTGCAATTGTAGTTTTAGAATTCTTCATTGTTTTTGTTTTCCTTTTTACCCCGTTTTTGTTAAATTTTTCCTCAATTAATAAATATCTTAAATGCTCATATTGTTTCTTTAAAATGTTTGAGTTTGAGCTCATTGTTATTTTTTTTCTTTTTTTTAAATTTTATTAAGTTTAATTTCTATAATTTAGAAAACGAAAATGTCGACCACTACAAAGAAAGAAGCTCCAATAACTGAAAAGAAAGAAGTTGAGGAGGAAGAATTTGAAGAGTTCCCTGTTCAGGTAATTTTTAAAATGTTTTTTTTTTTATGAAATTGAAATATTTAGGAGTGGGCTCAAAAAGATGCAGGAGATGATGAAGAAGTGAATGTTTGGGAGGATAATTGGGATGATGAAACTCATGAAAGTGAATTTTCGAAGCAATTGAAGTAGAATTTTATTTATTTTTTATTGAAACAAGCTGAGGGAATTTGATTTTTTTTCAGAGAAGAACTTGCTAAAAGTGGACATCAAATTGCATAAGAGTTTCATTTTCGTTTCATTAAAAATCAATGTTTCTTCCCATTTTTTAATTTATTTCGATTTTTTTTTGTAGAATTTTGTCAAAAAATAAATAAAAAAGGGGTTTTTTATTTTAATTACTTTAAAAATTTGAAAAAGCAGGATAATATCCGTTTTTTGTACTTTTAATGGTAAATCATTGCGATTTCTCTTAAAATATAAAATTCAGAGTTTAATGTCAAGTAGGAGTGTCGGAAAAATATTCAGAAAAATTCAAAAACGATGCTTTTCATTGGAAAAAGTTAAAAACGAATGAAATGAAAATTGAAAAATTGTGCTTTCAGGAAAATAAAAATCATCGAAAAATTCGAAATATTGGAATTATTGCTCATGTTGATGCGGGTAAAACTACTGTAACCGAAAGGTTACTGTACCTGACAGGTTCAATAAACGTGGCCGGAAGTGTTGACAGCGGAAATACAGTCACAGATTTCTTGGATATCGAAAGGGAAAGAGGTTGAAAAGTGGTTTTTTGAGAAATTAAAAAAAGACAGTATTTTAGGGATTACGGTACAGTCAGCAGCCGTAAACTTAGATTGGATGGATCATCGAATTAATCTGATTGATACACCAGGGCATGTTGATTTCAAAGGTTTTTCAATTCATTTTTTTTCAAATTTAAAGAAAAAAAGAAAATTTTAGTGGAAGTTGAAAGATGCGTTCGAGTCTTGGATGGAATCGTTTGCATTATTGATGGATCAGCTGGTGTTCAACCGCAAACATTGACAGTTTGGAAACAATCGTCAAAATTCAATTTGCCATCAATATTTTTCATAAATAAATTGGATAAAAAAGAAGCCAATTTTTCCAATTCAATCGATTCCATCGAGCAAAAACTTGGAATTAAAAGTGAGAAATGAACCGAACTGATTTTAAATCAATGAGACGGGGGCCTAGGAAGGGGGGGGGGGGGAGAGGCAGGTTCTAAGGTTTTAAATAAGAATCGATGATGGGAGTGATTAGTTATTGATTTTTTGATCTGTTATTTTGAATTGAAGATATTTATTTGTTGAGCCATAATAAAACAACAAGACGAC
Organism: Caenorhabditis drosophilae; assembly: GCA_963572285.1. NCBI lineage: Eukaryota > Metazoa > Nematoda > Chromadorea > Rhabditida > Rhabditidae > Caenorhabditis > Caenorhabditis drosophilae. The sequence continues at coordinate 5,244,503 of OY751562.1, forward strand.
GGTATGACGCGTCACTTTCATCACTTCAATTGCCGCCAATTTATTTTAGTTTAAAAAACGGATTTTTTTCTTTTGAGGTATTCGAACGTCGATTCCATTCGAAGATCAAAATGGAAAACTGGTTGGAATAATTGACGTGTTAAATGGGAAATTCTTAAAAATGGAAAATGGAGAAGAAGATTGGGAAGAAATCGAAAAAAATAGTCGAAAATTTGATATTCAAATGGAAGCGAAAAATGAAATGTGCTATTCAATATCAGACCAAGATCCGGATTTTATGGACATGTTTCTGGATCAATTCAATGGGGATCATTCGAAAATTGATAATCAAAAAATAATTGAAGGTAAATCGGTTTTTTTTTAAATTCTGAAGTTGAAGGAAAAGTAAAACGTTTTGCTTTTAAATATCTCAGCTCTTCGAAATTTGACAATTTCAAATAAAATAGCAACAGTGTCCTGTGGAAGTGCAATGAAGTCGAAGAATTGCGTGAAGCCAGTTCTGGATTCGGTGATCAATTATTTTCCGTCACCAGAAATGAGAAATATCGAATTTCAACAAGTGTTTGGTGATGATTTGTCAGGATTGGTTTTCAAGGTTTTTCTTCTTTTTTTTTCAACTTTATGGGATTGGTTTTTGGAAAATAAAAAAGGAAAAAAAACGATGCGCTGATTGCAGAAAAACAGATTTTTCTTTTTATTTGACTCGATTGATTGATTTTTTCAAACAAATCCCATAATAAAATTATCATGACCACATCCTGATTAATTTATTTGTTTTTTTTTAAAAATCAATAGATAACTCATGACAAAAGGCGAGGACAATTAAGCTATGTTCGGGTTTACACTGGAAAAATAATCAATAATTCAACAATATTCAATTCTTCACAATTAATAAACGAAGGACCAATAAAAGTGTTCAAACCATACGCGGATGAATTGAAACCAACAGAATTTGTGGATCATGGAAATATTGCGGTGATATCTGGATTAGTAAATACAGTAACCGGTGATACGGTATTATTAAAGTGAGCATAACATTTTTTTTTTCCGAATGAAATTTAAAGGAAAAACACATTTTTAGCGCAGCAGCCGGAGAGAAAGCGTTTGAAAAAAGTGACAAATCAAAAGAAATTGAAAGAAAACAAAGCTCGGAAGGAAAATCGGTCGTATTTTCGGGAATCGACGCACCAGAAGCTGTCTATTTCTGTTGCATCGAATCGCCATCATCAAAAAAGCAACATGAATTCAATAAAGCATTGGATGAGCTGACACGTGAAGATCCATCAATGAAAATCAGATTCGATCGGGATACTGGACAGACAATATTAGAAACGCAAGGCGAATTGCATCTGGAAACGATTAAAGATCGATTAAGGCGAAATTATGGTTTGGATGTCTTCATTGGACAATTACAGGTGATGAAAAATATTTGATTTAAAAAAAAGGGAATAAAGAAATTCAGGTTGCTTATCGAGAAATGCTTACAAATGACATTACTCATAGCTGTAAAGTGGAAAATATTGGAGGAGAAAAAAAGCGATCTGAATTTGTATCGATTTCATTCAAAATTGAGCCAACAAATCAATATTTTCCATTCAAAAAAGTGAGAATTGAAAAAAACAAAAAAAAAAAAGAAAAAAGAAATTAAAGATTGAAATTGATCTTCCACAAACGGCTCGACCTGTTCGATTGGATTGGATAAAAGCAATAAATGAAGGATGCTCGAATGCTCTTCAAAATGGTCCAATTGCTTCTTATCCGATTCATGTTAGAAGTTGAATTATCCAGAAGAAAAATGAAGAAAATTTTAAAATTATAGGCGGTCAAAATTACAATGACAGAATTGGTTGTGAGCGGTGGAAAAATCAATCCGGCATTATGTGGGGGCGGGGAAAAGAATTGCGTTCAATTTTTGAAAAGAAAATAATTTCCAGTATCAGCTTGCGCTCAAAAATGTGTCGCAGAAGCGTTGGAAAGAACAGGAGTTGTGCTCACCGAGCCAATTATGGACGTTGAAGTATTTTGACAGGCATTTAGCTGATGAGCTCGTCAACTTTCAGATAAATGTGAGAAGCAATGAGCCGACACAGCCAATATTAAATGAGCTTATGAAGCGAAGAGCTCAAATAACATTTTCCGATAGAGTTGATGGTGAATTTGAATTCTTGAATCCTTCGTGGAGTATTTTTCTTTAAAGATCATACAATCCGAATATTAGTCAATCTGCCTCTTGCTGAAATGGAAAACTTATCAAAAGTTGTAAGAACATTAACATCAGGATTTGGTGAAATGAATGTTCAAGTAAAGAAGCAAAAAGTTTAGAAGTCGTGAATTTTGTTTTTTTTTAAGATCAGTGGTTATCAAGAAGTTCCAGATTTTGAGAAATCAATGATTTTGAAAAGAAGAATAGGAGAAAATTAGAAATTAGAATCGATTTATTGTTTAAAAATTATATTTGTTTTTGTTTATCAGCCAAATGTTTTAAAACGCGTCCATGAGCTGAAAATTCAACATTTTTTAAGAAAAATAAATTTAAAAATAACCAGATTGATTATTGAAGAAATCGAGAATATTTTGATCGCCGTTTTTTCGTGATTTCAAGGTTGCAGATTCAAAATTGCATGTATTCTTAGGACATAATTGATCAATGGAATAACCACGACGAGTTCTTTCACATTCCCACCAAGATGTCTTCAAAATAAGATGAAATTAAGTTTATAATTGGTTTCAGCTCAATTTACCTCGATGCCGCAAAAATCAGCGAATGGTGCTCGATTGCATGTCTCGAAAGTTGATGCCAATGAGCAGATATTGGACGGATTCTGAAAGTTTATTATGTTTATTGATTGGAATTAAAAACAATAATTGAAGATTTTTTTAATTTATAAAAGAATTTTATACAAATTAGTTACCAATTTTGTTACTTTTCTGGTTTTAAACAATTTTTAAATATTTCTTTTAAATGTTTCAATACGAAATTTGAGTTTTAAAATTGTTTTTTTTTTTATTTTATTTTCTATAAACAAAAGGCACACAGAAAAAAACGGAGCATAGTATCTTGAACACTAACATAAGAAGGAAATGGTAAATTAAAAAAAAAATTCTGTTCTTGTCACTTTTTGTCCTTATCAGAGACGCTTAAATTTATTAAAATTTTCTCAATTTTATTATTTGAAAAAAATTGATTGCAGAAATGGTTTATGGATTGGTGATCACAGATGAAGGACACACATCCGATTCTCCGACGCATTTAGTGCTGTTAATGGATCGAAATTATACAGTAACGACATTTTTTAATTGTAAACTCAGAATAAACACAAAATTTCATTGTTTATCCAGTCAATAAGAGACTTCCAACTTCACGCGGTTCTTCATCAAATCAAAAAAGCGGATTTGCTAAATTATGCACGATCAGAGGAGGGATATCGGAAAGAATTTCAAACGAAATAAAAAAAAAACAAACAATAAATTATTGATTTTAGGGAATATTATAAACCATTACATTTCGGAGATGTTTTGAAATGGGACAAAAGTGAGCAATTTCTTTTCAGCGATGTTTATGAGAAATTCGCTCCAACTTACAAAACTCGAATAAGGAATGGGGAAACACAAATTCTTCTAACTGGAATTGTGTCAAGCAATCAGCGAACATTTTGGATGTTGGACATATTTCCCAATTTACCTATTCGTATTTGTTTCAAACTTTTGTTCGAATATTATTTAAATTAAAGCTAATTCAATTCAGCTTATAACCTTCAAAATCAAACAATTCCCAATGTTGCCATTAAAGCATGGATAACGATTCAAATTATGCCAAGAATTCTTTTAAAGTATGAGTTATCAGAATATGTTGAACCTGATCTTGAATTACAATATCGAGTTCGATTAGCAGTACGTTCTAGGAATTTAATTATTTAAAAAAAAAAGGATTTTCCAGCCGTGGCTTGTTCTTTCAAGAAATGTTCGAGAAATGAATGTTGAAATGATTTCCAATATGATTGGAGAAGTTAGAAAAAATGATAATACGAAAACAAATTCGGATGTTTGGGTTCCATTACCAAATGAGGTTGAAATTCAAATTTCTAATCTAACAAAATTTGAATCATTTTCAGACATTGAGCGGAATTGAAGGAATCGTAATATCAAAAACTGCAATTGTTTGTCTAAAATATCCGGAAACTTATTTTAGAAAAATTGTATGCAATGAAAACCAATTTCTTCCCCCTGTTGGTAGGTAAAAATGTTGTGAGAGATCAAAAATTGTCTACATTTTTGTAGGATCACGAGTGATTTTTAATGCTGAATGGCTGAATTTCATCGGGATTTATTCAGTATCTTCGGCAAAAATCGATAATAAAACAAATCTTAAACCGATAGGAGTTTCACCAAGCGGCGATGTAAGGTTTATACATATAAAATTGAAGAAAAAAAATTATGGCTAAATAGATGCGAACCACAATAAAAATGGTGCCCGATTTACCGGGATTTTTCAAATCGGAAGCATTAAATTGTTATGTTGATGATCCAGAAAATCTACTCGAACCTTGGATTTTTTCAAAATACTCGAAAGGAACCCTGTCGGTTGCAATCCGAGATGGACCGCCAAGTTCAACGGGTAAAGCGCGAATTTTTGTGACAGATATAACCGATCAAAAAGCGGCGAAAATTCAAGCAGCAAAAGAAGCTGGAGAAATGATAATAATCAATGAACAATGCGTTGTAGTTGATGAAATTGGAAATTTACATTTTGTAAAGTATCCAAATTTGAAAATAAAACTTCCAAAATCGGAAAAATATCCAATTGGAACAATTTTAAAGGTTGATGCCAGTAATAATGGAAAAGTTTGTAAAACGAAAATTCAATTTAAAAAATATCGATTTTGTTAACAGAAATGGGAACTAAATCAAGTAAAAATTGATAATTCAACACCTAAAATTGAATGGGCCAGACAATTTAACACGATCAAAACAAAAGAAATTGTAATTTTGGTTTTAAAAAAGCACTTTTTGAAAAAATCAATAATAATTTCAGATATTATTTAAGCTGACTGAAGTAGTTGGATGTCGGGAATTGCCGCACTTATTATATCATCAATTATTTGGAATTATTCAAACGCCACTTTTATTTCGCGCTCCAAAATTTGCGCATCATTACAAATATCGAAACGTGTGGGTGAGTATGGCAAATTCGCATCCCTATGACGTTCTGCTGCCGCCAAACAAATTTGAGTACGTTTGTTATGGAGATTTGAACACAAAACAAGTGGAACAATTGGTAAGAATTTGAATGTCGTTTAAAGAAGAAAATTGATATTTAGGAAGGGAAAATAAAAAAAAATTATTTCGAAAGCAAAGAAAATAAGAATAAACCAATTGAAAAATGGATAGAGGAGGCGAGAAATGAGATTGAACCAGTTCCAGCTAAGCCGTTTTTCAGCGAAGAAGAATTAAACAGTAATCAAATTTGATTTAAAAAAACGGAATTCTGAATTCTAATAATTACAGATCAAAATCAAAATTTGGATATTCCAAAAATGATCACAGAAATAATGAATCTTGATGAATGGAAGAAAAACCCGACAGAAAAAGTGAAGAAAGAAGTGGAGAATCATGAAAAAGAATGTTCATCTTGTCGTCAAAGAATTTTTGATGAAAAATGCTTGTTTCCCGAAATTTTGGCTTGCCTCCTTGAAAGAGAGAATAGTATTGTCAAATTTTTAATGGAACGAGATTTGTTGACTTTTATTGTTGCTCGAAGATTTAAAAAATAACCTTTTCATTATGTCCACATGGATTCTTACCAACTTTTTTTTTTTTGGTTTCTCTTGTTTTATTTACTCCGAAGAAACCTCGCTCCAGCGCACAACGCACAAGTATTGTAATTTTAAAAAAGTGCAACCACAGGTTTTCAAAAAAAAAACTTCACACAAAATTCAAGTGAGTATTTGGTTAAGATAAGATAGAGGTGGTGCGTTGTTTTACTAGATCGCCTGAAGCGCCAGTGCAGACTTGGATTTTGTGGGAAGATTTTTTTTAAAATTACAATACTTTAGTTGTGCGCTGGAGCGAGGTTTCTTCGAAGTAAAAAAACCTTTTGTTTTTGTTTTCTTGTTAAACAAACCTGCGCCAGTCCTTGAAGATAATTTTGCTTACAATTTGTTAAAGTCGAGCTGTTTGCTTGAAGAATGTAAGAAATACACGGCCAATGACGAGAAGATTCTAACAGAGAAAGAACGAAGGAAAAATGTTTGAATTGTATCACAATTTTGCACTTACGAATGAATCCGCCGTTACAATCGAATTCTAAAGTCTTGAAAATTTGCACATAATCACGAGCATTTTCAGGTGTCTGCCCGCTTGAAATGAAATGAAGCTGAAAATTATTGAAAATCGATTCAGAGATCGACTAAATCGAAGTTCGAACATCGGAAAGACAAGCGTCGTATTGATTATCAAGACATTGCGCGAATTGTTGACGAGCATGACAAACCGAAAGAAGACCATCGAAACCCTAAAAAAAATGAAAGCTGAATTGTTTCGGCCATTTTTTTCTGTTGTTGGCGTTTGATGATATTTCTTCAGTCACCTTCAAATAATACGATTGAAGAATGAACGACAAAGTGCCAGGATTGGTCCAGTCCGCCGACGAACTGGTCACATTCAATTTTTGATTGAACAAAACTTGACAAAATTGAAGAGTTCTCGTCACACAAATCGGATTATTGTCGCAAAACGCTGGGAAAAAAAAAACGATGGCACCGTTTTGCAGGTTGATTGGTTATTTTTTTTTTTTTGGAAAATACTTTGAGACTTACCGAAAACTGGAATTAAAGCCAAAAAAATTAGAGGGAAACGCATTTTTTTTGGGAAATTCACGAAAGTTGAAAAAAATTGAAATTCTTATCACAAATAATGAAAATTAATCGGATTGAAAACGAAAAATAAAGTTAGGCACTTTAATTGGTGATAAGAAGAAGAAGAAGAAGCTTTTCATTATAATTTAATTTATTTTTAAAAAATTGCAAAAATTGATGTATTAAAATGCCATTAAAGAAAGGAAAAGCACCAAAAATAAATATCGGGAGGTGGGGCGGGGGTGGGGCAAGGGTGAAATTGTACAAAATTAATGACATAATTAGCACCGGAAAACATGAAAGAAAATATTAAATTTGAATTTATTAGAAATGTTGTGAGCATTTAAAATTTGAATTAAAAATCGAAATGAAAGACTTTTTATTAGGAATTTTATTTTAGAAAACCCGGAGAAATTGTGCAAAATTTGAAGGAGAACAGATGGATAATTATTGATTGGAATTCGATGAAAGTTGAAGATTTTTCGGATTTACCGACTGAACTTTTTGTCTCGAAATCACTGATTGAATCAATGTCGGTCGTTGATGTCGAACGCTGTTTGAGAACTCTTTGGTTGTGTCTTCGCGTTCGACGTCGACGTCGGTGTTGACAAGAAATGCTGGCGAGACAGCCATTTCTCGTTGCGTTTCTTTGGGATTTGGTAGCGGACGAGCCGAGAGCACATTTTGAGCTGTTAATCGACTGATGTTTTCAACGTCGTAAGGACGAGGTCCTGATCCAGTTGAATTGATCATATATGATCCTTCGATGATTCCGTTCGATTTATTTCGTCTGAAAATTTCCGATTTTTGTTTTGCTTTCTTTTTTATTAAAAATTAGGTGTCAAGTTGTAAGAGAAATTCAGCTGTGAGAAACCTAGGCCACGATCAAAATTCTTTTTTGGTTTTTGCAAAGTGTGCACTTTTTCGACTCCGCCCCTTTTTAAATTTGTAATTTTCACTGCGTATTCGACTCCATCGAAAAAAGAAAAAAATAAAAACAAAAATCTCACCTTTTCAAGCAGCACAAAATGACGGCGCCAATGAAGAGAATTAAAGCAAAAAGAAGAAAAATGAAAATTGCGGTTAGAATTGAGCTCGACGAAAGAGCCGACGATTTTGTTGATAGGAGAGAAATCGATGAAATCTGAAGTGGAGCCAACTCATCCGAGTGTGACATCAGAATGTTTCGCAGCTCATCTCGACTCATCGGTCTTCGGAACGAATCGTCAAACGCATAAACGAAAATGTGGCTTCGTTTCGCGTCAACAACTCCATTGTCGTCGACAAATTGTTGCGATACGAGAATCCGCGCGTCAACGCCGAGAATGTTCGTCAATTTCCTCTCGATAACGGCCGGATCGATTTCAGAGTGTGGCGTCATTGCTGTTAATTGCACCAGGTTTGTGTCAACCGACAATACATAAATCTGCAAAAAAAAAACAAAAACCGTCTTCCACACATTTTTCACAAAAATCGTTACATTTAAAGGAACATTGACCATGTGTTCGCCATCGGTGACACCGACAATCAAATTAAAATCCTCGAAATTGTTGTGATCTTCGAGCTTTTCAGCTAATTGAATTAATCCTGTCGTTGAATTGATCCAAAAATAATTCGATTCTTTTCCAGACAAAGTGAACGTAAGAAAATGAGGAGATGAGTCAGGATCACGAGCCTTTAAAAAACGCATTTTCTTCTTCGTCGAATTCATCATTATCGATTTTATTGATTTTACCTGAACATGAATCACCGGCGTTAAAATACTCGAATTTTCATCAATGACTGCTGAAAGTGAAGAATCATCATGAAGATGTAGAACAGTCGGTGGATTATCGTTGACATCTAGAACTGTGACAATCACCAACGTCTGCCAGCTCATCAACTTTGAAGCGGCTTCTGAAAATTGCAAAATTGAAAATAACTGGAAATTGGTTGAGGGAAAAAAAACGATACGTTGAATCGTCTGCTCGCTGATCTCATTATTTGCTCGTTTCCGTCTTGATTGTTCAATCAAATTTACACGTAACAAATGTATCGATTTGTCTTCCCGATCTAATTTTGATTTGGTGGTGAAAATCTCACCGGTTATGGTGTCAATATCGAAATATTCTGAAGAGAAAAAAAATCTCAATTTTGAGGCCAAAAAAAACAAATAATTTTCTGATACCATTTGGTTGATGAAATGCGTAGCGGAATTTCCGATCAGGTCGATCACAGATCCCTTGAACCTTGACAATTGATGAATGCTCTTCGGAGTTTTCCTTGATTTCAGCTCGATAAATCTTCTGCTTAAATTGACAGGATCCAGATGAGGTTGGTGCGCGAGGCGTTGTTGCTGTTAAATTCAATCGTCCCTCAACAAAAATTTGAAGCGTCGTCGAATCCTTGCCTCGACTGTTTTCAGCTGTGACGCCTAACTCGTGAATCATGTTCGACTCGGATTCTAATGGTCGGCGAATCAGAACCAATGATCCATCATCATTGATACCAAATAATCCATTGATGTCATCAGAAAGCTGATAAATGATTTTATCAGCTTCTGAAATTGTTGGACCCGCCATTAATTGCTGAATCACAGTTCCAGGCTTCATTGTTGTTGGAATTTGTATTTCCCCAAACTGTTTTGGAAGTTTTGGTTCAATTTGAGCTTCATCAAATAATCGAATCAACAATTTCGTTTCAGATTTCAACGCTGGTTTGCCCGAATCGCTTGCAATTATGGTCAACTCAATCTCATTTGGAGCCGATTTCAAATCACGAAAAACTCGAATTAAACCATCTGAAAATGTGGGGAAAATGCTTTTATTGAAAATTCAAATCTGAAACACAACCAACCTCGTGGATCAATCGAGAAATATTGTCTTGGCATTAAATCATACGAAATGATCGAGTCAACATCATGATCAACAGCCCGCATCTGATAAATCGGAGAGCCGACATGCATTTTTTTGGAAATTCCAATCATTTGAGGGTGCTCATCGAATTGCGGATAATTATCGTTGACATCAAGAATTGTCACGTTTAATCGAGCTCGACACATTTTTTCTGATCCATCGATTATTGATTTTGCGGTGATGATGAATAGAAACGATGAATGCTTTTCTCGATCTGCTTCGAACATTATCAATTTTCCGTCTTCTGAACGAAAAAAATTGGTTTTTTGTTGCTTTTTTTACAGAAAAAATCAATAAAATTAAAAAAAAGTTTTTTTTTGTTCGAAATGAGCATGAATTATTCGACTCTCAGGAAGTTATTTTGGGAGATTTGCGCTCATTTTCAGACTCAGAAAAGCTTGGAAAAAACAAAAAATAAAATTCCATTAGAACGCTGTCAAAATTCAGATCAAAACTCTTAAGCCTCACATTTTTCAGATCAAAATGTTTACATTTCAGCTGCCTTTAAAACGCTGAAAAAATTCTGAAAATCTTTTTTCATAGAATTTCAGCAATTTTCAGAATAAAAATGTCAAAAATAGCCGAAATACCTGTAATGACGAATGGAATTTTTGTTGTCGTGTCTTCGATCGAATAAATAACTGGTTGATTATCATTGTTGATTGTAGAAAGTGGTTCGGGCTTGATTTCCAGCTCAATTCCAGATGAATAATTTCCTTCAGTTGAGTAGGCGAAATAATTATTATGCGCAAATGAGAATGGACCACTGTAAAATCGATAAATCAATCATTGTATGTATATCAACATTTCGAATCTTACTTGGATCTTTTCGTCGTTGTCGTTGTTTCAATCGGAACTGGTTGAACTTGAGAAATTGTTGATGGAACTCCGTTTTGTGATGGAGCCAATGTCTCCATTTTTATCGATTTCTCAGTTGTTGATGGATTTTCAGCAATTTTCAGAGTGATTGGAGCTCGTTGAGTTGTCGTCGTCGTCGTTGTTGTTGTCGTTGGTGCAATCGATACAAACACTCGAGCTTCAGCCAAAATCATATTTTGCTTTACCACATTGATAACATCATTGATTGTTGATGAAAATGGCTTGAGAACTGTTACGCGACCTTCGGAATCCACTGATAAATGAGTACCGGCCACAAACTCGAAATGAACACCCGGTTCGTCGTGATCAATGTCGACTTTGCCAACAATCGAACCGATCGGCATCCGATCACTCACAATCCAATTATAAATTTTTTTTGAGAACTGAACGTTTGGCATTTGAATTGTGGTTTTTCTAGCAATTATTTCAGCGAGTGTTGAGGTTTCAATTGTTGAACGCGATTCTATTGTGACTTCGTTGTCTTCTGCTTCAGCTTCTTCTTTGCTTTCAACTATTATTCGAATGTTTGTAAATGTTGAAAGCATTGGTTCACCATTATCTTCAGCAACAATCAAAAAACTATAAATCGATTGCTCTAATTCAGATGGAGCAACTAATAGAATTAATTTTCCCTAAAAATTATTGATTTTTTTCAAAAATCGATTTTTCCAATAAAAAAAACCCACATTTGAATCGATATTAAAAAGATTTCGATATTGAGCCGGCTCAATCGAATAATTAATTTGATGATTTTCAGCATCCGACGCCTTCACAGCTCCAATTGTTTCATGAATTTTCAGATCTTTTTTGATGCTGAAATTGTATTGCTCTTTCTCGAATTTTGGCGGTCGATTTTTCGATCTGAAAAATTGAAAGAAAATGAGGAGGATAAAAACGAGTTTTTTTTTACTTTTGCTCTTGATGTTGCTCATCGTTTCCCGAAATTTTCAGATTCAGATTGGCGTGGGAGGAGAATTTTCCGTCTGTTGCGACGATGTCACAAGCAATTTGTCCAGCTGTTCGTTCTTCTTTTGGAATTGAGTACGAGACTCGTCCTTGGTTATCGATTGAAAATTGTGAAGTGCATGATTGTTCACCTTCAAGTCGGAATTCAATCGGATCCCGATCATTATCAATTGCTATGATTTTAACAAGTGGTAATCCAATTGGAGTATCGATCGGAACCTAAATCACTATTATTTTTTTTTTCGAAAAGACTGAAAAACTTGTTTTCGCGCCAAAAAATTTGGCTGCGTAGGTGTTTCAAACATTCGTTTTTGATTTGGAAGCTTTTCAATGAGGATATTTAATACTGTTTATCAATAGAGCGAGTTTACAACAAAAATCTTTAAAAAACCTAGAGCATGACATTTTTCAAGCGAGGCATAGAAAAATGGGCGGAGAATCGTTTAGCAAACGTCGCGCATGATTTTGAAGCTTGAAATAAATAATACTTACAGTTCCTGAATATTCTGTTTTTGAAAATACTGGCGGATGATGATTTGAATCCTGAATATTGATGACGACTTCATTAATACTCGTCAAATGTGTGCTTCCATCTCTCGCTTCGATTTGTAATTGATAAACCGATTTGGATCGTCGATCCAATTCCGAAATGATCCGAAGCCGAGCGGTTCGATTCGGTAAATGAACAATGTCAAAATGACCGTCGTCATCGCCGCCAATAATTCGATATCGTATCGGTCCGACGCCTGTCGCTTGCAACTCGAACGTTTCAGTGGTGGCTTCGGTGACATTCCAGACCAGTGGCTGATTCAGAAATATTGGTGGCTCGTCGGAATTTTCAGCAAAATCTGGTTCAACATAAATTGTGACATGAGTTTGATCATGATTTCCGCCACGGTCAACAACTTCAATGATCAGATCAAATGAATCAATATCTGATCCGATCGGTTCATCACCGATGATTATTGTTCCATCTTCTTGAATAAAAACTAATTTTCGTCCGGATCCACCAACAATTCGATAAATCAATCGATTGTGCTCCGTGATATCTTTATCATGAGCCATCACTTGACCAATTCTTGTTCCAGGCTTCGAGTTTTGCGTTGTCTCCATTTCATACTCATCCTCCTCAAATCTCGGCCCGAATTCGTTCACATCACGAATTGCGATTTGAACTCGACACTTTGTTGATGCTTCTCCATCGGTGGCTGTCACAACAAAATCATGAAGAAGATTATCGATTGTTTCAGCATCAACCATCTCTTTCAAAAAGAGGCTTCCATTCGAATGAATTCCAAGAAACTCCGAATCCGGCGTTAATGAGAACTCAATATTCGACGCCGATTCAGCCGATAAACCAGACAATTTCAGATGTCCAACGATTGCGCCTTTCTTCCAGTTCTCATAAACCTCGAAGTTGTACAATAATTGCTGGAATTTCAGCGCTGGTTTCGTTATTGAGGTTGGCGTTATCGCCACGCCGACATCCGAATAGAATTTTCGAAATTCGGTGTTTACAGCGCGAACCACAACAAACAGCGGATTGTCCGGACTTCTATTGATTGTTGTTGATGGATACTGTGACGTCACAAACAGTTCACCCTGGAAGATAAGAAATGGAAGAAGATTCGCATTTTGATTGGAATTTACCGTTCGATCGTCAAGATAGAACCCGTCGGGTGGTGTTGGCGGGAAAAATGTGTAGCGAATCGTTCCGTTTATGAGTTTCGCATTGAACTGATGAATGACGCGTGGGAAGTGTCCTTCAGTTGATACCTGAAAATCGACGTAGAGCTTGAAATTATAGAGCCAGGAAAACGTTCTAAACGTAAGTTTAAGCTCAGAATTTAAGTTGCTTTTCCTAACAAAAAAAAATGAAAAACCTGAAAATCATAAGTGAGCTGTGGAAAAACCGGATATTTATCACGATCCGACATGACAATCACTTTCAATCGATGATCAACATGTGAACTATCAGTTTCAGCACGAATTGATAATATCGATTCGCCTTCGACAAGGTGATTAGCGACGCGCAACAAATCGCCATCCATTATAAACTGAGAATTGTCCTGCATCACCCGAAATCTGATCATCTGATCATCTGAGCTGATCGCTGATACGCGAAGAACCACACTGCCGACTGGTTTCTCGGTTGAGATGTAAACTGTGGTTGGCAATGGCATAAAATTCAAGGATTTCGCTTCGAATATCGCGATTTTTAGAGTCGTTTGAGCTTTACGTTTCACATTTTTTCCATTATCCGACGCTTCAACAATCAATTCGATCGGGCTGTCCTCAGTGGTTAGGGCGGTCAAAGCTGAAACCACTCCAGTCTGAAATCAAGTTTTATTCACTTCAAAAAATGCCGGCTTTCTTCTGCCCACTTTTGTGTTGATAAAAAACTTTTTGTGCGCATCATTATCAGCAGTCAACAGCTTGTAAGTGACCTGCCCTTCACTTCCCGGATCAGGATCCAATGCTCGAACCTCTCGAATCACTTGTCCAGCTCGAATCGGCGATGGAATCGATACGGAATATTCTTTCTAAAGGAAAATAAAAATGAGAAAAGCTTGTTCTCTTTTTGATGCAAAAAACCTCATCAAAAACCGGCGACGATGGATTGGTTCCACGGACGTGCACAACAATTTCAGCCTTATCACTTCTTGTTGGGACACCATGATCAGAAGCATCGACGAGAAGCTTATACAATGGCTGAGTGAGTGTTGATGTCGTCGTGATTTGTCCACTTGTTGAGTGCACTTGAAAAGGCGCTGAAATTTCTTGATGATTATTGACTCTCACTTCAAAGATGCGACGAACAATTTTCGGTGAGAAGTGTAAACTGAATTCGACGATTCAATTCGGAAACGTCGTCATCTTTAGCATAAACTTTGATGATTTTTGTTCCCGGTGGAACGTCGCTCTCAATTGTTGTCTCCAATTTTCGATCAATAAATGTTGGAGAATTATCATTTGCGTCATCAACAAAAACGTTGATCAAACTGGTTGAGCAAATTGTTTGAGTCAAACACGATTGAACCTTGAAATCAATTTTTAATCGATTTTCCCCCAAAAAAAAATGTTTTTTTTTTCGAATCAATCTAAACCGGAGTTTTCGATTGTTCGATAATCTTAGAAAATCCGAAAATTATTCGTCTTTTTCAAAGATTTTTAATCGACGCTTAAAAGTTTGAAAAAAATCAATAAAAAAAAAGAAGAAAACCCAACATGAAATTGATATTTGGAAGTTTGTTCAGCATCCAATGATCGAGATGTGCTGACTTCGCCCGACTGTGGATGAATCTCAAATGGAAGTTCGTCTTCACTGACTGGCGAAATAATCGAATATGTCAAATGAAGAGACGGTGATGTAGAAATTGCAGAGTGAAATGCCTTGAAGAATCAATTTTCAGAAGATGAGGAAGACGACGATGAAGCTTGTTTCTTACCCGCACAATTCCGATCACTTCTGGCTGTTGATTCTCTTTGATATGAAATCGATAATTGTCTTGATCGAATCGTGGCACTGTTGACATCACATCACGATTGGCATCACGAAGTAACGTCACTTCAGCTCGAACCTTTAAAATTGATTTTTTGAGCCAATAAATCAATCAATAATCGATTAATAGAGAAAACTTACATTATACAGAAGGGAAAAAAATAGAAAATATGAGAGCATTTAAAATGAGCATTAAAAGGCGGGGGTGGTAATAGAGCAAAAGGGAAGAAAGGCAGCGAGGGACGGAAATTGAATTTTTCTTCTGCGTTTTTTTAAATTTATTTCTAAATAAAATAAATAAATTCTGACCAATATTGGTTGCAGCACCTGCTTCGATATTTTCTAACTCGTTTTCTTTCTTTCTTTTTTTTGCTTTTCTCCAATCTCCGCCCATTTTCGTCTACCCCGTCGTTTCAACCACCCTCTAATTTGAATACACACACACACACACTGGTTTATAAATAGGAGGAGACGAGGAAGAAAAAGAGAGTTGGAGCCAGCCAAAGGTAGGGGAAGAGGGATGGGAAGGGAGTGGTTACCTGTTGCCAGGCAAAAAAAATGCTGACTGGGAAAATGAGGGAGAGCAGATGTGAGAAGAAGAAACATTTTTATTGCTTTTTGTTTTTTTTTTTGAAAGCGGAAAATTTTGAGTGTTTGTGTGCAAACACTGTCACGTGAAAATGCACAAAAAGGAAGATAAAACTTGAAGTTGTAAAGGATTTAAATAAAATAAATCTCTTTTTAACAAATTTCTTCCATTTTATTTTATTTTCTATAAATTCTTATAGAATTATATTTTTTGAATGATATAAATCTATAATTATAAAAGGATTAAATCCATTTCATGAATAAACTCCTTAATAACCTTCCGATTTCCAGAGCTCAGCAAAAAGTATGTCCTTTTCAGTTTCGAAATGAAATTCAGCCATATCGAACTCCAAAATTTAATTGATTATTTATTGATTGAAAAAATCAATATTTATTTTTTAAGACGGAGAAGGAAGGTCATTTTAAAAGTCTGGAGGTTTGGTTAATAAATCGTCAAAAAGTCATTAATCGTGTCACACGCAATACATTTCCGTTTCAACTTATTAGTTATTATTATTTGCAATTTGCAACCAAAACTACTTATTAATAATCCTTCATCTTATGATGGGTTTTGTAGTGCGCACGGAGAAGACGAAACGCAACCAACACCACCATCCGGCGGATCGGGGGGAAACGAGGAAAGGGAATTCATAGTTAAATCATTTATAGGTTTTGAATGGAAAAGAGCAGGTGTGGGGTGGTCTACACATTACTTGAGCTTTCTCTGCCTTTCTCTCTCTGTCTCTCACTCTCTTGCTCTCTCTCTCTCCCTCTCTCTCTCTCTCTCTCTCTCTCTCTCTCTTGAATTGTAACGAACAATTATAATGGTCCGAAATTGTATTGTCACCAATAAATGCTCTCAATTTTCGATTCTCATTTGCCGCTTCAATGAGAATTTTGAATTAAGGAATTAGAAGGAGAATGAGGAAGGCAGAAGGAAGGAAAATAAATGAAGAATTTACAGTTTCGAATCCATTCGTAGCCGAGACGCCAAAAACGAGCGGACCATCGTTGTGACGATTCAAACGTTTGCCGGCGAGCAGATTTCCGTTTTGCTCAAGTTTGACAATTCCGAAAACCTGAAGACAGAGGAAATTGATCGAAAAATTCATCAAAAGCTGTCTTTTCGACGAACCTCCCGATCGATGGCATAAAATTCAACGTCAGGTCCGGCTTCAACGTGTCCTAACAAATCGTTTTCCTTGATTTCCATTCCGATCGCATCGAAGCTGTAGTTTTTTTGTCGAAAACTGAATCTGTCCGGATTTTCGTCGAATTCTTTGCGGATCGTTGAAGGTGGTGCCGTTGATCGGATTTCATTGTTTTCCTTTTCTTCTTCCAATTTATTTTCATTGTCGTCGTCGTCGTCGTCGTAATCTTCTTCCTCTTTTATGCTTGCAGTAGTTGCAGTACTTGTCGCAATCTTTTCAGTTTCAGCTGAAATTCGTGCAGTACTTGCAGTAATTGTCTCATCGTCTTCTTCTTCTTCTTCTTCCTCCTGTTCCTCTTCTTCTTGCTTCTCAACATTGGATACATCGGAGATTGTTGTCGTGCTTGCAGTACTCGTCTCCGAGTTCTGAGTGCTGATTGCCTGCGACACTTGATTCGTCTTCACCCCTTCGGCCACAATCGGATGTTGGCGGCCCGCCAACTTCGATTGAAGAATGAAAATTTCGATGGGAACCTGCGCTTTTCGCACAATCTCGTCGCCATGATCACGAGCCTCGACGGTTAAATTGTAAGAAGGAATTTTGGGATCCAGTGGTGAGGTCGTCATTAAAACTCCCCAACGTCCCTGTGTTCCAACTTGAAATGGTTGAGAGGTTTGAAGATCCGTATTATTCGGATTCTGAATCAGATGATACGTCACTCTGCCATTGTTGCCTTGATCAATATCCTGCGCGAATATTTTTCCAATCTCTCGACCAATCGGAAATTGTTGCGAAATATGGAAAAAGTAGCGCTCTTGCTCGAACACTGGACGATTATCGTTCTCATCATCGAGATCGATGTAAATTCGTTGACGAGTGCACTGCGTCGCCGCTGGATCGGCTCCAATTATTTCAGCGACAACCTCGAGAGTGCTGAAAAGCTCGCGATCAACAATTTTCGCATCTTCAATTATCAGATCGTCGGTGTTTGGAAGGATGGCAAACGTTCCGTCGGGATCGACTAATCGTAGTTGTGTCGAATTTTTACGATTCAACACTTCGAGATGCGTCACTATTGTTCCTTTTTTCGAATTTTCCATTAATGTAGTTCTCATGTTGCATTGAGAAAATCGAACTGGATCGTCGGATTCTTTAGATTCTTCGGCTTCTTCAGATTTTTCCGTTTTGTCGGATTCTTCGGCTTCTTCTGGTTTTACTGCTTCTTTCACTTCCTCCACTTCATCGTCTTTTTCTGATTCTTTGGCTTCCTCCACTTCATCGTCTTTTTCTGATTCTTTTGCTTCCTCAATTTCATCGGCTTTTGCTGATTTATCGGCTTCCTCGATTTCATCAGCTTTTTCGAGTTGTTTGGATTCTTCGACATCTCCAGGGTTTTCTGATTCTTCTGATTCTTCGGCTTCTTCATCACTCTTGAGGAAGTCGCCCAAATCTGCGTCGATCACATTTTCAGCATCTTGAATTTTGACACCAAACGCTTTTGCATCAATCGATTCTCTCGTTTCATCCACCTTCTTCGGCAGAAGATCAATCAATTTGTTTCTCAATTTTTCGATGAGCTGATTCGACTCCTTGGAGATCTTCGGCTCATTTTCAGAAGTTGTTGATAGTGGTACGGTAGTTGTCGTGGTGGAAATCGCAGCTTTTGTTGTAGTTGTTGGGGTGGTGGTGGTGATGGGGGTCGTTCTCGATATTGATTGATCGATCGATTGTTTTTCGATCAGCGAAATGAAGGTGGTTGATTTCCTTTCCCCATTGTCAACATCGTTATCCTGAAAAACCAGAAAAAATCGATAAAAATAATCCAAGCTTAATTTTACGGATGCAACTAATCGTAGCGTCGTTGGAAGATCATAAGATCCAACAACTTTAACTCGAACAATTTTTGGCAAAAACTCTGAACTCCAATTTTCCGATCCGTCAATTAACTGAGTTGATGTTTGAGCCGTCGTCTCATCACTGACAAGCTCAAAACCTTTGTGAGCATCCTAAAAGCTCAGGAAAAGTTGAGAGGGAAACAAGGAATTCGATTTAATCAAAAATCACTTCAAGCCAAAATTTGATCTCATATTTTTGCGCCGGATCCCAATCAATTGCTGCCACCGGCGTCTCGATGACCGTCCAGATCGGTAGGATCCGTGGAATTTCCACCACGTACGGTTGATGATAGAATTGCGGCGAGAATCGATTGGTCGGCAGAAGGTGGACGGTGAACAATGGAAACGCTTGCTGATTACAAACGACAGTGACGAACAGATTGGCCTCACGAATTGTCGACGGATAAATCGGCAAGGATAACGACGAAGCGACACGAACCGAATACGACGACGTCGACGCCAACTCATCCGAAGTCGACTGATCGATTTGAAGACGATCCGACCAATCAGTCTGAACTTTGTGAATTTTCTTTGTTCGTCGAGCTTTACCAAACAACCAACCAGATTCAGCACGTCTGATCGAACATTGGCAATAACAAGTTGAGCGTTCGCTGGTGAAACGGTGCCGTGAAAAATGATTTCACCAACGTCAACATCAGCTGAAACATGAGCGTAGAAGCCAGTCGACGAGGTGAATCGGCACTGGGAATCAGCTGAAGAAATTTTTTCAAAATAAATCGATTTTTTCAGCGCTTTCAGATCTGGAAATTGTTCAGACTCACCGTCGCCGACGACGACTCCTATCTGATTTAAGAATAAAAGAATAAAAATTCCGATTAGATTGGTTTCCATCTGAAATTTCAGCCAAACAAAAATTTTTGTTTTTTTTTTCAAGAGAAAAGCAAAAAAAAAAGCAAAACAAACAAAAAAGAGGAGAAAGTGACAGAAATTGTTGTTTTCGTTGCTTTTTCGTTTACGGCGAAAAACAATTGATGGAAATTTGAAGGAACATGGAAATGTGATGATGATGATGATCCTTGAAACGGTGAAGGCGAAGAAGACGTCGTTGTCGCTGCTTCGTCAACCGAAAGGGAACACAGAGGGGGGGGAAGGAGGGGAAAGGATCATATTTAATTGGTTTTACGGAAAACATTCAACACCCAACTCACTTTTTAAAATTGACATAATGTTTTCATATTATTAGGCCTAAAGTGTTTTTTCTCTCTCTCTCTCTCTCTCCGCTTCATTTTTGGGAGAAGAGGTTACTGTAAGGATTCTTCAAGGAGCAGTCAAAAGCCACGAAAAAATTGTTTTTTAATGTTTAAAGGTGGATTTTGGCTACAACCCCCTCCCCCATCTCTCCTTTTTTTTGTAGAAAGGATTACTGTAGGGGAAGAAAGGAGCATGAACAAAAAAATTTAATAAACGCTATGAAATTTTTTCGCTTCATTATCTTCCCTTTCCGCTTTTTTTTGGAGAAGAGGTTACTGTAAGGGTTCTTCAAGGAGCAGTCAAAAGCCAAAAAAAAAATCATTTTTTTTTTCCAATGGTTACCTTTCCTGTCTCTCTGTTTTTTGGTAGAAAAGATTACTGTAGGGGAAGAAAGGAGCAGCCAACAAAAAAAATTTTAAAAATGTTGAGAGACAATAATGAATAAAACAATAAAAGTCTATGTAACCAACTAATTTAGGGCATCCAAAGAAACACCGTTTCAATCATGATCACTTTTTTTTTGCTTTCCTACTTTCTCTCTCTCTCTCTCTCTTTGATTTTATCTCCCACTCTCTCTCTCTCTCTGTCTCTCTGTCTCTCTGTCTCTCTGTCTCCTCCTGGTATGAAAAAGCTAAATCAGCGAAAAATCTCTTTTCGCTTTTTTTTTAAATTTCGCCGGTCAGATAGTGTTTTTGGGTATCCGATTCGTTTCTTTCTTTTTTTTTTCCTGGATCTCCTCTCATTTTTGTGAAATCGAGCGACGCGACCGACGGGGGGTCGTCGAACCGTCGCGCGCAGCTTCTTTATCTACCAAATGAAAAGGAGAGAGAGAAATGGAAAATAATGAGATTGTCGCAACAATTGCGTTATTGTTTTTCTTTGAATTCAATCGACAATTCGTCTTTTTTTTTTGTTTTTTAAAAAGTTAAATATTTGTAAAACATTAATTAAACACTGTTTTTGTGGCGAGACTCATTATGAAAATCGGAAAAATGTCCCTTTAATATACAGTAATTTCTTAACTTTAGTTTCATTTTGTTAATCATCGAGAAAATTTTAAGAATAATTACTCCAAACACTGTAACAAAAAATGTGTTGAATCAAATAAAAAGCTGTTTTCGTGACGAGACCTCGTAAAAAAAATGAGAGAACGTCCCTTTAATACAGAGTAAGTTGACAACCTAGGTTTCGAGATTTTTAAAATTAAATCGGACAAAATACCAATTTCTTGGAAATTAATAAAATGAAAAGGATTGGTTTTAAAAAAGAGAAAAAAATGCGTAAAAGTGAGATATTTGATAAATAAAATAGAACAAATGATAAAAGATTGAGATTGGACTAACAAAAAACTGATTATCTTTTCTACATTTTTTCTTGTCCAATCCAATCTTTTTCACAAAACGAAATCAAGATTGATATTACCTGATCGAAATCGACGAGAAACATGATTATCATCACTTTCTTGTTTTTGCGCTAATTTATTTTTGCATGTTATTTAACGTTTTTTTCCCGTGGTCAAAAAACAACAGATCAAGATAAAATCAGAGAGAAAAGATAGAAAAGGGAAAGAAGGATCAGGATCAGGATCAGAATCAAGAAGAATAGTATTCAAGTTAGGTTCAAATAAAGCTAGTTCTTTTTTTTTGTCAATTAACAATGAAGTTAGCTATGTACGAAGCCAGACTTCTTTCTCAATGTACTCTGGTTTTTATTCTCTTTTGGAACGGGAAAAAAGAAAGGAAGCCCCCATTCCTGCATTAATAAATTGGATTTGAATGTGAATTTGAATATGGACGGGGAATTGGTTCGAGATTTGTTTAGAAATTGGCATTTAGCCAAATCTCACGTTTTTTGTGGAATTTTCATTGAAATAAACTGTACATGAGAACAAAAACAACGAATTTCTCAAAAAGAGAAGAAGCTTTTTCTTCTTCTTTTTTTTTTAAAGATTTGAATTCTAAAACATTGAATCCATAGCACCACGTGTGGCTTTAAAAGCAAATTGATTACTTCGTGATGAGACAACTGTTTCACGTTTTACTCCTGGAAAGAAAATCGTTTAAATTTTTGAAAAAATTGAGCTAAGAATATTCAAACCATAAGCTGACGATCCATCTTGATTGGAAGCTGTTGCACTGACTCGTTTAAGACCCTATAAACCACATTAAAAGATAAATAAAATTAATTTTTGATAATTTTTAATCACTTTTAATCCTTTTTGATTAGCTTTTTGATTGAATTTTTGCCAACTCCTCTTTTCGCCATCTTTAACCGCATCCAATTCTTTTCGTTTTTGATCTTTTTTCTGCGCTCTTAAACGTCTTCGTTCTCGTTCGGCTTGCCATTCTTTTTTGTTATGACCTCCGGTTGGTCCCGACGCCGATTTAATATTGTCAAACGCATAGTTTTTACGTTGATTTTCAGGCGGAAGTTGTAAATCAGCCGGATCGACAATGGTTTTTTGGCCAGTTGCTGAAAAAATGTCAATTATTTGCATTTATTGAAGAGATTTTCATCACGGACATGTATAGGTGATGGCAACACCAGCCGGTGTTAAACTATCAATTCTGGCGAAAACTTTTTTCCCATCCGGAAGTGGTGCGACAACTCGTTCACCAACTGTCCATTTATGAATTACTTGCGGAACAACAGCGACTTTTTCCGGCTCAGTTTCCTGATCTTTTTCAGTAATTTCTTCCTGAAAATAAGATGAAAAAATTATTTAAAACATAACAAATATTTACCTGTAACGTAATAATTTCTTGTAAATCATATTTCAATTTTAAAAGTTCATCATTTTGTGGATCACCAAGAAGAGCTGCTTCAACTTGTTGCAATTGGAGTTTATAATTTGCCAAATCGTCCATTCTGAAAATGTCCTTTTTTAATTTTTTTTCTATAAATATCAATTATTACGCACATTTTTTAATAAAAAAATAATAAAATTTATTATTTTAAAAATTTATTTAAAAAAATAAACTATTAAAAACTTTTTAAACATAGTTTCATCGATAAAACTTCAAATGGCGAATAAAAATTATGCACCCAAAACGCGTCAAACTTAATGCTACATTTTAATCGTCAGTGAATTAAATATTGACACAAATTTTTAAACACAGTAATTAATTGATATTTTCATTATTTTTTAAATTGCAATAAAAGGGAATTAAATTAAACATTAAAAAAATATTTTTAATAGAAAAAAAAACTGGAAAAACCAAAAAAAACAACAAAAAATTGTTTCCATTGATAAAATCTCGTCATTCAAGTTTTGTGACCTTTGATATTCTGCAACTGCAACCGGCCAAAACTGTCTCAAATCATCAAAAAATTGTTTTCTTCTCATCGAAAAATCAAAAAATCAATAAATCAATATGCCAATTTGTGAATTCACTTCAAGTTTGTTTCGATTTTCCTCGTTTTTTTCGAAAAATTAAAAAAAAAAACTGAAATTTCAGCCAGTAATCGACGAAAAATTGATGTTCATGCTCATGTTTTACCAAAAAATATTCCGGATTTTGAAAAAGTTTAGGGAAAAATTAATTTTAGAATTTGAAAAAAAATTTTAAAGAAATTCGGATATTCTGGATTTGTGAAATTGGATCATAAAAACGATGGGACAACTCAAATGATAAAAGATGGAAAATTATTCCGGTTTTTTCCCATTTTTTCATTTAAAAAAAAAAAAAATTTTTTTTTTTCAAATTTCAGCGTTGTTGAGCCAAATTGTTTCGATACTGAAATTCGCATTGAAGAAATGAATCGAGCTCATGTCAATGTTCAATGTCTGAGCACTGTTCCTGTCATGTTTAGTTATTGGGTTCGTTTTTTTTTTTTTTGAATTTTTTTGTTTTGCCGCCAAATCATTGTTGCAAATTTTGCTGCGTATCAACTCTTTTTGAAATGTGTTCGGATACGCAGTTTGTCAAAATTTTGAAATATTCAGAATGCAGTGTTGTGAGAAGTTATTAGGCAAAAGTTAGGCCATGCTCAAAACGTGGACAAAAAAAAGTTAGGCCATGCTTTTGTTGGTTTGGCACTGCCGCATAGAAAATTGGGCGGAGAATATGTTGTTGAGCAAGTGACGCAACGTTTATTGATTTTATTTTTTTTTCAATAGGGAATTTTGAAATGGCCTAACTTTACCCAATCTGACAGAAAATTCTTTCAGCTACAGTAAAACGTTTCGTACCGTATCTTCACTTATTTATTTCCCTTTATCTCTGTTTTTTATAGGCAAAACCTGGCGATACGGAAATCGTGTGTCAATTTGTGAATAATGATCTACTGGCCGAATGCCAAAAATATCCGGATCGTTTAATTCCCCTTGGCACATTGCCAATGAATGATATTAGTCGAGCAATTCAAGTTAGTTTTTGTTGGTTTTTTTTTTGAATTTATTGACGGGAAAAAAACGAATAACAAAATGAAAAGAAAAAAAAACGAATGAGCAAGGTTTGAGATTTTCGAAAATAAATTTAAATGTGTCAAGACCCTTCCAAACAAAAAATATTTAAAAGAAAAAAGTTTAAAAAATATTTAAATTATAATCTAATTACATAAATATTAAAAGCACCAAAAAAATCTTTAAAAAAATCTTAAAATTAGGTCCGTAATTCAAAAAAGGCAATTTTTATTATTTTTTTAATTTTTGTTTAATTAAAAAAAAATTAAAAATTAAAATTATTGCGATGAAATTTTTTTTTTTTTTTTTTGACTGATCAAACTCGTAAATAATGTTGCCAATAAGCGATATTGAACAAAACGAAAAGGAATGGAAAAAGAAAGACGGAAACTGAATCAACTTGATGAGCTAAAAGTTCGCGACGTTGTTTTCTGAAATTTCCTTTTTAAAAATTCTGAAAATCCAGCTTTTAGTTTAGTTTTTTTAAATAATTTGGTTTTTTTTAGTTTCCAAAATTCAAAATTTATTGTTTCCCGCCTTCAAAAAAGAATCAATTTTTTAAAGATTTTTGAGCGGAATTTATTGATTTTTTTTAAAGTTTAAATTTTATTGTTTCCCGCTTTCAAAAAAATATTAATTAAAAAAAAAAATTGTGAGCGGAATTTATTGATTATTTAAAAAAAATTTAAATTTCATTGTTTCCCGCCATCCAAAAAGAATCAATTTTTTAAAGATTTTTAAGCGTAATTTATTGATTTTTTTTTGAATTTAAATTTCATTGTTTCGCGCCATCAAAAAAGAATCAATCTTTTAAAGATTTTTGAGCAGAATTTATTGATTCTTTCGAAATGTCAAATTTCAATGTTTCCCGCCATCCAAAAAGAATCAATTTTTTAAAGATTTTTGAGCGGAATTTATTGATTTTTTAGAAAAATTTAAATTTTATTGTTTCTCGCTTTCAAAAAAATATTAATTTAAAAAAAAAATTGTGAGCGGAATTTATTGATTATTTAAAAAAAATTTAAATTTCATTGTTTCCCGCCATCCAAAAAGAATCAATTTTTTAAAGATTTTTAAGCGTAATTTATTGATTTTTTTTTGAATTTAAATTTCATTGTTTCGCGCCATCAAAAAAGAATCAATTTTTTAAAGATTTTTGAGCAGAATTTATTGATTCTTTCGAAATGTCAAATTTCAATGTTTCCCGCCATCCAAAAAGAATCAATTTTTTAAAGATTTTTGAGCGGAATTTATTGATTTTTTAGAAAAATTTAAATTTAATTGTTTTCCGCGTTCAAAAAAAAAAGAAAAAAAAATCAAAAAACCTCGATAATGATGAGCTGGTTGATGGTGGAATCGTTTCGACTTCATCAAGCATCATCGTAACAACATTTGTTGGCTCACAAGAGCAAGACGACGGGAAACTTTTCATTGCATTGGCCAAATTACCGTTGAGCCCAAACCCAGGTGGAATATAACCATAATCATTGTCTCGTAGACTGAGCAACGCCGACTCCTCCTCATTTTTCGGCTGTTTGAAGCGTCGATGAGCGGTGCCGGTCGAGCTGGCCGATTGTTGTTGAACCGGCGAGTAGCCAGGTTTCGGAGCAACCTGTGAGCTCGGCGCACTTTTGCTAATCACTTCCTCCTCTCTGCACAAATATCCAACCCAGGCGAGCTCCAATAGTGAGCAGAACACAAATGTCATACATGACAACATCCAAACATCGATTGCCTGGAAAATAATCCGGGGGGTGGGGGCGGAGGAATTTTTTTTTGTTTTTTTTTTTAAATAAAAATTACTTTCACATATGAAACCCGCGGCAAATTTCGAATAATATTTCCAAACTGAAATGTCATTGCGAGCAAACTATTAACACCGAGCATTGTTCGAGCTGGAATTGCTTTCGAGCCCAAAGCGAACGAGATCCATGCTGAAAATATATCCCGGTGCCACCGTTTTTTTTTTTTTTTTTTTTTTTTTTCGTTTTGTTTCTGAAACAAAATCACCCCCGCAGGTCGGTCGGTCGGTCGTCGTCTGTCGACGCATCTAATTGGCATCATTTTTCCGAATCGCCAAAAAAGAAAAAATCGGATTCTAATGAGGATTTTTTCGATTGGCTCAATTTTCATGTGCGCCGAAGACTTTTCGATGAGCTTGGGGATAATGTGGGGGCGGGGGCGGGGGCGGAGGAGGAGAAAATCTTACAAATACAAATTGTTAAGTATGTCGGAAGATAGGCTTGAAGAATATACCAACCAGCTCGGCGACGAAACTCGAAACTCATTGTTAATTCGTGCCAGTATCCAGCCGGATATTCCTAGAAAAAACACGCACTTTTTGTTGTTGAATTAGAGAGAGAGAGAGAGAGAGACGCAGGGATGGTAGGTGCGTCGCGGCTTGCGTCGCGGTTCACGTATATGAAACATTGAAAAAGAACACAACCTCAGTGGTCCGAATTTTATGAAAAAAACATACTTTTTGTGGTTGAATTAGAGAGACGGACGCAGGGATGGTAGGTGCGTCGCGGCTTGCGTCGCGGTTCGTTTTTTTTTCAATAAAAAAAAGAGAAGTTTTTTTCAAAATTGATTTCAAACTAGAAAAGAATTAAAAATCAGTGAATTTTGACAGCTTTTTTGGAGGCTTGAAATTTAGAGGATAAAAGTGAATAATAGAGACGCAGAGAAAACTGGGGCGTGCGTCGCGGTTTGCGTCGCGTTTTGTTGTTTTTTAATCCTTTCAACCTTGAAAATTACACAAAAAATTAAAAAAAAAAACTTTTGAAAAAGAGACGCAGACAAATGAGACTGGTGCGTCGCGGTTTGCGTCGCGGTTAACGTCAACGAAACAATGAAAAAGAACCCAACCTCAGTGGTGCGAATCTTATGAATATCGACCAATTCATAATCAGCCAACTCCATTTTTTCGCGCATTTTCTGGACGCCTTTTTCAGACCACGACATTTTGACTTCGTCCGTGTTGTAACTGGAAACAAAAAGAAAAAAAGGAAAAATATTTTTTGCCAGTGTCGGGCGCCGGTGCTGAAATTTACTTGAATGATTCAAAAGTCAACGAGCACGTCACATTGTCGAACGGAAATCTGAAAATTGCGAGGCTTTTTCGGCCGTCAAGTTTTTCACAAACTTTGTCAAATCCATAATGCATGGTCCTTGTAGTTTGAGGCGATAATTTGTCCAGACTGCAAATGGGGCGGGTTTTTTTTTCCTTTTTCTTGGTGAACTTTCAGCATAAAAGACATTGATTTATCTTCTATTGAAAATAGTACAAAAAAATGAGAGGGGAAGGATCCCCCCTTGGGATAATACAAATTTTGAGGGTTTTGTTGTCTTGTCAGAGAGAGAGAGAGAGAGAGAGAGAGAGAGAGAGAGAGAGAGAGAGAGAGAGGCCGAAATCCTGTCGGCATTTGGCGTTGTGATTTACATAAATTTATTCTATCACCACACCCGACCATTCAATTTTCTTCATCATCACCAGCCAGGAGGAGCAGTGAGGGAGGGGGGGGGGGGGGGGGGGGAGTTTGACGCCGCGCCGCGTAATTGTGTAGTGTCGTAGTATACGAATCAACGAAATGCATTGTGCGATGCGCAATGTGTCTAGTACAAACTTCTCTCCATCTCGTTTATTTTTCATTTCTTTTCTTTCTTTTTTCTTTTTTTTTTTGTTGTGCGCCTCCACCCCCCCCCCCCCCCCCGTTACACATTTTTTTTCTTCGCCGTTTTGAGCGGGGCGAGGAGGAAGGAAAAAGTGCGCGGCGCAGCACACACAAAAAAGCATACATGATTGACTCTTTTTGATGAATTTCAAGGATATTTCAGAGACGAATGAAATGTGGTGCACCACATAAAAAAAATTGGAAGGAAAAGCTGAAGAAGAGCAGAAGCTGAAGAAGCTGAAGAAGAAGCAGAAAAAAACAAACAATTAAAACGAGATTCGCTGTCAGGGAATTATTTACAAGGAGGAGAAGAACAAATCGAGCACAGGAAACAGAAAACATGTTTTCCTCTTCCTTTTCCCCTCCTTCGTCTTCAGCTTCTGACTCCAGCTTCTGCCTGCAGCTTCTGCCTTCAGCTTCTAGAACAAAAACAACAACAAGAAAGAAGAAAAGTGCCCTGTCCTAAAATTAATTATTTCAATTGTTCAAAACGCTCGCTGCGTATCAACGAGTTGATACTCAGCGAAAAACAGCAGCGCTTTTTGTTGTGCTGTGTTGTGTTTTGATTGATGCTTGGTTTGAAATGATTTTCCCCGCCGTGGTGTCCCAGAAGAATCAGAAAGCATTTTTTTGTTTTTTCTTCTTCTTCTTCTTCTTGAAGTTGCCCCTCCGAAGAGGAAGAAGCTTGGAAACACGTAGATCACCCGGCTCCCTTCCTTCACTTTCCGAATTCATCTCGGATTCTGAAGGAGAGAAGAAGCAGAAGGCCAAAACACAACAAATTTTTTTCTTCTTTCGCTATTTTTGTCCTTTTTCCGGTGGCGACGGCGGCGATGGCAACATCAACCAAATCAAAATTGTTGATGCCTTCAGATGACATGGAATAATCAAATTTCACCCACCACCCGGCGGTTTTCTTCTTTTCTTTTTTCTTTTTTCTTTTTTCTTTCCTTGGCTCCATTCTTTGAGCTTTTGCCCCGCCCCCTCCCCGTCGAAGCAATTTTTTATTTTAAATTAGGAGAAGAAAATTAAAGAAAAGTGCTAAAAATGCCAGTGACGAGAGGTGGAGGAGGTGGAGAAAAGAAAACAATTTTTCAAGCGATGCCATCGATCTCGTGAAGAAGGAAAAAAAAAGAACTCAGACGATAATAAATCAAGCCGGATTAGATTTTGATGAGGAGAGAGAGAGACGGAGAGAAAAACGACGAGATGTGCTTCTTCATTTCGTGGTGGTCCCATTTAATCCCCATGCGCCTTCCTTCCTTCCCCCCCCTGTTGAATAACGGGGGGGGGGGGAAGGAAATTGACAGATTTGTCGATTGTCAAGGTTGATATCGAGCTTCTTTCGGTGGTTTTTTTTTCCTTTCTCGTGAAGAAGAAGAAGAAGCAGATGAGAAGTGACGTCACTTTTTTCTTGGAGCCGCACCACAAAATTACTCGAAATATCGACCCTCTGGGGGATTTTAGTACAAACAGAAAATCGATGATAAGGTAGAGAGAGAGAGAGAGAGAGAGAGAGAGAGAGAGAGAGAGAGAGAGAGGGGGGAAGACGACATTTTTTCTGAGACGAAAAAAAAAAGAAGAATGAAAGGGGAGGGGGTCGAACAATTTTTATTTTCCTCGGTAGCCGCTCTTCACTTCCCCCCCCCCCTTCCTCTTCCCCGGGGGGGGGGGGGAGGGGGCCATGCCCCACTTTTTTACTACTTATTACATACATTGAGATGTGTATTACCTCCTCACCAAGAGAGTACTAATTTCCTTTTCTTTCTTCTTCTTCTTTCATCTATTTTTCCCACAATTTGTATCTCCCCCCCCCCCCCCCCCCCCCGTCCCCCTTTTTCTCCCCCCCCCCGTCCCCCTTTTTCTCCCCCCCCCCCCGTCACCATAAAAAATGAGACTCTTTTTTGAGAGACAAAAAGTAAAAATCATGGGGGAAGGGGGAGGGGGTGCTCGCGCGTTATGTGTTTGTGGTGGATGACGACAAAAAGAGCTCTCTCTCTCTCTCTCTCTCTCTCTCTCAAAGAGTTGGAGCAAAAGTTTTTAGGAAGGGGGAGGAGGGAGGTTGAATGAAATGAAAAGATGAGGTGGTGGCGGTGTACATCATCATAAATAAAAAATGATGGTTTTTCTCCACTTTTTTTTTCCACTCCGTGCAAGTAAAAGTGCAATGTGGGGCACACTTTTTTTGCAATTTTTTTTTTGGTTTTGTTTCGCCCCACGAGGAGGCTGAGGCTGAGCTGTTACCTGTTCCATTGGCGTAGATCATCAGAAAAATGTTGGGAAACGGACTTTTGTGAATGTCGGCCGTCTTCGAGTTGATGAAACACGAGTTGGGCGTCCACAACTTTTCGAGAAGCACCGAATTCAGCGACAAATTGTATTTGCACGGATTGAGAAACGCGTAGTTCAGCGCCGGATCGTGCCACGTCTCGTAGATATAAATGTCGAGCTGAAAAAAAAAAAGCCAAGGGGAATGGTTGGACGCCGACGCTTACCTGAAAATCACTGGTGATGTCGGAGATTGTTGTGATCTCCTGAACCCAAACTTCGACTGAAACATCAACCTGTAAATTGATGTTATCGATTGATGATGGGATAGGATGGGATGGAAGGAGAAAAGACCTGTCCGCCAGGGATCTTGTGCCGATTATAATTGCTCATAATTGTGCCCAAAATAAACGAATCATTGGCACAATGTTTGGCGGATCGCTCAACCTGAAAACGAATTGTTCACTCCCCTCCCCGACCAATCATAAATCGGAAAGAACCAAAAAAAACCTTCATCGGATTAATGATCGGCCGAAGTGCACCGTGCTCATCCACTTCCCAATCGTAGTTTCGTGTTAGGCGACGAAGTGACGGCGAATTTTTGCGATAAACCGCTTTTCTGCAGAGAACGAACATCGAGATTCGAGCCGTGATGAATGATTACCTTGGCTGACATGTGATCACAAAAAATGGTCCCAACAACAACAAGAATCGAATGTAGGATGACATCAGATGGCGATCGATGGAATTGAGCAAATCATCAAAAAAGAAAACCAAAATTTCTCGTTGAGCTGGAAAAAAAAAGATTTTTTTTTTCGCTTGTCTGATACTTCTTGCTAATTATTATTATTGTGCTCTTTTATTACAGCTCTCTCTCTCTCTCTCTCTCTCTCTCTCTCTCTCTCCCTTCACCTTCTCGTTTTTCTGCTGAGCACACAAGACTATAAATATTTGGTAGAAGCAAGAAAAAGTGAGGAAAGAAAGAGACGGAGAGAAAAAAAGCATCGGAAGGAGATGACTTCTTCTTCTTCTTCTTCTCCTTCCTGTGATGATGATATATGTATACTCACACTTCCACTTGAGCTTCTTCTTCTTCTTCTCCTTCTACAACAGCAGCAGTAACAGAAGAAGGAGGAGGAGGAGGAGAAGCAGCAGCGATTGATCGTCGTCTCTTTTCGTATCGCTGTTTTGTTGTGTATATCGATGATGATGTGTCGTCGTCCTCTTCGTCAAGCTTCTTCGTCTTCTTCTTCTTCTTTGTTGTCGTCGTCGTCGTCGTCGTCTTCAGCTGCTGCTTGTTTTTTCCCCACCACCGCATGCACACAACAATTTTCCTTCGTCTTCTTCGTCTTCTCCTTTTTTCTTTTCTCGTTTGTGTGTGTTGTTTTTGTTCGAAACAAGACGTCTTCTTCTTCTTCTACTTTTTTCCCTCTCTGACGCCTTCTGCTTCTGCTTCTGCTTCTGCTTCTTCTTTCTCTCAATTCAATTCGTCTCACTTATACATGTACACCACCAAAACCAGTGTGAAGAGGAAACAATCCTTCTGAAATTTTGGAATTTTGCGTGATAGAAAAAAAGTTTTTTTTTTTTTGATTTTTTTTTTCAAATTAATTCAATTTTATCGATTGATTTTGCCTTCGTCACAAAAATTGCCAAAAAACAATCAAAATTCAAAAAAAAAACGCAAGAAAATGTGGAGGGGGAGGGAAAAGCAGCGGAAAAAAATGAGGCGACGCGAAGAGAATTTGTGGAAAAGTGGGCGGAGCCTCTTCTACGATCTAAAAACACATTGGAGCCAGGCCACGCCCATTTCGCAAGTCTATTCAAAAATCAAAAAAAGAAGTTCTTATCGGAGAGAGAGAGAGAGAGAGAGAGAGGGAGAGAGAGAGAAAGAGAGAGAGAGAGAGAGAGAGAGAGAGAGAGAGAGAGAAAGAGAGAGAGAGAGAGAGAGAGAAAGAGAGAAAAAAGATGCTGTGGATTGAGAATAAAGAAAAAATGAGATTTGTCAAAATGGTCACCAAGGAGATGCGGGAATATTTTATGATGACAGAATATGGAATTGATTTTCTTGGAAGAAGATAAAAGTTTGAAGTCCCTCCCCCCCCCCCCCCCCTCCCTTAAACATTTTGCAGCAAAAAGAAAATGCTTCAGAATTCAGAATCTTAGATGAAGCTGAAGGAGAAGAAGCGGCCGAAAATAGTTTTTATTTCGAAAATGAGCGGGGCGCGAAATTTGAAATTTGGAAACAAATTGAGAATAAATCGAATTTTGTGCGTCGTCCTCGTTTTATTTGGTGGAAATTCAAAAAAAAAAAAAAAAAAAAAATTGTTCCTCTCTACTTTTGGGGCTCCAGCCAAGACACACAGTTAAAGTTGGAGAGCATGTTGCTCCAAGCCAAGGAGACAGCAAAACTACTGTTTTTTTCCCACGAAAAATTACGGTTTTTCATCTTAAAAATCTGTGCATTTTTGCGTAACGGTTTACACACAAACGAGAAAATGAAATTTGAAAAAGAAGAAGAAAAAAAAGAGCCGGAAATATCGAAAAGTTTCCGGGGGGGGGGGGGGGGGGGGGGGGAAGGCCGCCCGTCTTCGTCTGATGATGATGATGATTTAACCCAGTTTTGGTTGTCGTCTGCCCCTCGTTAGCCGAACCAAAATAGAGCAAAAAAATGTCCTTTGACGAGCTCCAGTGTCGTCGTCGTCGATGCACGCGCTCTCTGTCTGTGCCACCACACATCTAAAGCGAAAGCAGCCGATTGAATTTCGTGTCAACCAGCAGCATTTCGGCTTCAAAACCCCGACGAAGAAAAATTGGTGGAAGCTAACGGAAAAGGGAGGGGGGCTGGGGAAGAAAAAGTGCACAAAAAAATCAGGGGAGCTCATCGCAAATTATTGATTGATTCAGGAGGTTCGACGATGTTACGGATTGGGAATCAAAGGATTCGAAATTGGATCTCATGTTGGCGACAAAAGTTTGGATCATTCTGACTTTTGGCCGCTCTACAAGGTTGAAGACGAATTTCAGCTGCTTCATTGTTTTTTTTTGTTTCCAGATCTGCGAAGACTTGGAAGTAGTTCTATTCGTTCATCCATGGGACATGAACTTATGGGGCGGTCGACTCGACAATTATTGGATGCCGTGGCTGGTCGGCATGCCGTCCGAAACCGCTCAATCGATATGCTCATTGCTCATGGGCGATGTGCTGTCACGATTTCCGCGTCTTCGCTTCTGTTTCGCGCACGGCGGCGGCTCGTATCCGATGATCCGCGGACGCGTTCAACACGGCTACACGGTTCGGCCAGACTTGTGCGCGACGAAATGCTCGACACCGCCGAAACAGCTGGATTCGAAACTGTGGATGGATTCGTTGGTTCATGATCCGAACTGCCTTCGATTATTGATTGAAATTGTTGGGAAAGATCAAATTGTATTAGGCACCGATTATCCATTTCCCTTGGGAGAATTAGAGGTTTGGCTGAGAGAAGGATCGATATCGATTTTTTATTGATTTTTTGATATTCAAGGTTGGAAAAGTGATCGAAGAATATGATCAATTTTCAAGCAAAGATCGCGATCAACTTTTGTGGAAAAATGCTGTAAACATGCTCCAGCTAGATGAAGCCAAATTATGTGATAAAAAATTTTAATTTCTCCGCCTTTTTTTTTTTTGAATTTCTTATCATTAAAAATTTATTTTTGGTTTTTTTCTGCTTTTTTGATAAAAAAATTTTTATTTATCAATTATCTTTCGTGTTTCGTTGTCAATCGAAAAAAATTCCATGAATTTTCAACAATTTTTAATTGGTTTCTCATTAGTTTTCAGCCAAGTTTCAGGTATTTTTTTCCCATCTTTTTGTGCAAATGCGCTCCAATGAGAATTTTAATTTTAGTAACTTGTTGTTTTTAAAGTTAATTAAGCTGGGGCGGAATGCAAATGCGCTCTAAAGAAAGTTCACACTTTTTGTGCAAGTGCGCTCCAAGGAGAATTCTAATTTTGCAGAATTTTCTGTCTTCAAAGTTCATTTTTCTGGGATGAAATGCAAACGCGCTCTAGAATTTCGAATTTTTCGTGTAAATGCGCTCCAAGGAACATTTTAATTTTTTCAAATATTTTGTCTTTAAATATAATTATGCCGGGAAGCGATGCAAACGCGCTCCAATAAAAGTTTTCGAGCTATTAATGCAAACGCGCTCCAATGAGAATTTATTTCTATTTCAAAATTGATAGAAAAAGAAAAAAAGCGCGCGAATTCAAAAAAAAAAGAATTTTTTAGCCGAAAAAAATTGCAGGCAAATATTCGGACGATTTTGTTCGCAAATATTTTCCAACAATTTTTGCGTCAACCGAAGCCAAAAATGCGTCAAACTGTCTGAGCAAAGTTTTTCGAAATTTCGAGGTTTTTTTTGTGGGGAAAAAATTGGTTTTTCAATGAAAATTTGTTTTCCAATCAAAGATTCAACGACACATTAATGTGATTTGTGATGAAACTGATGTTATTGACACGTGTAGCGGTATCAGCTTCGTCTCGCATGATGATAAAGCAATCATTTTATCATTCCGGTAAAGCGCCGCCCCCCGCCCCGCCCCTGGAAATTTTCCAAAAATCAACGATCAAAATCTCGCGAAAACCCGTTGATTTTCAGAGGAACAAAAGGAGTTTTACAGTTGCTTGTGGAATCCGATGAAATAATTTATCGAAATAAAGTTGAATCAATCGATATCATCGATCAGTCGATAATTTTTGCAGACGCCATGGGCTGGCGGTGGAAACGCCGGATTCTATTTCGCGCACGCGTTCAACTTGATCTGGAATCACGGAATGAAGGACGATTTCAACACGTTGACACACAAATATCCGAACTATGAGATTTGGGTAGAATCGAGTGGAGAGGAAGCGGAAAAAATAATTTTCAAATTTTCAAGATTGGCGGTCACTCGTTGGGCGGCTCAATGGCGGCGCTCGCCTCGAATTTTATTGTCAAAAATCAGCTGATAAGCGGCAATCAGCAACTGAAGTTGATCACGTTCGGCGAGCCGAGAACTGGCGATCAACAGTTTGCTGATGCGCACGATCAGATGATCAAATATTCGTATCGGATTGTGCATAAGCGAGACGTTGTTCCGCACATTCCGCTCAAGAATATGGACGGTTTTCATCATCATCGAAATGAGATTTGGTACGACAATGATATGAAGACAAATCAGTTCAAGGAGTGCGATCAACAAGAAAGTTTTTTCTGCTCCAATTCTCATCTCGATTTTGAAATTGAGGTTTGTTTTTCACTTTTCCTCAGAAATTCAAACAAATTGTTTTTGGCGCCAAAAAATTGGCTGCGTACTTCCAATTTGTTTTATTTATTGACGCTGAGTAACTTTTCATAAGTAAAATTTTAAAAAAAATGATTTTTGGCGCCAAAAAATTGGCTGCGTACTTCCAATTTGTTTTGTTTATTGACGTTGAGTAACTTTTCATTAATAAAATTTTAAAAAACTATTTTTGGCGCCAAAAAATTTGGCTGCGTATTTTCAATTTTTTTTATTTTTAGACGCTGCGTAACTTTTCATGAGTAAAATTCAAAAATATTATTTTTGGCGCCAAAAAATTGGCTGCGTATTTCCAATTTGTTTTATTTATTGACGCTGAGTATCTTTTCCTAAATAAAATTCAAAAAAGTTAATTTTGGCGCCAAAAAATTGGCAATACATTTGAAATTTTTAAATATTATCAATAGAGCGCGCTTGCCACTTTTTTTTTGATTAGTCGCGGCCTTTGAAAAAACAATTTGAGGCAAATGCGCTCTATCGAAACTTTTCCCCAGATTTTTTTTTTCGTAAGGAGTCTCAGAAAAACGAAGATGCAACTACGCTCCATTGAAACATGGAAATGACGTCTTTTTCGTTTCCAAAAATCATCCAAAAGCTGCGCTGCGCATCCAAAAAAGCAACCGATACTCAGCGAAATTTTCAGGACCATCATCGATATTTCGGAATGTACATTTCATTTTATGGTCGACGCGATTGTACTGGAAATCCCGCCAATATTTTCTAATCAATTTATTGATTTCTTTTTTTTAATTTAAATTAAAATCAAACAAAAATTGCACACGAAGAAATTATTGATTTTTTGCCTTTTTACACAATTTTTTTCCCCTTTTCTTCTCTCAAACCCATTTTGGCCTTGATGTTGATGGTTGACGAATTCCAGATGGTTTTCCCGATGCTCCAGCTGTGTTATGGATTGGTGTAGTTCTCAACGGCTTCGGCTTTTCGAGTACACTCATTTTTGGCAGCGAAGATCTGGCAATCGGTTGTGAGCTTGTGTTTATCAAACTTGGACGAGCTGATGTTGAAACTGACGGCTTCATGCTGATCTGGAAGTTTGAAGTTGACAAAGGAAACAACAAAAAAATATGGGCGGGGCAAACTTCTCTTCGCTTCTCGGCGCTCATTTGTGGTTTTCGTATGATTTGTGGAGCACTGGCTCGTCGATTTGTTGATGCTCCGCCACCAATTTTCGGCGACGTGCTGGTTGTGGTTGGCGTCGTCGTCGTCACAATGGTCACCGATTTGGTCGGCAGTCTTACTGTCGGCGGCGAACGCGTCACACTCTTCACGACGATCGGCTTCGACGGTTTACGATAGTCGGCCACTCGTGTCAGCCCCTCTTTTTGTGCCGTCACACTGACGATTCGAACCGCCGATGGCGGTGATGATCGTTGCGATGATGGTGATGGCGGTGATCCGATGATTTGCGATTTTGGTGATGGTTTGAGTTGGGTCGGTCGACGGAGCATCGTTGGAGTTCTTGAACCATTTTCAGCCACTTTTTTCATCGATGTTTTATCGATTTTTTCCGCTTCTTCTTTCTTCTTCTTCTCCTCCTCCTCCTCCACCACTTTCTTCGTCTCAATGGATTCCTTCTCCTTCTGAATGTTGCTCGCTCGCTGAAATTATTGGTTTAAGCTCGAATTCTGGAAAAAATCAATACTTTTTTGGTCAAATTCGTTATGTAGGATTCCAGATCATTGCATGATTGATAATTACTGGAAATTTTCGATTTAGATCCTTCCACACTTTTTTCCGAAGCTTCATCATTGTTGTTGGTTTCGATTGGGGTGAAGCTGAAATCAAAAAAAAAAATAGTTTTTCTCTGGGAAAGAAGAAGCGCAGCACCAACCTCGGCTCCGAATTGAGAACGTCTCGAATTTTACGGACTCGAACGTTGCCCAATTTTTGACGAACATCCGACAAGTTGGCCGTCGGTCGTTTCCGAACTCTGAAACAAGATTGGGAACGAGGTGTGAACGTGATGCCGATTCGTCACCAACAATTCGGAATTATTTTCAGATTCGAGCGTCTGAAACAGATCTCCGACGTTCTCCTTCTTCTCTTGAATTTTGTCGTCGACGTCGTTCGTCGTCTTTCGATCGGCACTCTTCGATTTTTTCGCTTTTCGATGCTCGCGAAGAGTGTGCTCCTGAAGCGACAGAATTGATAAATTACATTGTAGGTGCGGAAGCGGAGCGTCGTTGTTTAAACCTTTTGCGCCTGATTCAGTCGAATGATCAGAACGGTGAAGATCTTGAAGCATTCGTCGAGTTGAAAAGTGCTCGAATTCTCGCAAAAATAATCGGCCAACTCGGTCTTCAGCACGCACAACTTCTCGTAGTTTTTCTCAAAGTCGCGCAGCTCAAAACTGCAATCGATCTGAAATCAATCGATCATCGGCATTCGGTGATGGATCAGGACAAACTTTGACAATTTCCAGAAAATCGCCGAACATCTCGTCGCCGCTTGTCTCGAGCTGCTTCTCCAGCGTTTCGCGGTGCTGTTTCAATGTTTTCAGCGAGCACTTGATCTCCTCGAAACTGATTTGAGCCGCTTCTTTGAGACTTGACAGCTCAGCGTCGAGCTCACCAACTAGTTGTGAATCAAACTGAATGAACGATGTGAACGGAGGGGGACCGGCGATCGCATCTTTTTTCAGATTCTGAAAACCTACCGCAATCAATAAATGAAGAAGCGAAAATTCTTGTCGATTTCCCTTCAGATCAATCAACTTCCACATTGAGTTCAACGTAAACCCGAAAGCATTTCCTGGAATTTCAGCATTTCTTTTTGCGGTTACCACCCACGCGAATTTACCTTGTGAATTATTGCTATTCAAATAGTTTCCCATATTCACCAAAATGAGGAGAAGCCGCGGTAGGCTCGGCGAGCCAATGATTTCTGAAAGAAAAAACCATGTTTTTCCTTTCTTCTTCGGCGTCGGCAAACCTTGCGAGGCTCGAATCAAAATGTCAACATTTGGCGCCAATTCTTGCATTAAACGCGAAAAATCCGACAGAAAAATGAAGGTTTCAATTCTGAAAGATCATCATTTTTCGCCAAAACAAATTTCCAGCCATCGATACCGTAATCGATAGAATCGAATCGAGACCAATCGATGAAAAAATGAGGAGGGAGCCGAGAGAAGACTCGTATCGCCCGAGTATCGTTTCAATGCTTCTTCTTCCTCATTGATGGGAAGCATTCCATAGAGATTGTGAAGAGCGTCGATCTCAGTGATCGGACGGTTGTTTTGTAGATTTTCGAAAAAGTCGTCGATGTTCTTGAATTGTTTCAGCATTATCGCAACGTTCTGACTTCGTTTCGATGTTAGCAGCTCGACCTGTGCATCCTTCTTCGACATTTTCTTCTTTTCCACCAAATTCTGACAAATTGTCGATTCAATGCCGAAGAAATTGTCGAGAAGATCGAAATTCAAATTCACTGAAACCGAAAAAAAAAATTGCAATCGCGCTCTATTGAAACCTGGCAAAAACGATTAAACTGCGTATCGATATCGACGAGAGAGTTGCCACTCAGCGAAATGATACAAAGTGACAAAAAAAAAACAAAAAAGCACGCGGTAAGAGCGGAGCATCGTTTGATTTACCTTCTGATGCATGCGCCAACTTTCCCCAGACACTATCATTTGACACCCGACTTGCATTGATTTTCGACCACTGAACGGTTTTGGTTTTGGTTTTTTTCTCCTTTTTTGGAAGCATCGATAACGGACATTCTGGAAACTTTCTTCCTTGCCCCTGTTCTGTTTTCTGATGTTCCTCACCTTTTTGAGATTTCCCAAAACTTCTCGCCACTTCACCGATGTTTGGTGGAAGTGGAGGTGGCGACAACACTGTCGATCCATTGATTGATGTCGGCGGCGGTGGCGGTGGTGGTGGTGGTGGTGGCGGAATTTTCATTGGACTGATGCGCGGAAGTGTTCCGACGAACGATGGTGGCGGCGGTGGCGGTGGTGGGGGTGGTGGAGGTGGAGGAGAAGCCATCATCAGATTATCATTTGAATCAATAAATTGGAGTTTTCTCAGTTGAGCTTCGGCCTCGTTCTGAAAATCGGTGAAAACTCGTTTTCAGAGAAAATTGACGAGAAGCATTTGCCTGAGAGGAAATCGTTCGGATTGAATCAATAATTCGTTCGAGGAAAAAAATCCGAGCTCGATTCGGATCCTCATCATTTTCGAGTAATTCGTCGAGCTTTTCCCTTATTGACATGTCGAGTTTCGTCATTTCATTTCTAATAAAAATCAATAAAAATTGGGGGCGCAAAAATTTAAAGGAGCATAGCATTTGAACAATTGAACGAGTTTTGACAATGACGAGAAATGACGATGGAAAAACTGTGAAGACATCAACACTTTCACAAATTAATTTATATTATTTAAGGGTCTTGCTACAGTTTCGAATTATTTTCCACGCTGCGCCTTTAAACTTGTTGAAGAAAATTTAAAGGTACACTATGTGTCTATTAAAAAAAAATTCGACATTTTTTCAACTTTTTAAATTAAAATTAAAAACTTCAAATCAAAACAAAAATTTAAAGGCGCACAAAAAACAAATTTCAAATTGTTTCAAGACCTTTTTTCAATTGTCGCAAAGAAATCGTTAAAGAAAAGCCTTTTAAAGGCGCATCGCTGTATTTCTTAAGAAATGGTTCAAGACCATAAATAGTAATTATTTGATTTTTCAATTTTTTTTACTTTTTGGGGAAAAAAATGGAGAAAATCGGTAAAAAGAAAACGACGAAGCACGTTTCCCACGCAATAAAAGAAGCAAAATCACAAAAAACTGGTTTTTATTATTAATTGTTTATTTGCTCTCTCTCTCTCTCTTTTCTCTCTCTCTTTTCTCTCTCTCTCTTTTCTCTCTCTCTCTCTCTCTCTCTCTCTCTTTTCTCTCTCTCTCTCTCTCTCTCTCTCTCTCTCTCTCTTTTCTCTCTTTTCTCTCTTTTCTCTCTCTCTCTCTCTTTCTCTCTCTCTTCTCTCTCTCTCTCTCTCTCTCTTTTCTCTCTCTCTCTTTCTCTCTCTCTCTCTCTTTTCTCTCTCTCATCTTTAAGGAAATAAAAAAGGAATTTTAGTTGAATTTGCATACAAAATGACCCAATATTGGCTACAAAGAAATTCCAACGTCTTCGAGCTGTGATCGGCAAGAACAACAAAAAAAACGGGGGACAGGATTGGCATGGATCAATTTCTCTTTCAGACTTTTAGGGGGCTTTTTGCTGTCAATTTTAGGCGGCTTTAAAAAAAAAGAGAAAAAAAACGTATTTTTGGGCCTTAAATCGTTTAGGCCTATAATTTGGGCCCCCAATAAAAAAATAAACAGTAATTTTGGCGCCCAACAAACATGTGGTGCCGGCGGGTAATTTTAGGCCAAAATGTACTATAAAATCAAAATGAGACAAAATCGAAATCGCAATCGATAGGGAGGGATGGAGCGATACTTTATTTATTTGTATTTAACAATTACAAGTGGCCAAACTTATGTTTTATGTGTGTATTGGCTAATTTGCATATTGACAAAAATACAAAAATTGAAGTGGGCAAAAGCGAACAGTTTGAGGACGGATGAGGATGAGGAGGAGGATGAGGATGAGGATGAGGATGAGGATGAGGAGGAGGAGTGAAGCTCTTTATCAAATAATCCACAAAAAATTATCAAACAAATCATCAGTTGTTGGATCTCCCTCCCCGTATTGATTTTCATGCTCATTTCTCTCTCTCTCTCTCTCTCTTTCTCTATTACTTCACACTCCGTGGGGGGGGGCGACGCGGCAAATCCAAAAAGAAGAAGAAAAAGTTGATTATTTGTTGTTATCGGGCGGGCGCCGCCGATAATGAAATTTATCCTCTCGGGAGCGAAAAAAAAACGGTTTGAGGAATGATGATCCTCTTTCGTCATCCTCATCATCAAAATCCAGATTGACGCGACTTCTTTTTTTTGAGATGAAAAAAGAGGGGAAGCAGAGAGAGAGAGAGAGAGAGAGAGAGAGAGAAAACGGGGGGGGGGGGGGGAGAGAGGCAACATTTATCACCAAGCCTGGAAAAGCTTGGAACTCCGGCCGGGATGGCAAAAGCTTGGCAAGATGGTGCGGGGAGGGGAGAATTCTCCAACGGTTTTATTTTTCTCCAGATGCGAGCCGACCCCCGAGCCGACCCAACTACACATCACCACCACCTGCAATAGTTGGGGGGGGGGGGGCGCGCGCGCATCTGTTTTATAAAAATCAGTAACGAGAAAAAAAAGGTGAAGAGGACGGGGGGGGGGGGGGGAGGAGGAAAAGGAATCAGCTTTGTCGAAAAAATGTGTAATGATTCATATAAAAATGATGGCGCACCACGCGCGCGCCGCGCGACCGATCGACCGAAGAAGAAAACAAAAAATATTCGGGGTTTGGTCATCAACGAAGAGGCGCATCGAATGCTGGTCAAAACCAAAACCAAATACGAATTGCCTAATAAAAATATGTAATGACAAACAATTGCGAGAGAGAGAGAGAGAGAGAGAGAGAAAACAAGAAAAAGCTGAACAATTTCAGCCTTCACCACCATGTATTTTTCAGTTTCGTTTCGAGACCCATTTCACGTCTGATCTACAGTATATAGTTCAGCAAGGTTTTCATGCTTTTCGACATTTTATCAAAAAACAACACGAAACCTTTGAAAATGGGCCGGAGAAACGGGCGGAGCACAGACTTTTGGACACGCCCCGCCGCATGCTTTACAAAAAAAAAGTGTTTTTGTTGTTGAAAATCCTCTTTTTTTAAATAAAAAATAATTTTCAATTTCTAACGTAAATTTAAAATAAAAAAAGCATTAAAACTTCTTTTTTAAAAATAAAAATAAAAATTGCGGTGAAATATTTTGAAATGAGATTCAAAAAAAAAAACAACAAAAAAACACTTTTTTTTGTTATTTTTTTATGATTCATAAAAGAGCAACAAATGAAAAAAAAACGAACAAAAAAGGACTGAAAAGGAAAAAAAAAGGTGTGAAAGAGGAGGAGGAGGGACGAACGGAGGGAAACGGAATGATTAAAGGCGCACACGTGTCCTTGATTTAAATGAGTCTCGAGAAGACATCTCGCACACAAAACCATCCATACATATTCATTCATAAAAACTTTTTGCCTTATATTTTATCTCTTGAATCTTCTCTTCTACGCCCAACTATTTTTGATTTATGCCGATTTTCCATCATTTTCTCGCGTTATTTGATGACGGGTAAAATTATTCAACATTTTCCATTTCTTATCATTTTTATGTCGACACCTTTTTGTAACCAATGAGAAATAAACTTATTTTCAACAAAAATAAAAAAAAGACGAAAATTCAATACAATTTTACGATGTTTGCTGCTATAAATACATTAATCAAACATTTCTCTGGAATCAATCGATTGAATTTATAAAAATACGACGACACTCCGCTTCTTTTCTCTTTCATTGTTGTTTAACAACCAATTTTCAACAAATCAAAAATTTGAATTTTCGATTTTCAATTAAATAAACAACGAAATACAACCAGTCAATGTGTGAAGCGGAGTGTCGTAATCCTTCTAATTTCTAGAAAATGCTGAAAAATCGACTTTTGGCCCAAATTATTTTCAAAAATAAAAAAAACAAATTTGTTTTTTTCAAGATTTAAAATGTTACCAAATTCATGGAAAAATAATAAGAATCAAACCATACAAAATTTGCTAATCGAAATAAAGCGACGCATTGAAATTCTCCATTTCAACATGATTTTAGGAAAAAAAAAGATACAAATCTTCACTGTTCCCCATTCTCAATTTCGATCCGATATTGTGCAATAAAGTTGGTCGGGTGAAAGTGAGATTCGATTCATCGATACGGGAATTCAAAATTCTTTTAATAAAAACTTTCTCCTTACAACATCGAACCAACTTTTTTTTTGTTTTGTTTTCATTTCCTTTTCTTTCCTTTTTCTTTTTGTCTCGAAAAATATTTATTCTATTCTAATAAATACATATTTCTCATGGTTAAAATAAATCTGAAATAATCTTGAAAAATAAAGTCAAAATATGTGACAAAAATTAATAAATCCTACATATGCGTTCAAAAATAGCTACAACAAAACCCCCCTCACCCTTTTTTTAACTCTCAATAAAGACTAGAATGATACAGCTTTTTCTCTACTTTTTTGCTTTGCTTTTCTTTTCAAACTAAAATCCCATTTTTCGACTTTTCAATTGCTTCAATTTGTCGGGCTTCGATGACTCTTTCGCAAATGTTCAATAAAATCTTCAATTTTGCACAAATTTAATTTCAATTTTTTCAAATCAATCCAAAATCTCTCACCTTATCCATTTGTTCTTTTTCCAATTGGTTGACGCTCATTTCATGTCCGCTTATTTTCATATTTTTCGCAATATTCTCACAATTCATTGCTGACAATGCTCGATTTCCCGGATTTTTCTCATTCAAATTTACAATGAGCTCAAATTCGATCTACAAAAAAAAACCCATTTGTTTCCCGTTTTCAAATGTTTCAATTCAAATTTACATGGTGATGGTTTTTGTCGCGATTTTTTAGGTTTCTTTGAATTTGGTGAGCTGACAACAGGCTGGCACAAT
Source organism: Caenorhabditis drosophilae (assembly GCA_963572285.1). NCBI lineage: Eukaryota > Metazoa > Nematoda > Chromadorea > Rhabditida > Rhabditidae > Caenorhabditis > Caenorhabditis drosophilae. The sequence goes on from OY751562.1 coordinate 5,288,736, forward strand.
TACGAACATCAACAAGGAAAAGAGCAACATCACATGCTTCCATATAGGATATTGGTAGGTGTGACGTCTGCAATTATTCGAATTCTGAACGTTTTTCGAACACCACATTTCTTACATCGTATTCTGGATCAATAATATCGATTACTTTTTCAGTATTTTCATTTATTCTGATCGCCTAAAAATGAAAATTTTCAAATTTTCGACAAAATTCTTGAATTTCACCAATGAAATAAAATTTGGCAAACGATTGTCACCTTCAGGAAATGGAAGTGTCTGAATTCCAGCCATTTGATATCTTTCAATTATTGGAATTCCTCGAATTCGATCGTTTTCACAATTGTTTCCATACAAATTTTTGATTGATTTTACCTACAAATTATCGATTTTTTTCCCGCTTCTCATTTTGTTTCGTGTGAATAAATAACGAACCAACGTAGTTTTTCCTGATTGCGAATGACCAAACACAACAATTGTTATTTCGTTTCTTCTGAAAACTCTTTCAAACTTTTTCCCAATTCCATTATAATATCCCAATTGTTCTTCAAAGTTTCGCTTTTTTTCGCTAATTTTTTCATTTTCGATTTCGACGGTTTTATTTTGAAAACATTCTGCCTTTAAATTTAAATATTTTCTTTTTATTTCGAGAAAAAAAAAATTAAACACAAACCACTTTGTTCGAAGCATCGTTTTCAATATTTTTCCCCATTTTCGATTCATTTTTATCCATTATTTTATTTTTTTTAATTCCAAAAAGACGTTTCCACAGAGATTTCGTCGATTTCTTTTTTTCTAAATTAAAAAAAAATTTTCAGAAATAATTTTTTCTCACAAAATATTGCCAACCTTCGTCTTCTTCTTCATTTTCAATCTCTTTGTCAATTAATTCTTGATTTTCTTCCTTATTTCCTTCAATTTCTGTAAATTTTTTTGTTTAATATTTTTGATTAAAAAAAAATTTGAAAATATAACTAAAAGCTTTTCGAATTGTTGGTTTTGAACGTAAAACATTCAAGCTTCGACGAAACAATGAGTTTCTCTAAAATAAGAAAAATTAATTTATTTTTGTTTAAAAAATAATTAAAAATCACTTTTAATTTATCCTCATCGTCTTCAACAACTTTTCCAATCAACGGTTTTAAAGAAGACGAATTGTTTCGTGAATGAGTTGATGATGTAAAACGTTCTGAAATCAATTAAATTTCTATTAAAAACTAAAAATCAATAATTTTTGTTTCCCTGATCGCCTTCCGTATCCATTTCTTCTGAACATTTTCTGTTCCTCTTTTTTCTCGTCATCATTTTCATGAAATGAAAAAAACGATGTATCCGGCGGCATTTTCAGCGAACTTTTCGTTGGTTTCGCATTTGGAGATAATGGGCGACGTCGAACTACTGGCGTCGGGCTAAATATGAATTCATTCTTCTTTTTTTTTGCTTCAGAATTCTTAAAAGCGTCACCTTGAACAAACTGTTGGTGCAGCGATTGAGAAAAAGCATCTTTTTTTTTGTGAACGAGTTGATATAGAACGGGATAATTTGGATTTTGCCTAATCAAAATTATAAAAATGTTAAAAATTTAATTAAATTTATTGAAAACCTGCTCATCGTAAATGAATAAATCATCAAAGCTGTCAGCAATTTCCTTTTCTTTTACTTTACGAACAATCTGAAATTTAAAAAATAATTTAAAAATTTGAAGAAAAATTAAAGGAAAAACATTATCAAGAGTGATGCTTGGAATCATTGTCTGAAATTCTCCAACATCTTGATTACAAATTATACATTGCCTTGTTTGACGTGTTCGACGTTCAATACAGCCTTCACAGAATGAATGCCCACATGAAACCATTACAGGCTGAAATATTTAAAAATCAGAAAAAACGGAGGGGGGAGGGGGTTATTTACTCGATCAAACAATTGATCACAAAGAGCACAAATTAAATCAGAACTCAAATCTTGACGAACTCGATGAACATCCGCCATACACTGAAAATTGCGTAATTTCAATTCATTCGAAAACTAGGGCTGAAAATGAATCACAGCTGTTGATGAAGTCGCATTTGATTCAAGCATTGGTGATGATGTTGTAACCGAAAAATCACTTCGGCTCGCATGAATTGATCCAGAATTCGAGAGCACACTTTGCGAGCATAAATTGTCCATTGTGTTTGAAATTCTGCAAAATTTTTATTCAAGAATGTGAACAAAAATTTATTTTTGGAAATATAGACAAGAAAATTTGACATTGAATAGGAATACAACAAGATTTAATTTTATATACAAATTTATTGAGTTAATTGAGAAACATTAATATTAATTTAAAGTTTTTAGTGGTTGATACTCTTTTAGAGCTCGTTTCATTTCCATTATTGATTCATTTAATCGAGTTTGTTTCACAACATCATCTTTCAACCCTTCTATCTCTTCTTCCATCTCTTTTAATTCTGAAATTGTTTATCTTGTTATTTTTTAGTTAAAAAATTTAATTTTTCTTTTTTGAAAAAAAACCTGATTTTGCTTTGGCATTTTCATTAATGAAATAATCAATTTCAGCATTTGTTTCTTCTAATTCATTAAAAAGTTCTTTTTTCATAACATCAATTGAATTCAAAGTATTCTCGCAATTTTGTTTTCTGAAATTTTTTGAGTTTTAGGACTTTAAATTATTGGTAAACCTTGTTTTTTGATATTCGGTTAGAAAATGTTGAGGTATTTGCTGTGTTTGCACATTTGATAATAATTCATCAAGTTTAGAAGAAAACTCATCCATTTTTTCGGTAAAAAAATTAAAATATGAACGAAAAAAATGTTTAATTCAAATAATGTTTGTTTCGCGCGGTGGTCTCGCATGGAACACAAATAGGATAAATGCCAATAACAAAAATGTAGAAATGGCGCTCTATTGAACACTCAATTTTTCAGCGACGCCGAGTGTTTTATTTCTACTTCACGTGTTTTTTTGGCATTTTTGCAAAACTCAATTTTTAAAAATTTCATGATAATTAATCTTATCGTTCAGTTAAACCATTTTAACCGTTTTTTACTTTTTTAGAAGCCGTTAAAAAAAGTGCTAAAAAAAGATCAATAATTCTAGTGACAGTTTCGAAATCGTAAAAAAATGACGAACGAGGAATCCTCAAACACCATAACAACGTTGAAAATTTTAATAATTGGAGAAAGTGGTGTTGGAAAATCCAGGTATTGATTTTATTGTTTTCTCTTAATCAAAGTTTATAATTAATTTCAGTTTAATGCTTCGCTTCGTTGACGATGTTTTCGATCCTGAACAAGCAGCGACAATAGGCGTTGATTTTCGCGTCACGTCAATGACGGTGGACGGAAATCGAGTAAAATTAGCAATTTGGGATACAGCTGGTCAGGAACGTTTTCGTACTTTAACCCCAAGTTACTATAGAGGAGCTCAAGGTGTAATTTGTGGTAGGGTTCTATAAATTTGGTAAATACAGCTTTTAAAAAATTAAATTAAAATTTCAGTTTATGATGTGACAAACCGAAGTTCTTTCGAAAAATTAGGTCATTGGATGACAGAAGTTGAAACTTATTGCACAAAAGAGGACGCTGTTAAAATGATTGTTGCTAACAAAATTGATATGGTAAAACTTCAGAAATCTTTTTCAAAATAATCCTAAAATGTTTAATGTTCAGCCAAATCGTGTTGTAACAAGAGAAGAAGGTTTGAAATTTGCTAAACGTCATCGAACCTTATTTATTGAAGCAAGTGCGAAAACTAAAGAAGGGGTCCAATGTACATTTGAAGAGTTGATTGAAAAAGTAACAGGGAGAAGTAGAAATTTTATTTTATTATTTAATATTTCAGATTATACAAACACCTAATCTTTGGGATAATGATCGGCCAACATTCCGATTAGGACAATCTCAAGCATCAAATGGTTCAATGTGCCAATGTTAATTTGAAAATTTTTTAAAACAAATTTGTACATATTTATATATCTTGTGAATTTGAAAAATTTAGAAAAAAAATAGAACTTTTATTGAATTCTCCTCCCTGTGGCTATAAATATGTATCCCTTTGCCTTAAATCCTATTGCGATTCCGTATGTCTTTTTGTCATAATGAAATTTTTCATTTATTAACTTTTTTTTTTGATAAGAAGTATCGTTTTTATCGAATTTTTATTTGATCCATTTTTTTCTTGTTTTATTTTTCAATTTTTTTTCCGTTTAGAATGAGTGAGGAATTCAGTGCATCTCTCGAAGATATGGAGCGTCAATTTTTAGAGGCAGCTCAAAAAGATGGGGGTTTAGACGCTATAAAACCTGAGGAAACGGTAAGATTTTTTTGTTTATTCAAAATTGAATAATTACAACATTTAAGTTCCAAAACGGTGATCGAGAGAATCATGATGATAGAGACGAAGACAGAAAAAAAAGAAAACGCAGTCGTAGTAAAGAAAGAGAACGAAAACGCTCAAGATCGTAAGTTTGTTTTGTTGCTGTTAAAAAAAGTTAACGATTCAACATTTTTTCAGACGAGACCGCCGTGATCGTTCGCGAGAACGTAGACGTGACAGATCACGCGAAAGAAGTGATAGGCGTCGAGAGGAAAAACCGCGTGAGCCGAAAAAGTATCGATTCTGGGATGTTCCACCAGTGGGATTTGAAACCGTAACACCAACAGAATACAAAAGCATGCAAGGTAAGAATACAACGAAATGAAGAATATTTACATAATCAATTTTTCTTTTTAGCTGCTGGACAAGTGCCACGGGGCAGTACACAAGCTGCAGTACCAGTTGTAGGACCATCAGTGACATGTCAATCACGTCGTTTATATGTCGGAAATATTCCATTCGGTTGTAATGAAGAAGCAATGCTTGACTTTTTCAATCAGCAAATGCATTTATGTGGTTTGGCTCAAGCGCCTGGAAATCCAGTGCTTTTGTGCCAAATTAATTTGGATAAAAATTTTGCGTTTATCGAATTTCGATCGATTGATGAAACGACAGCTGGAATGGCTTTTGATGGTCAGTTTTTTTTCTTTCGTTTTTCATATTTTTTCAAACATTCGCGTCAATTCAGGTATTAATTTCATGGGGCAACAATTGAAAGTTCGCCGTCCTCGTGATTATCAACCAACTCAATCAACATTCGATATGACGGCAAGAATGCCGGTCTCATCGATTGTTGTCGATTCACCCAATAAGATTTTCATTGGAGGGTTGCCAAGTTATTTGACCGAGGATCAGGTATTTTTTGGGATTTTACAAAAACTTATTAAAATTAAACCTGTTAGTTGTAAAGCGGAAATCGATTTTCATTTATTTTTATTTTTCGAATGTTCATTTTGATAGTTTATTAATTTAAAACTTCACGATAATAATCTGAAAGAGTGTTGCAGTGCTCGAATGTCGCATCAGCGGGCTGAATCACAACACAATTCACGTCAAATTCTCTATCGATTCTGAATCATCTGGATGACTTTTCAGATTTTTCAGAAACTTTCAGATAATTTTAGGTCATTTTCAGACACATTTCGAAAATAGTTTTCGTTTTTTTTAGCAGCGTTTTAGAAATTTAGGAAATTGAAGAAAATAAAAAGGGAGAGAGAGAGAGAGAGAGAGAGAAAGAGCATGAGAAATTGTGTGATGGAAAACGGGGGAATTCTTATTTCAGGTCAAAGAATTGTTGTGCTCGTTTGGACCATTGAAAGCCTTCTCATTGAGTATTGATTCACAAGGAAACAGTAAAGGCTACGCATTTGCAGAATACTTGGATCCAGCACTTACAGATCAGGTAATTTTTAAAAAACGTCAATAATTAATCAATACTTTGTTTATTTAAGGCGATTGCTGGTTTGAATGGAATGCAACTTGGCGATAAACAACTTGTTGTCCAATTGGCGTGCGCAAATCAACAACGCCACAATTTGAATCTTCCAAATTCGGCAACAGCGATTGCTGGAATTGATTTATCGCAAGGAGCAGGAAAACCAACGGAAATTTTGTGTCTCATGAACATGGTTGTGGAAGAAGAATTGAAACAAGATGAAGAGTATGAAGACATAATGGAGGATATTCGTGAAGAATGCTCAAAATATGGAATTGTCCGGTCACTTGAAATTCCGAGACCATATGAAGGATATGTTGTGCCAGGAGTTGGAAAGGTTTTATTTAATTATTTTTATAAAATTTGAAGGGAAAAAAAATGGGAAAATTTTAGGTTTTCATTGAATTTGCAACGACGTCTGATTGCCAAAAAGCACAAGCGGCGTTGACAGGAAGAAAATTTGCGAATCGAACTGTTGTCACATCATATTATGATGTTGAAAAATATCACAATCGTCAATTTTAATTCATTTCCCTTGTTTATTCTTTTTGATACTCTTCTATCTTAACTTTTACCTGTTTTTTTTTCTAAATTTTTTATTTATTTTTTTCTTATGTTGTTTTCTATTTCTCCTCAAACGTTTTCGAATCGTAATCGTAGTGGACATCACAAAATTGTTTTTTTTACAATTAATTATTCGTCTCTTTTTAAATGAAAACAATTGTAACACAAAAAATGCAGTAAAAATGGAAGAAAAAATATCACAGGAAAATGAATTTATTTTGCGTGAAGTTGTGGAGCGGAAACACGTACCTTTGTTGGCAAATTTCGAGAAGCTGAATCGTCAGAAAGAAGCGATTTGATCAAAGCACTTTGACGATCCGATTTTTGACGCTGAAATTCGGGTTTCAGACATTTTTGCTTAAAAAAAATGTTCTACAGTGAATAATTCGATGGCCGACTTTGTCGCTTTTCCACGTTTTCCGGTTCCCGGCGTAATTTTGACTTTATATTTGAAGTTGGCCAACGCCTGAAATTGAAATTTATTCGAATGTGGTTCAAGTTGAGGAAAAAATTCGAGGAGGGAAACGAAGACGGGGGGGGGGGGGGGGGCTTCCAACCGAATATGGAGCAACCATTGGCACAGCAAATAATAACGTATCGTCATCAAATGGTGTACATGTCAATGTCGATAATAATCCTGCAATTATTTTTTAAGAATCATTAAAAACATTTCTTTTTTCAACCTTCTTCGTCTTCTTGAATTTCTTCCTTATCTTTATCGTCGCCTTCCTCTTCTTCTTCTTCTTCTCTCTCCTCTACGACGACTTTTTCTTTCACTTTTTCTTCCACTTTTTCAATTTTCTCCACTACTTTTGGAATTTTTTTCTCCGCTTCGTTTATTGCATTTTTTTCTTGTTTATCTCCTTGTGGTTTCAATAATTCCTGATGAATTTCCAAATCATCTTCTGTCATGTCTTTATATTTTTGTTTTGCCAATTTCTCTTTTCTTTGCTTTCTTTTTTGTGTGCGAGCACTTGGCTGAAAATCAATTCTGTTCTGAAAATTCATTGTTTTCAATTTAATATTCAACCTGGACGTTCGCTTTTTGTTCTTGTTGCAATTTCTCTTCCAGATATTGTTTTGTATCCAATTTTCCATTTTTCTGATTCTTCTGCTGTTGTTTTTGTTGAATTTGGCCACTTTTTGGTCCAACTTCAATTAATGTTATTTCATCATTTTCAATTGATGCTCTTCCAATATTTACCTTAATTAAATTTTATTTAAAAAAAACAATTTTAAGAAAAAAATTATTCTTTTCCTACTTGAACATCTGGAAAATCTTGTTCATCAATCAATCCTTCTTCTTTTTTCTTTTCAATTTCCTCTTTTTCTTCTTCTTTCTTCTTGGCTTTTTCTAGTTCTCGATGCTTTTCGACACTTTCGTCATCCAATTTGAACATTACTCCTAATCCCATCACCAATTGACTTGGTGGCATGAAATTCTTTTTTCCCCGAATCATAAATGATCCTGATGGTAGATATTCGCCGGTTGGCGCTGTTCTTGACACCTTCAAACTTTGATTTGAACACTTTTCAACGGTCTCAAAATTGTTTCACCTGATCATGTCGAACCCACCACGCCGATGCCGTGACATTTGCCTCCCAGGCGTTTGAATAGCAAACGGCCATTTGACTGGCTTCTGTCAATGTTTTTGGTGAAATTTCTCCGCCGTTCAATTTGTTCCTGCGCACAACAAAATGTTGATTTTCATTTGAAACACTTCAGCAAACGTTAATACCTGATTACAACTGACGATGCTCCACGAACATCAGCGTGCACATAAATATCGCCATTTCGAAGATATCTGAAGAGGAAAAATACAAATTGTTCATTTTCCCAATTTGTTACTTTTTGACGAGAAGCTCATTTTGTTGCGCATCTCTTCCAGCAACAATAATGTATCCTTCAGATGATATAAACCATCGGAATTTTTCAAACCACATTGCTTTTCTTGTTTTTCGAATTTCGGCGACGACACGAACCTGTTTTTTTTCCCCCAATTATTTCATTTATTCAGCTTTTTCCTTCAATTTCTAACCTGATCCAATGTTGTTTTTGCTTTATCTTGAGCATTTTTCAATGCTTTTCCAGATGAGGCAACAGTTTTCTTCACCTTTTCAGCTGCTCCTTTTTTTTCAACAAAATATCTTTGAGCATTTTTACTGGCGTTTAAGGAAATATCAATTGGAATATTATATCTGAAAAAAAAACATTTTTTTAAACTTTTTTCAATGGAAAAATCCTACATTTTTTCATCCTCGTCGTAGGGATCCCCAAGTGCCATCACAAATTCATTATTTTCAAATTTTAGAGCAATAATTGAGCTGAACCAACATTTTTTTTAAATTTTTTTTGGCTCATTACCTTGCTACTGGATCACCATTTGCAGCTGCACTTTTTCTCATTTCTTCAATTGCTACCCAAGAAAATTGATTGGCAAGTGCCGTTCGAATCAATAAAAGTGCTCTTTCCACTAAATCCTGGAATTTTTTAAAATTTAAAATTTAATTTCTTTTTTTTAAATAATTACATTATTTAAAATAATTCGATCAGCCATTTTTTCTCGTTCTTCTTGTGCTAAAATCAACGCGTCAATTCGTTCCTTTTGATCTTTTTCCACATTTTCCACATTTTTAAGCGCATTTTTTTCAATTTTCAGCGCTTTTTGCTCTTGTTTCTGGGTTTCCATTCTTGAATAAAACTCATCGACCGCCTCACAGAAACTTGGAAGTTGTTTTGTCAATTTTGCTGCACTCATCAAAATTGGATTGTATTCCTAGAATATTTTATTGATTTTTTTAAAGAAAAAATGCTTTCTTTTTTTCTTGGTTTACCTGATAAACTTGACAAACTGTTGAGTCAACGGCGCTTCTTTCTTCTGTGTATGTAATATGACCTTCTGGAGATTCTTCAACTAAATCCCAAATCTTGAATTTAAATAAAAATTTATAAAAAATATTCGAAATTTGATTGATTTTAAACCTCTTCAGTTACTTTTTCAATCATCTCAATTTTTTCCCTAACTTGATTTAGATATTCACTCGTTGAGTTTACCTAAAATATTAATTTTTAATTAAAAATTAAAAATTAATAAAAATTACTTTAATATCCGGCTTTAATTCACAACGATGTAGAATTTCTTTGGTTATAGGATTTCCGCATTTTGTTAATTTTGCTATTACTCGAACTAATTGCTCGTCTTTTTCAATTTTTGAAACGATTTCTTCAAAATCTTGCAAATTGAATTTTTTTGAACGTTTTTCAGTTTCTGGTGAAAATGTGTATTTTTCCTTGACCGCCCATCTCACAGATGTGTCTTTATCAGTTCGAAATCTTAGAATATTAAGAATCGTGTAATCTCCATCGGTTAACACAACATTTCCTCTAAATTTCACGAATTCAAATTTTATTGATTTTTCTAAGAATAAATAACCTGTCGTATAACTCAATCAGAAGCTTATTTTCCCTTTCTTCTGTTCCGAATGTCATTTCAACTAAACGATCAAAACCAACCACTCGAATATCAGTCAATCTTAATTTTTTTTAAATTTAAAATCACTGGAAAAAAAACGCAACCTTTTTTGATTTATATGTTTCCTCAATTTCATTGAAAATGATGAGGGAGTTTGAGATTTTGGCCAATCATGATATGTTTGATGCAATCTTAGACCGGATTCAAAAAGAATTACAGCTTTTTCATCTGTTCTGCTTAATTTTATTAAATACGTTTTATTATCGATGTCATAAACATTATTCACCCTCATTCCTGGAAAAAAAACGGAAGGCAATTTTTTAAATATTAAATCTTTAGCTTAAAGCAAACCTTTCAGCTTTTTCAGCTCAGTTGTTGCCGCAATTACATCAACCAAAGTGAAGCGATTCTTCATTTTTTTTCTGATTTTTTATATTTTTTCTTTGATTATCAACAAAAAATTGATTAAGATACTGAAATTGGGTCAAACCATTTAAAAAATTGTGAAACAAATTTGAAACAAATTTATTTCAAACAACCAACAGAAGACAAAGAAGAAATAAGGAATTCTGAAATCTGAATTCAAGCTGAAATCGCAATGGTTTTAAAATAAATATTTTTTGGCTTTTGACTAGTTTATTATTAGAGAATGAGATCTTTTTTTTGTTTGAAGGTTAGACATTTGTTTTTAAATAATTAAAAATCCAATAAAATTTTAAGAAGACGTTGGCATATTTCGCAATTTCGAAAATTCATCTAAATCGCTGTAAATTTTTTCTTTCTTTATTTCTAGCAACAAATCTTGTCTGAAATTAAAGCAAAAATTATGTTTTTCTTTTAATGAATTTTACCTATCATCTGCTGATTCGACACCTATCTCGCGAAGATCATTATCAGAGATATCGACTAAAACGCGACCTGAAAAAGATAAAAATTTGAAACAAAAAAAAAGCGAAAACGTTTTTCTTATTGAAAAAGTCCCGACCAGTTACATTATGACGAATAAAAAAATGGGCATATTTCAAGGCAAATTTGGGACGTTTTCGTCGAAGCCATTGATCAACATCAGAAGATGACCAAAAATGAATTGGTCGATGTGAGACAACGTGATAAACTTCTTGAACGCTATTCATTCTGAAGAAAAATCATTTTGGCAGAAAAAATTGATTAAAAAACCGCGAATAATGTATTTATTTCTGACATTGTGTTTTGCCCTGGCCTAGAAACCCAAATTATTCCAAAATGAATGCGTAACTTGCAAAATTAGAAAAAAAAATTATTTTTTTTTAATAATTTATAAAAAAAATTCCAAAGTTCAAGTTGTTAAATTTAAATTCGAGAACTGTCACCTTTTTTTTAATACAATATTGATGGTATTCGATTAACATTTTCTCAAAGCTTACAGGTTGAAGCTTTCGTTTGACGATCAATGGGAATGATCCATAAGGTTCGGAACCATTTATTTGAATTATACATTTTGTTATATTTTGATAAAGGCTTTTTCAAAATAAATTTTATTTTGCACAACTAAATAAGAAGAATTTGATTCAAAACAAAATAAGAGAAAGATGAAACCAGTAAAAGGAAACTTAATTACATTTGTTTTGTTGGAAATTTTACAAAGTTGGAATATTAAATATTAGTTTGTTCAAGAGTTTTTTGAAAAACGAATGGTACATGAAACGTAAAGGAGAGAGCAAAATATTAAAAGGAAATGTTGGAAGGATAACAATTTTAAATATTAAAGTTTACATTGTGAGAGGGGGGGAGGAGTAATTCTTCAATTAAGAAACATAAAAAGAAAGTTATGCAGTTTGTGTGCCACGAGAGATTTGTACAGATCTGTTCGGTAGTTTCCAAAATAATTTAATACCCCTTTTATCGTCATTTTTTCTCCCCAATCTCTGAAAAATGTAAATTTCTTAAAAGTATATAGAAATAAACAATTTCAAACCTTCATAGCGCGGAGTCTTTGTTCAGCTTTGGCATGTTTTATTCTTTTTAAAGTGCGACCAATAGTGACTCTCGAAACGTTAAGAGATAACTTTTTAATAATTTCATTCGCCGACATATTTTTGGAAGCCTCTTTGAATACTTGTTTTTCTTGAACTGCTGTTAGCTTTCTTGCCCTTCCTTTTATTAGCGTTTTTCGGTATCCTTGAGGCTTTCGGATAAATCTTCTAATTACAACACGAATTTTGGCGGGTTTCATTCTTTTCAAAGTGCGACCAATTGTAACGTTCGAAACGTCGAGAGATAACTTTTTAATAATTTCATTCGCCGACAAGTTTTTGGAAGCCTCTTTGAGTACTTGTTTCTCTTGAATTGCTGTTAGTTTTCTTGATCTTCCTTTGATTCGAACTTTTCCGTATTCTTGAGGATTTCGGATAAATTTCCTGATTACTCCACGAGAACGATGTAGATTGATGCTCATTTGGGACAATGAAACATTCAAACTTCGCATATTTTCAATTTGGTTTTTTTCGTCCTCGGACAATCGTTTACCTCTCGGCATTTTGTTCTGAAAATTAAAATTAAAATAAATTGAAGATAATTTGCTTTATTTATCCAAAAATTGCACCCAGATAATGTGGGTAAAAAAAACACGAAGCGAACGTTGAACTTTTTCGTAAAACTTTCAATAAGAAAAAACTATAAAAAACAGGAAAACCAACCGCATAAGAAGAGCGCAATAAAGAAAGAATGAATCATTCGAAAAAAACCAAGGCACTGTTACTTAGTTTAAAGGAACATGTTTACAATGTAAGAGGGAAACTTACAAAACCGGTATCGTTGCGAGACCCATAATAAATTGTGTTGGTGTACCTTTAAATTGTGCTGTAAAAACTTTAATTATTTCTTTTAACATTAAAAAGTGTTTTGAGCAATATTAAAAATTTTGGAAGAAGAAACGTTAATAAATTTAAAGTAAAGTAAAATTATTTTTATTTGGAAAAAATAGAAAAGATTTCAACAAGAAAAAAAAGTTTAAATTTTTGTAAAAATTTTCATAAAAATGTAATATTTAAATCCTATCAAATCCAGAAATAAATAAAGAAATTTGCATTAAAATTTCAAAAAAAAAATGATTCATATAATTTATTTCTTTTTGATTATCTTCTTTGAGTTTCCACAGAATTATTGCTGGCCTGAGCCTTCTTTTGATGCTCATTTTTTACCAGATTTTAGGCCATTTTTTTCGAAATAATTTTTATTAAAAAAAAATTTAGACAGTTGCAAAAATTTCTCTTATGAATATTTTTTTTAAACTTAAATTTTGTTTTAACTTGAAACAATAAAGTTTACTGTAAAAAGAATGGAAGAGAAAAGTTGAAGTTTCGGTTCTTCGGCCATTGTTACGAAATTTATTTTTTTTTAAGTTACATTTTTTGTAAAAAGTTTTGTCGTTTTTTAATTTAAATTTAAAATAAATTTAAAATTATGAGTTCATCAATCGGAGATGATGAATCAATTCGATGTGAAACGTTTCTGAAATTCTCAATGCATAAAAAATATGATGGTATTTTTGTGAAAAATTAAAATTTAATTAATTTTATATAAAAAAAGAATTCAGAAGCTGTTGAACATGTCTTAAGTGGTTGTATTCAATGCATCACAAATCCTAGAAAAAAATTCGATGGTCGAGAAATGCTTTTCCCTGATGCTCCACCATCATGGATAAGTGAGTTCTCATTACAAAACGTGATTAATTTTCTTTAAAAAAAGTGGTTTCAGAAAAATCAGAAAATGAGAAATCAAACCCAAAATCTTGGGAAAAACATAAGGAAAAAAATAAATCTGGAAATTTAATAATGTCACAGGAAGATATCGATAAATACCTAGAAGAATCCGAATACGGAGATGAAAAATTGGTTTATGAAATTGTGCGATATAAGAAAGTTGATCGACAAGAAGCATGGAAAATAATGCGACAAATTCGAAAAAAACAAGCGGAAAAAAAGAAGCAAAACGATTTGAAAGAGGAAAAGAAAAAAGAGGTTTTCAAACTGCAATTTTCAGCTTTTTGAAATAAAATTTTAAGCTTGCAACAATGAAGAAAGCGGACGAAAAACGAAAAGAAGAAGAAGCAAAAAATGATGAAAAAATTATTAAAGAAATGTCAGATAATGAAGAAGAAGAAGAGAATTCTGAAAAAGATTCAGAAGAAGAGTAAAACCGAAAAAATAAAAAAATCCTGATTAAAAATAATCTTTTTTTTTTCAGATCTTCAAGTCCTCAGAAGAAAAAAGATACAATTTTCAATGTAAATTTCTTGCAACAAAAATCGCTGAAAAAAAAAATCAATATTTTCCAGCTCAAAAATGAAATGCCATGGTCGCCAAATCGAATCGATATTTTGTGCCAAAATTCGCGCTCAATTCTTGATCATGAACAACAAAGAAGAATCAGTGCAATGTGCCAAAATCTGATGTTCAGAGGAGATTTTCAACACAACGCCAATAAGCGAGAATTCAAGGTTTCAAAAAAAAAAAAAAAGTTGAAATTGGCAAAATTTTGGAATTAAAAATGCCTAGGATTTGACGAAATCGGCTGAAAAAGAATATGGAGAAATTGCGGAAGCCGCACAAAACTGGGCTCGACAACAACCAATTTTTCCATTAGATTTTGGTGATGAAATTGCGTTTCGAAATATTTTAGTAGGAAAAATTCTTTCAATTTTTTGTTTTTTTTTTCTAAAAAAAAATAATTCAGAATTCATCAAATCAAAAATTAAATTCAAAAATCAATTATATGATGTCGAATATTTTATTCAAATTGGAAACAAATCAAGAAACCGAGGTAAAAACTGCAATTTTTTCCCCAATATTTTAACATTGTTTAAGATTTCAATGAACAGCGAATCAAAATGTCTAAAACCAATATTGATTGAAATAGCGAAAAAAGGACAATCAGATATGATTGAGGTTTGGTAAAGAATTTGAATTTTTTAAAGCTTTTTTTAGATTCCAAATATGCGAAAAAAATGTGAAATATCAAAAAAATGTTTGAGATCTTCAGTTAAAACAAAACTGCCAATAATTCAAGATCCAGTAAGAATGGAAAAAATGTGAAAAGTTCAATTTTTTTCTTGAATCAGACGGCAAAAGCAGTTTTATTATCAACAAATTGCTCATCAATTATGATGGATGCAACAACAGCTTGTCATTTATTAATTCCACAATGGGAATCAAATTCACATGGAATTGCAATTCCAATTTCAATAAAACAAGAAAATCAAAATGGAAAAGACAAGAAAATTGTGATTTTATCAAAACCAGCATTTTCAGCCAGTGTAAATCGACATGTTGAAGACAAATATTCAGATTCAGACGTTTTCTTCTTCAGATTACTCGAGCCACATTACAGCGAAAAGCAGTGAAGAGAGGGTTGAAACGACAATTTGTCAAGATTCATCCAAAAAATGAAAATTTTGAATGGAAGAAAGCGTTAGAAGAAGCTGAAAAAGAAGCATCTGAAGAGATGAATATTGAAGATCAGCCATCAACATCGACGTCATCTTCTGATCCGTTGGGTTCAATTTTTGCGGATATCAAGAAAATGGATGAACATTTTGAACAAAAATTGAAAAAAGGAGAAGAAAATTTGAAAAAAATTGACACAGGTGATTAAGCTTTCGTTACTTGAAAATTAAAGAGAAAAAAATCAATAAATTTAGGCTATCAATACGCATTTTTCCGAGTTGGAGACGTTGAACTTCTGATCAGATCAAGACCACCCTATGAAATTGAGCCAAACGAACAATATGCTGAAAAATCAGGAGTTCATCAAATAATCGATAAACAATCGATAAGTTTCGAGCCAAGAATTGAATATTTACCAAATGCTGGAGCAATGGTAACAAATTTGAAAAAAAAAGAAGAAGAAGAAAAAGATTTTTTGCAGGAATTGGGAAGAGAAGAATGGTTGTGGAATTATTTGAAGAAAATATTCAAAGTTTCAAATTCACATATTCTTTTCAGGACCCATTACAGGTTTGAAGAACTTTTAATAAATTTAAATTTAATAAAAATAAAAAATAAATTGAAGAATGGATAATATTTTACAAGTTGATGGTCTTACAATGAATGAAAATAATTTGTCAGCAAGACCAATTGGAGCATTATCATTGTAAGTGTTTTGTTATTTATTTATTTTTATTTTTATTAAAATTAAATAAAATTAAAATCAGATTATCATCAAGAACAATAATATTTGAAAGTTTTTTGAAAAAATTACAAAATTTGAATGAAGGAGAATATTTGGCGTATCAGGAAGTCAATCAACCATTAAGAATTGTACCAAAATGTGATGAAAATATGTAAAAAGAAGAAAATGAAACGAAAAAAAGAGAATTTTTATTACTTTCAGAGGTGTTTCAAGCAAATCTTTATTTATAAAACGCGAAAATGTGGAAGCATCAATCGATAATCAGAATTTGAATTATTTTACTGGCTTATCACCTGACGTGCTGCTGCAATGGCAGGTTTGGGGAAAAGGAAAAACTTGAACAAACGTGGTTTTTTGTTGTTTAAATTCAGATTGTGCAGGGAAGAGCACCCAGAATGTTTTTGGCAGAAGATTCGCCGATTGTAAAAAATGTGAGTGTTTTCATTTGGTTAAATTTGAATTTTCATGATTTTTTTTGCAGCTGGCAACAAAGGGAGAACTAAATATGATTAGAAATCGACAAAAATCGATAAAAAGGAAATTTTCAAAGGTTTTTCTTTCGAAAAATTCCGAAATTGTTTGATTTAAAATTTTAGAAACATGAAGATCAAATGGCAAAACGAAAACAACCTATTGGTTGGTTAAAAGAAATTGATAAAGCCAGAAAAAGAAAATAAAAATGTAAATTTTCAGATTTGGATGATCCTCGATATTCAATCGATTTCACCAATCCAAGGTTGAACGAGTTCATCGTATTCGAAAAAAAAAAGTGCAATTAAAATCATTTTTTCAGCATGCTGAATGCCCCTCTTGATAGTCCCCCAACTCATGGCAGAGGACAAGGAAAATGGCGTGGAAGAGGACGAGGAAGAGGGCGTGGCAAAGGCCGAGGATTTAAGTCGAGAACGGACAGCAAACTAGGAGCCTGATCAATTTCATAGGTTTTTTTTTTCGTTTTTAAATAAATAAAATATTTATTTTGATTATTTGAAACCGTTTTTTTTTAAAGAAAAAAAAAACAGTTTCAAATTTCTTGTTTCAAAGCAATTATAAAAAAAAACTTTAAAACCCATATACATAAAAATTAAGAAAGTTGTTACTTTCCTCTGTGAGCAAGTAGAATATTTTTTTCTCTCAAAAAAATTGCTAAAAAATTATGCTTTTACAGACACTTGAAAGAAAAATGTAAAAAGCTAACGTTTTACTATCATTGAATTACTGTTCATGAACTTTTGTCGAGCTTCTTGATCGATTCTCTTCATGGATCGGCGCTTGACTGATTCGATGACGTGAACTGTATTTACGCGTCAATGTGACAATATTTGCGTACGAAGGTGTCGTTTTCAATTTTTTGATGCAAACTAAACTTGTTGTTGTGATGTTTCCTGCTGCAATGACGCCTAGTAATAAGCCAAGAGCCCAAACCTGAAATTTGTCGGTTTTTCACTAGTTTTTGTTCGCTTTTTAAAAAATAATAAAAATTCTTCAAAAACGTTAGTTTTCTAAAAAGGAAAACAAAAATTCTACGGAAGGAAATTCTTTTCTTTTCTTTTTTTTGAAAAATTATACTTTTCAATCCACAAAACCTACATTTTCAGCCTCTTTTTCTCGCTAGAATTTTTGCTAGTTTTTCTCTAAACTTTTTTTCACTTTTCAAAAATCGGTTTACTTACTTGCCACAAACCATTGCAGGTTTCAGTGCTTATGAATCCGTACAATTTCCAAGAAAGGAAAAGTTGAAATATCTGAAAGTTTGAAAACAAATTCCCTTCTTGGCTGAAATTCCAATTCTTACGTATCCTGACATCAAGAATGGCAACAAAAATGTGAGGCCTTTGAATTGCCACGATGTGAATCCTTCAACCGTTATATCCATTTGATGACCTTCACCTAGCGCGTGAAGACGTCGGAGACATCCCGATTGATATTGATTTTGTGCCAATTGAACCAAACTGATGTACGCAACAAATGCCATGAAGTAGGGCCGAAATTCTTGATAGCACGCGCCGTCCTTCCATGTCAGAACGATTCCAGGCACGGCGCACGACAAATAATGATGGGTCAACCACCATCCTTTGATTTTCGATCCGTTTACTCGAAGAACCGATTCTCGTATCGTTAGCGTACAATAATACCAAACCATTAGGAAGCACAGAATTGAATCGAGCACTCGGAATGGCCAGAAATATGAAATTCCCGTCAGCGCTGTGATACAAATTGTAATTTTCCATTTGAATTCTTCATATTCCTTGAATTTGTTGTTTTTTTTTAAAATGCAATTTTTCAAATTAATCTCATTTCTTACCTGTTTATATTTGAACCTTTCGGATTTTGTTAACAGCGACACATTTAAATTCGATCCTAATATCAGATTCAAATAAAATCCATTGGTTTGTGCTGGAAGTTCGGCTTGCATATCTTTTAATCGATATTGTGACAGCTCCATTTCTTGTTTTACTTTTTCAATTTTCAGCTTAAACATTCGATTTTTTAACAATTTTTTTTTGAAGAAAAAAAAACCTTTAACAAATCTTTTTCCTCATCATTATCTGATTTTTTATTATTGATTTCAACTGTTGTTCTGAGAATTTCAAAAAAAAAAAAACAGTATTTTTCAGCCAAATTTCAGCTAACAAAAAAACCGTTACTTTTTGATCGATTCTCGAACATTTTTCATCAAATAATTGTGATGTTTGAGAGCTTTGAATGCAGCTTCTTGTAATCCGCTAACTTGTCGCATTTTTTGAATGTAATCCTCGTGAATTTTCTGCAATTTTTCAGCTTTTATCAAAAATTCTAAATTCTTCGTCTTTTTCTTTTCCTTCAATTTTTCTCAAAACCAACCTCCAATTTTTGAAAATCTTGAGTGATCAAGTTCCATTCCTCTTCCAGCGCTTCAATTGTCATCTTAAATCAATTTTCTTCAATTTTTTCTGCAATCTCAAATAGGAAAAGAAAAATATATTGCGAAAATCGCTTAAACGAACAACACAACGAAACCGTGTTTTGGGGGGGAAAAATCAAAAAATTTTAATTCAATTACGATTGAATGAGTAATAAAACAGTGAGAATTCGAACAAAACTGAAAGTTATACACAAAAACACCGTAAATAATAAGAAATTCGTTAGAAGACAAAACAAAAACACAAAACATGAGAAAATATTTAACAGAAATTTGTATTGAAAGAGCATCAGAACCGAATTAGGGTAGGGAAGGGACAAAAAACCAAAAAAAAACATGTTTTTTTTTATTTATTAAGCATTAAATATGATACATTTTTTATGCTTTTTCTTTTTTTAATTTTCTCTTTTTCTCTTTCTCTCTCTCTTTCTAATCGAGAAATAAAAGAAATAAAAAAAAAAAAAAAAAAGCATGGCATGATATGAGAGAGAGAACATCGAACATTTTTTTCAAAGTGATAAAAAATAATTTAAAATGTCTCGAAAATGAATCGAATTCTTTCAACTAATGATAAAAAGTGAGATAGATTGAGGTGTGGAGACGCAGAGAATCAGAAAATCAAAATGATTAAATTTTGCAAGCTTTTCAATTAATTTAATTTCTCGAAAATTCGAATTTCGTTTTGTTTTGAGTTGGTTTTTTTTTTAATTTTAAATCGCAGTTTCTCTTTCAAATCTTGGAATTGTGTTGATTGTTGCTGCCACACTTTTCACGTCACCATTTGATCTTATTGATCTTCCATCTATCGTCGCAAAATCAATACTTTTTCCACTTTGAAGTTGTCCAAATCGTTGATCATATTCATCATCATTCTGAAAGATTTTTTTTCAAAAAAAAAAAAATTTTTTTTAACGCGTTTTTTCAAAATTACGTTCAAATCAATTTGAGCCAACGACGCAATTTCAACTTCTGGTGGTAGCAGCAATCGTCTCGCTTCTGGAATTTGAAGCGGAAACTTTTCAGCTCGATGAACCGCTAATGCTGGTCCCCATGCATCATCTGGATACAACACTTTCCACCATTTCTGAAAAATATTTTAAGAATCATGAGTTTTCAAGTTTTTTTTTTGGAAATTCAAATTCACCTGTGTCAAATTTCCTTTTGCTAAACAATATTGCCATATTCCAAAAATTGGAATCAATAACAATGGTAAACATCCGATCGCCCAACCCGCAACCAATGACCAATATGGAAACACATAGGATTCATATCTGGCCGTTCTCCAATCAAGCCACAGAAAGCATAAAATCGCCTGAAATTCTTTGACTGAAATTCTTCCGCTTTTTCTGTTGACAAATTTTATACCAGGTAAACTAATGGACAAACAAATTTGAAGAGAACTTTCCAAAAAATATAACATGGCGGCCAATGTCCAACAATCCATTTTGCGTTATCCAATAAATTATCAACTCCATAAATCTTGAAGAAATTGGCAATTAAAATATTATTTTTAAAATTAATAAAATAATAATAAAAATACCCAATTAATTGCCATACATTCCAAAAATGCAATAACCACTAATGGCCAGGCAAGTACGAATTGCGTTAACAATTCCATCCAATAAAGACCAGAAGATAGGCAAAACGGGATGCTTAACAATATGAATAGGGCGCAGATTGTTGTTAGCACGTGTCGTCGATTTCTTCTCAGTCGCTCCGGATACTCATCACAAATCGATGAGACAATTGTCTCGACAACGAACATTTGTGTTGCGTGAACCACCAACAGAATCATTATGAAGAACAATCCGGCGTACAGTGGCGCGACTGGAACGCTGGCCAGTGCTTCAGCAAGAAAAACAAAAACCAAATGAAAACCATCTGAAATATCTTCTATTGGGTTTTTTTTTTCCCAAATTCTTGTCTCAAGAAACCTCGAATATGAAATTTGTCTAATGCGATTGCAAATTCGAAACATGTAAAGCCAATTGCTGAAAATGTAAGAACACATCCAATTAATGAAACAATTACATCAACAAATAGAACAAGCCAAATATCTCTGAAAAATCAGGTTTTAAAAAAAAAAGAAAAATACAAAACAATATTAAATTTACAAACTTGTAAACATTATTATGGAATCTACTGTAACTTCCAATTGTCACTAATCCACCAGAACAACATGATACTGAATAAAACGCTTGAACTGCAGCTTCTCCCCAAACACGAAGATCTTTAAGCACCTTCCAATTTGGTTTGAAAAAGTATAAAACAGCATTGAATGATCCTTCCAATGTCAATAACCGGGTTAATAAAACAATTACAATTACAAATGGAAGAATAACCGAGATATAAACAACCTAAAGACAATTTGTTTTAATAAAATTCTTTTTTTTTTTTAATTTTACTTTTCCGCTTGATTTAACATTTTGAAAAAGGCATAGAAAAACTGCTATCCAACAAACAAGAACACACAATCCTAAATACCAGTTTAATGTTCCGAAATCATCTACTCCTTTTGACAGCATCAAAACATCGTTGCTGAAAATGATCAAATACATCTTTTTTTTTTCTTTTTTCGACAAACTGGAAATATTTTAAGCTTGGGATTGAATCTAAATCGTGTAGTGTTATCAAGGTTGTTTCATTCGAATAGGCTCTCTAAATAACGATTGATTTCATTACATTTTCTCATTTATTGATTTTTCTTACCTCAACGATACATGATCCATTTACAAGAAGTGTTCCATTCATTTCCATACATTGAATTCGGGTTCCTAACGTGCAATCTGAAAATTTTTTTGTTTTCTTTAATTCTTTTTTTTTTATTTGCTGATTTTACTTTCTCCTGACCAAGAATTGGCACAATTCGACCAGGGAATTGAAAAACTGAATGAATTTATTAAATAAAACAATGCCCAGGCTGATATTATATTCAGAAAAATTGCGAAAAACCCTGAAATTGTTACTTGTGCATATCCGATTCCCTGTAAAGAAAAAAAATTGAAAATTTTGAAGAAATTTTAAACTTTGCCAACCTTAAAAAGTGGAACAACTTTCCAGACACTGATCGCAGCTAAAGATGAGAATTGTCCAAGTATCTAAAAAAAATTAATTTGAAAAGAAATAAAACCAAAAAATCAATAATACAATTTCCATGAAAAACATTGGTAAAGCTGCAACAATGAGCATGATAAGATATGGTACCAAAAATGCAGCACCGCCATGTTGAAAAACCAAAAACGGGAATTTCCAAAAACTTCCTGTAAAATCAATAATTTATTGATTTTTTTTTTAAAACAATATTTAAAAAAGAAAAATCCGAGAAATGATGTAAAAAATTCTTTTTTTTTTTAATTTTAATGCACTTGATCTGTTTTAGTGACTATTTCTCTCGCTTATCTTATCATATTTTATCTTTCTTTTTTTTGTTTAATAATATTGTGATACATACTATAAAGTAGTGTAGCTTTTACGCTACATTGAACCTTTTTTTCTTTTATTTCTTACCAACTCCTGCTGTAAACCCAATAACTGCTAACAAATAGTCTGATTTGTTGCTCCAATTTCCTCAAAATCAAAAGCTCTCAGAGAATTATTTTTAAATAAAATTACCTCTGATTCGATTTTCATCTCCAACCCCTGTTGTTTCCTCAAAAGGATATTCGATATCTCCTTCTCTTGAATATTCTGGTAATTTTGCGTCAAGCTGAAATGTTTAAACATTGAGTTTAAGAATCTGTGACTTAAAATAATTCCTTACTTGTTTTAAAAATGGCGGATAAAGGGAATAATCAATATTTTGCTCCTTTTTATTTTTATCTCCGTTGACGTCATTGATAGATATTGACATAGCTTTACAGTCGAGAAAACCTCCAACAGATTCGCTACGCTTTATTTCTTTTTCTCCTTTTCTTCAGGATTCAGCTGATTATTTTCTTAAAATCGATTTTTAGTTGATAAGAGCGAGAAAAAAATATGGAAAAAAACGGATGAAACGTGAGAAAGCCAAGTGAGTTTAAAATAAACGATGACAAGTGGAAAAAATGAGAAATTTTGGTCGATTTTGCAAATTATTACACAATTTAGAGTAAGGGGACGAAAGAAATTGAGAAGAAATTGGGAAGAAGTAGAGCAAGTTGAAGGGAAAAACAAATGAAAAACATGTGGAAAATTGTAAAAAGATATATTTTCTTCAAATTTTTAATTTAAATGCGTTATTTTTTCGAATTCAAGTTAAACATTTTTATTTGAAAGTTTAATTTTATAAAAAAATGGTTTAATTACCGATTAAAAACAAGTTTAGTAATAAAAATAAACATTTTACCAATGATACAAACAACAAACACACTTTAATATTTAAAAAATAATTTAATTTCTGAAAAAAGGATTGAAAAAAGATACAAAATTTAGAAATATCGAAGAAATCCACGAATTGGATCGAACTCAACATTCGGGTTTGACCTAAAAAACCAATTGGGAAACTAGTCCGTAGAAGATTATTTTTATTAAATTCACTGTTTTTTTTAATTTTTAATATTTTAAATGCTTTTTAAAATAGTGAGGCGTCTGTTTAGCAATTCATCTCATTTTTGTTCAGGTAAAGAACAATTTTGTTTTTTTTATTATAAAAACCAAACAAAAATTATTGTAGAAAGTGCGACTTCAAGTGAATTTCGAGAAGTTTTTCAACTTCCTTCTCAATATGATTACCGAAAATGGTTTCCATTGCATATGTCAGTTCAATTAAAAGTCATGGAAGCAAAACTACGCTCAGTTGATTTGGTAATTGAGGTTCATGATGCCAGAATTCCAATAACGGGAAGAAATGAACAATTTTTCGAACATCTATACGCTGTGAGGCCCCATATTTTAGTTTTGAACAAATGTGACTTGATAAATATGAAAAATTACAAGTAAAAATTTCAATTTATATTTGAAAAAATTTTTTGCTCCTTTTTCAGACAAAAAATTGAAGATTATTATTATGAACGAGGAGTCAAAAAAGTTTTATTTACCGATTGTAAAAAACGCTTGCCACGGTTAATAATCAACTTTATTTTTTTTTTTCTAATAAAAAAAGTTCAGAGTCATGAACGATGTTAAAAACAGCATGCTTGAAGCTCTTGAAAATACACCAAGATATAATCGAACAGTAAAAAACGAGTTTCAAGCAATGGTTGTTGGAATTCCAAACGTTGGAAAATCATCTTTAATAAATGCAATTCGAACTCATAGTCTTGGTATTAAACGAAAAGCTGTTGAAGCAGGAGCTAGACCAGGAGTAACTGTTCGAGTTCAAAATCGAGTTCGAATTCTCGACAAACCTCCAGTTTATATCATCGATACGCCTGGAGTTTTATCGCCAAGACATAGAAATGTAGAAGATGCTATGAAGTTGGCGTTATGCGATTTAGTTTTAGAAAGTCATGTCAATATATTTTATCTGGCTGATTATTTACTTTTTTGGTTGAATAGGTTTTTTTTTAAATTTTTTATAGAAAATAATATTCGAAACTTCCAGAACTGGTGATTATTCTTATCTTCAATTATTAGGAATTGAAAATAGCCAACCTTGTGATAATATCAATTCAATATTAGCCAAAACTTGTTCAGCAAACGTAAATTTTCTTACAAATTAATTAAAAATGAAAAATAATTTTTATTAGGATTTTCGAATAAATCGGATGGTCGGAGAACGGTGGGATTTCGATAAAGCTGCAAAACATTTTATAAATTTGTATAGAAATTCAAAATTTGTTGATTCGTGTCTAGATAACGAGTATTTTATTTACAAATAAGTAATAAAATTTTTTTATTTATACACGCAAATTTTTCCCTGAGAAGTTAAAAATTCTGAAAAATCTTTCAGTTTATCTGAAGGAAGCTGCAATGTGAATTCTCCAAAAACTTTACTGTGACTGACTTGTTCGAAATTTAATTTTTTTGTGAAAAGTGTTAAACTTGGTAGGTTGTCATCAGTGATTTTGGCAAAAAAATTGGAAATTTGAAGCTTCTGCAAAAAGAAGTTTTATCGTAAAGAAAATTTTTCGATGAACCTGAATTGCATATGAAATAATGGCTGAAACTGCTTCTGAAGCGATGCCTTTTCGTTTCGATTTTTCTTCGACAATCATTATTTCAACTTCTGCCGAATTTTCGTTGCGATTTATAAAAAGATTTACATCACCAACCATACTATCTTCCTGGGAAAAAAAACAATTAAAATTGTATCGAAAATAGAAACAAGAAAACCTCATTTTTATTTTTTTCAAAATCTTCTTTATCAAGAATGATAAAAGTTAATTTATCTTCATCTTCTCTCCAACTTTTTTGCATTTCATATTCTTCTTCTAAGCTTAATCTTTCTGATCCAGTTAATCTCCTGATTTCATCATCATTCATCCATTTATGATATTTCGGCACATGACAACTTTCATATGGAATTAAAATACTTTTTTTCCCTATTATTTGTTGATTTTCGTTTAGTTTCATCACTGAAATATGAATCATTTTTAAGATTTTAAAGAGAGAAAAGTTGAAAAATGGAAGAAAAATATCGGAAACGGCCTAGAAAAAACTATGTGCGATAGAGCGTTTTTGCTTCATTTCTTGTTTTATCTCGCACGGCACAGTCTTCAAGTTTTGCTAAAAAGGATAACCTTAATTTCAGCATTTTTTAAGTCTTTTAAAAATATTTTTAATATTAAAAAATTAATTTTAGCGTTAGTTTTGAAAAACTTGTTTTTTTATTATTTTAATCTTTGGTTTTTTTCTTTTTACGCATGAATGTTTATAATGGGTAATTTTAAGAAAACTTTTTAAAGGTTTTTGATCTATAATGATTGGAAGAGCTTGTCAAAAGCTTCAAGCAGTTTCCCCATTAGTCAGTTTATCATTTTATAATCAATATTTTAACCAAAACAAATAATTTAAGACAACTTCACTTCGTGGAAAAGCTCGCGGTGTTATTGTTCAAAGTTATGCCGCAGATGTTATTCCATATAAAGGAAAACCAGCCGCACCAAGACCAAATCGTGTTCGACTTGAAGCCGGGAAAACATACAATTGGTGCTCATGCGGATTAAGTGTCAATCAAGTAATCATTTCAGTTTTGTTTTTTTCCACTATTACTTTTTCAGCCATTCTGTGATGGAACCCATAAAATTAATGGGTTGACAGACGTGAAACCGATTAGCTTCCAAGTTGAAAAAACTGGGGATTATCCGTTATGTGACTGCAAACAAACTGACTCGAGACCGATTTGCGATGGAACTCACAAACAAGTTAGTAATTCTTTTTTAAATCACGTAAAATTGAATTTAACTATTTATTAAAAAAAACAAAAACAAAAAAAGATTAACTGAAATTAATAAAATAAACAATTATCTCAATTTTTATCTAAAAGTGTTTGTTTATTTTAATTTCATATTAAAATAACCTATTCGGAGTAGTTTTAAAACGTTTTGATAGAATATTGACCCGATGTCGAAAGTAATAAAAAATCCCTCAAATTCCCGATTTTTGGCAAAACCTATAAGGAAAAAAGCATCTCGCTTCAAATGGGTTTTCTTTTACCCTAAAAACTGTTTGGATTAGGACCAGAATTAAAAGGAGCATTCATTTATTTAAACGGGTCTTGTCACAAATAAAATTGCCTACATTCTAAATTTCGGGGCATTTCTGTTTTGAAATTTTTCGTTAAGTAAACATCGTATGAGATTAATTTAACGTTCAAGTTTTTCTTGCAAACCAGTGACAAAAATAAATAAACAAATTTTAAAAAATGATTAAAATTTAAAGAAAAACTTAAAAAGTCAATATTTCACTTGTTCACAACACAATTTATAGTTTACTTAAAAAATTTCAGGTATCAAAAGCTCCTCGTGATTTGAACGCGACCAGGTTTGTTGCATTTGACGAGAGCCCAGTTTACGATGGAGTTGCCAATAAACTCGGCTACAAACCAAAAAATGGAGGATTCCAATAATTAATTGATACAAGAAATATTTTAGAGTCATTCGTAGCCAATCTGATTTTATAATCGTTTTTTTTTTCAGAATTGAAACATGTATTTTTTTTATAAAAAATTATTTTTGTTTAGTACTGGAATGAAATTTTTCAACTTGTGATTTTTGTTTTTGTTGTTTCAAAAGTGTAAAACTTGACACTAAAACTTTATTTACAATTTCATTTTTTGAGAGCTTTTTGATATTCTTCTTTGTAAAGTTCTTTAAACTTGTCCAGTTTTTTTGAGACGTCAATTTTTTCTACTTTTTCCTCGGCAACTTTCATTCCTCGTACAATTGCTTTAGCTGCAATCCGTATTGGAGCTGATTGAGAAAGCTTTAAAATTCTTGAATTGTTTTTTTCCTTTAATTTTCAATTGAAAAATACCTCTTGAATTGTTTTTTCATTGTTAAGCAACGTGCGAACAATCCGAAAAACCATCAGATCGGTGATTTTTTACAGAATTGAATCTGAATAATTACAAATGAGTTATGGATCAGAAATTTCTGACTCTCGAATAATTAAAGGATATGGAACTGTAAAATCAATATTTGATTTTCCACATTTAATAATTGATCAAATATTTTCCTATTTAACATATGAAGAATTATCGAAAATTCGCATGGTCAGTTATTTACAAGTTAATTTATTAAAAAATAATTTGTTATAGGTTAGTCGAGATTATAACAATTACGCGCAAAATGAGCTTAACAAAGGATTTGAAAAATTAGGAACAATAATAGAAAATTGTAAAAGTGTTGTGAAAAAAGAGTTACCAAAAAGAGAATCAATGAGAAAGTGAGTAAAGAATCGAAAGTAAATTGATTTTTGCTTCTTTTTTTTCAGAAAACATCGATTAACAAAAATCAATGATATTTATTCGGCATTAGACACAAGATACTCATTATTAGATTTGACTTTTAAAAAATTTATGAGACACACACATCCACGACTCAGCATTTGTTTCATTCCTGGAAAAGTGAATTTTATTGAATTGATGTTTGACAAATAGAATTGTTTAGGTTCTCGACGAATTTCACCGAGTTTTGGACATAATGAAGCGTTGTCATGTTTCCGGCGGAGAGTTTACTGGAGATAGTACTGAATTGTTAAAAGAATTGAGAGATTTATCAAGGTTTTCTGTCTAGAAAATAATGTTGAACTAATTTTGAATTATTTTACAGCATGGCAATGGAATATTATGAAGAATATATTTTGCCACCATTAGAAGCACTTGCTGAACGTGAAGGTGTTTCATCGTGTATGTTCGCATCATTTGATGTGCCATCAAACAAAAGACGAAAACTCCGAGGAATGTTTCGAAATCCACACGAAGCTGGTGGTCAAAATATGCCGTTTGATATGTTGGTTTTTCTTTTTGTTCGCTTCTTTTTATTAAAAAAAAAGTAATTTTTAGATTAGCCGCCGGTTCACCAGCTGCAAAGGAATTTCCAAAAACAATTCAAGATAAAATTGATGAGCAGCAGAAAAAAATTGATTCTCAACAAGTTGAAATTCGAATGCTTCGAGATGGAATGAGCGGAGTTTTGAATTTCTTGAAAATAGTAAGGAAGCATTTCAATAAAAATTTAAAACTAAAAAAAAATTAACTTAGGCTTTACCAAAACAAAAAAGACGGATGCATCGAATGTTAGGCCACATTCCAGCTCTTTGGGTGGGTGAAATTTTTTTTTAAATGTCTTAATTTAAAATCAATTTTTTTTTAAAGAAAATCGAAGAGGATTCTTCAAAACTTCCTTCGACGTCAACTAACGAAAGCAGAAAACGAAAATTAAGTGAAAACCTTGAAGGCGATGGAACAAAAAGGGAAAAAATTGATTATTTGTAAAATTTTCCTAAACCTTAAATTATTCAGTGCATTTTCCTAATTTATTCACCTCTACGTTGTATAATACAGATTCTATTATTTCGAGCAGCTTGAAAATCGAAAAAAGCAAAAATAATAATGTATATTGAGTATCTCAGAAAAGTATTTAGCCACTCAATTATTAAATGAGATTTTTAGCCTCAAATAAATCAATATTTAATTTTTAAAATTTTACATAAACACTGTATAAGTGATAAAAAACAAAAATCAATAAAAAAATTTAAGAGAAACATATCACAGTAAAAAGGAAGTTAAAGCAATCCTAAAAGACTAAAAATAAAATCTAAAAACCTTAATTTTGATATGAAAACTTTAAAAAAAGAAATGCTATAAAGTTTTCTGTTTTAAGTAAAGAATGATATTTGAATTAAATACTCGTTAAACAAAAAGCAGAGAGCAAATAACAATAACACGAGAAAATGGCAGGGTAATTTTTCATGGCTCTGGTGTTTCGAGATTTTTTGATACATAATAATCAACCAAAGTTTGAACATTTAAGCGGAAATTATCAAGATGCGCTTCAATGTGATGAATACAAATATCATCAAGTCCTTCTTTTCCTAAAGCAACTGCTTTTAAAATTGTGTGACGATATGGAACGGCATGAGAGAGCATCTGGAAAAAATCAATAAATTTCAGCAAATAAACGAAAGCATTTTCCAATTATAGAAATTACTTTAAATGCTTGTTTTGCAATAAAACCGTGATGACGTTTTAAAGATTTTTGATAAGCTTGATCAACGACGCTAGTTAATGTTTCAGTTTTTGAATGATCCGGATTGGCTTGATATTCAATTACCATTTGAGTCAACATTTCAAGCATAAATTGAAGTCCTCTGTAATTTCATAATATTTTTCCGAATTTCGGTTCAGATTTACCTTTTCAACCATAACAATCCTTCTGTAGCTACTCCAAATTTTCCTCCATGGTCTGCTAAATCTTTGTCTATAAGATCTTGCAAATATTTTTGCCCTAAATTTTCAATTTATTTTAAATATTCCTAAAAATGTATCAAATTACCTTCTTTGTCAGTTTCAAAACGGGCTTTTACTTTATTCACATTTCCCTGTATATCATTTTTGACTAATAAAAAGGCTTTTCCAAGGAATTCTGTAATTTTCGTTTTTCTTTCCTCTTTTTATCATTTTGTTTTTTCCCAACCAACAAAATCAGCAATTCCTTGGCATGCGCTCAGAAATTGCTCGGTTGGTATTTTGCCATTTTCGATATGTGGAAAAAAATGCTCTGGCTTGGCAAAGTATGTCTCTTGTCCTGGTTGATCAGGAATGTCGCCATTTTCAAAATTGGTTGATGTCATATTCCACTTCCTGGAAACATTTTATTTCAATAGAAACTAAATTTACATTGTAAAGTGGGTTAAAAAAACGAAATTAACGGGTTAAATCAATGAATATAAATGAGAAGGCAAACACAAAAACAAAATGTTTTCAGAGCTTGAAATTTCCACTAAATAATGAATCGATTATTTTAAATGAAAAATATACACTTGTAGAAAAAATACCAAACATTAAAAATACCACGAATTGAAGCGTGAAGAAAATTTAAAAAATAAACCAACGGATCATGAATAGTCCCGAAAGGCAGAGATCAAGCAATAAAAAATTAACAATCAAGGAAATTAGCAGCCATTAGAAGCTCAAGAGCAACTTCTGGCGGGATATTGAATTCCGGTATTTCAGTTGCCGCATTAGTGTACCGAACTTTGTATGCAAAATATTGGCATACTTTTTGAAGAACGTGCGACGGAATTTCGCGGAAATAAACAACATTGCTCTCATTTTCCGCATAAACTCCTGGACCACTAAGCATTGCACGGATTGTTCCCGATGTCAATGCTAACTCTCTTTTGATTACAAATTCATGTTCATCGCTGCTGACAAGCTTAACATATTCAGAAGTTGGACCTTCGATTCCACCAAATGAGCGAATCGTTCTTGGCTCATTTTCATTGTTAATTTCATCGAGGACAGTTTTATCCATGGTGATCTGAAATTATTTTAATGAAACAAAAAAGTTATTTTAAAAAGAAAATAAGAAAAATTAATGTTATTATCGACAAAACAATGAATTTTTAAATAATGACAAAACCAATTTATCTATGCCGAAACTTGGCAATCATCCAATGTTGAACTAGTGCTACCGTAGTTTTGGTCTAAGCGAGACCCAGTTATTATGTCGTGCTGCCCGTTGCCCGTGTAGATGGGCGGCCATCCATTTTGCTAGTAAGTATCTCGACTGTTTTAATAAAAATGTGGAGCTTTTCTTTATTTTTGAATCAGTTTTTGAAACAGAAGCGTATCAAATATAAATTTAAGCTTAAAGTTTCGGTAAAAACAACAAGAAGTATACTTAAATTGAAAAATGTTAATTTTACTTGTCTTGTTTTTTTTCTTATTTTTAAAGTTTTTTTCCAGATTTTTCACTATAAAATATTTGATTTTCAGGTAAAGAGCTTATAATTCAGCATGTACTGCCAGCGTCTCGCCGTCCCACTCGCCCGCTCTCTCCTTGTAAGTTCTAAAAAAATTTTTAGGATTTGCCTAAATTTTTATTAAATAATTGAAATTTCAGGTTTCAAGAGCTCCACTTGCTCTTCGCATGGAATCTGCTGTTGCTACTCGCATGATCAGCACCACCGTTGCCCGCAAGGATATTGACTCTGCTGCTAAATACATCGGAGCTGGAGCCGCTACTGTCGGAGTCGCTGGATCAGGAGCCGGTATCGGAAACGTTTTCGGAGCTCTCGTCATCGGATATGCTCGTAACCCATCCCTCAAGCAACAACTCTTCTCGTACGCTATTCTTGGATTCGCTTTGTCCGAGGCTATGGGACTTTTCTGCTTGACTATGGGTTTCATGATCTTGTTCGCTCTTTAAATCCTTTTTTGTTTTTTTTTAGCAAATTGTTTTATTTTTTTTGTAAGGAAAGATCTTCAATGTCTCATTCTTATAACAAGAAAAAAGGCGGCGATAGTTCAACCTTGTAATGTATTAGTTCGAATAAACTGTTTCGACTAGCCTCCGGTTTTTTGTATAGTTTTAACCAACCCCATCAACGATTTACGAATGAATAATTTGAAAATATACTTTCGATGAATGTCAATCTTCAAGAAATAAGTGAGTACAAAATTTATTGCATAAATCCTGAGGAAATTCAAAAGGAATTGGTCAAAAATTGTAAAAAAATATAAATAAGAATAAGTTCAGCTTTGATTTTTTCGAGAAGTGAAACAAATGCAATTCAATAGAGATTATGAAGATTCGTCATTGCCTTTTGAAAGAGGTTGCATTTCCTGTGGACTAGTTTTTCCCTGAAAATCAATATTCGTCAATCTCTGGTTCAATTCGTTAATTTTTGATTAAATTCAACCTCAATTTCATCAACACTTTCTGGCAAATGTTTTCCCATCGTTTCGGGAAGAAAAATTAAAGTTAGGAAACCAGCTGTTACGGCCAAAACACCAAATGGAATAATCATAAAAACTTTTCCAAATTGTTCAGCCTAAAAAATAAACTGAAATTTGAGGAAGAAAAAAGTTTATCGATTTGATTTCGATTCTTACAATCCACATTGAAATATAACTAGCTGCAATTGCACCTAAACGAGCAATTGTTGAGCAAAAGCCCATTGCCGTGTTACGAATGACCTGAAAGAATAAAAATTTTGACTGAGAGCCGGCTCGTTTTTGTACCGTTGGGAAAAGCTCAGGTGAATAAGTATAAATTCCAGCATAAACTCCAGTGATGGCTCCTTTTGTAAGCATCATTTGGGCAATTGCAATGGGAAGAGTTACTGAAATGTATTTGATTCATCAGTTCTATATTTATTTAGCCATTCTTTAAATATTGGGGTAAAAAGAGCTTGTAAAAAATGCAAAAAGAATTTGTCATCCGCAGGGTTCGAACCTGCGCCCTCCGAAGAGGACTGCGACCTGAACGCAGCGCCTTAGACCACTCGGCCAGAATGACGGATAGCTGACATGTTTAAAGGAGTCAACACGTTTGTTACATAGACACACACACACACACTCTCGTTTCTTTCGCTTATTGTTCAAACTAACCGTTGTCTCCCATTGCCCAGTTGAGAATAAGGCATGCTCCAGCAATAAAAAGTCCGCCTGCTAAAATTAGACGTCGTCCAATTCTGAAAATGATTGTAAAATAAAAAAAAACCAATTTTTTTTTGAAATTTCACTAAAAGCAAACCTATCAATGAGCAAATAAACGACTAATAAAGCTGGAATTTCAACAAAAGCTGAAAATATAAAGTTGATATAAATATCGCCGCCAAGAACATTGGCCTTCATTGCCATTCCATAATAAACCATTGAAATAACTGGCCTGAAAACAGAAATCGTTTTCCTCCTTTCTCCTTCAAAATTCGAATGGTTCGGTTTACCAAAGGAAAAAAACGACCAATGTTCGTTTACGAAGCTCCGGAGTTTTGAATAAATCGGCTCCCGACAATCGTTTGACTTCATTCGAATCGGTTGTTGTCGTTGTTGTGCTATCGTCTAATTGGGTCCACCTGGAAAACGGAAAACAATTGGAACACTGCCAAAGCGAATCAGTTTTTACCAATCTTTTGGCAACGTTGCTCCGTTGATTTTTGCTGCTTTTTGAAGAACTTCATCGGCTTCTTCATATCTTCTTTGGGATATCAACCAGCGAGCTGATTCGGGAACAAGCCTTTCAAGATTTTCGGGTTTTTTTTGTCTTATTTTCAACAATTTTCAAACTTACCACCAGTACGATAAAAACAAAAGAGCTGGCGTGGCAATAACGACGTGAAGAACTTGATAATTTGTGAAGAAAATTGCCTCAACTCCAAGAAAAATCTTAAAAAGTAACATTTAGAATAACTATTAAAAGTGGTTTTTAGACTAGCGCAATGGAAAGTTATTGCCTACACTACATCTTCTTTCTCAACGCGTTCGTGGTGTAATGGTCAGCATGGATGCCTTCCAAGCATTCGACGGGGGTTCGATTCCCCCCGAACGCAGATACATTTTTGCTTTTTACCTGGCCTAGTGCAAAGAAGAAGCCGGTGATGACAGACGCTAAACGTCGATATTTTGGGCCAACCAATTCCATTCCGATCACAACGGCGATGACAAATATTCCAGGATGTGAGAAACCAGTTCCAGCTCTAAGAAAATTTGCACATAATTTGATTTGTTATCATTTTAAAAGAAGAAAGTCTGAGCTAGTTGAGCTCACCGAGCAATTGCGTACAACCACCAAAATGGTGAAAAGGCAATGATATAAGCGCAAATGATTTGAATAATAATTGCTAGAAAAAAGACTTTTTTCCTTCCAATTCGATCACCAAGAACTCCAAATGTCATCGAGCCAGCCATTTGTCCAATGTAATAAGCGGCTTGAATTGTAGCCTTAATCCATCCTCGATCACATGTTATTTCCCACTTTAAATATTTCATTTATTGATTTTTTTAAATTGAAGAAACGAAAAAAAAAATGGATAAATCGTTACTCTTTCAGTTGCCGTATATTTGACTTTTGAATGATCAAAAACATGTTGATGACACGTCGAATTATCGATTGATTTACATTTCTCATAAAAACACTGGAAAATGATGATTTGATAGAAGATTGATTGAATAATCGAAAATCGATCGATATCTACCGTAATCCCTTGTTGACCGTATCGACTTGACGACACTGTCACATCAGCTTCATCGGTGCATTTGGTAAAGTTGAGAGAATCGGTAAAATATTCCGGATTTTCAGCCGCATCATCGGGTAA
This sequence comes from Caenorhabditis drosophilae, assembly GCA_963572285.1. Classification (NCBI taxonomy): domain Eukaryota; kingdom Metazoa; phylum Nematoda; class Chromadorea; order Rhabditida; family Rhabditidae; genus Caenorhabditis; species Caenorhabditis drosophilae. The sequence continues at coordinate 5,323,334 of OY751562.1, forward strand.
ACGACATCTGAAAATGTTTGCGAAATTTGGTTTTCTCTTCAGAATCTTTTTGTCGAAACCTGAATGGCGTTTCGACTGATGCAAATGTCCATGATAAAGCGTGCATTGAGACAACAATTGTTGGCAGACAAACGAGCAAAAATTGGATTTTTTGATATTTTCCCATTTCGCCAAGATAAGTGAACAGAAATTCATCAAACTTCATTTTGAAGAAGAAGAAGAAGCTGAAGCCGGTGAGAGAGAGAGAGAGAGAGACGGAGAGAAAAATTACCTGCAAAAATATACAAAAAAAAAACTTAAAAATACTGGGAAAGACGCACTCGTCATCTGACGAGCTTCATCAAATTCTGAATATCATAAAGAAGCTAATAAGCTGGAGAAGAAGCAAGACAATTTTTAATTCAAAAAAAAAAAAAAAAAGTGGAAAGAAAATATTTTTTAAAAACCACGTTTTGATATTTAAAAAAAAAAAAAGAAAAAAATTTTTTCCTCGAATTTTTATTTTTTATTTTTTTTTTTTTGAAAAATTTCAGATCGACGTCTACGAATTGACTGATGGGCGAATTGATAAGATTAAAAAATGAATTCTTTGTGTTCTTATCGATGGGGGGAAACAAAAAAAAAATTTTTTTTTTTTTTTTGGTTTATTTCTTGGAATTTTTTTCGTCTGAGCTCTGCTGCCACACAACAGATTTTCTTCATTTTTTTCAAGACAAATCTTGATTTTGATTGAGAGAGAAAGAGAAAAGAGAGAGAGAGATTGAGAGAGAGAGAGAGAGAGAGAGAGAGAGAGAGAGAGAGAGAGAATGTGGGGTTCAAGCGATTCTGAAAACACACACAGGAAACTTTCAATTTATTGGAGAAACAAAGTTTTTTGTGAAAATCAAACTCCGTCATCTCTTCGGGGGATTGAAAAAAACAAAAAAAGCGGAGAAGAAAATTCCGAAAAAGAAGAAGAAGAAGAAGACGTCACGAATTTGATCGAATTTCTTCTCCAAAAGGCGAAACACATTTTCCCGCCTTCAAATTTCGACCAAAAAACCAAAGAACGAAAGAAAAATCTGACGATGACGTGTTAATTCTCGAAGAGAAACGACCAAAAAAAAAAAAAAACAGAAGAAAATTGTGAGCCGCTGAAAGAGCGTTTGGAGCTTCAAAGACGCCGAGAAAAAGTCGACAGCTGGGAGACAGTGTACAAGTCGAAGAGGGCGAAAAGAAAAAGACGATCGAGCGTGTTTGCCAAATGATGTCTGTGTGTCTATGAATGAGAGAGAGGGAGAGAGAGAGAGAGAGAGAGAGAGAGAGAGAGAGAGAGAGAGAGAGAGAGAGAAAGAGAGAAATTCGTTATTTTTTCTGCGTAACCAACCCTTAAAAGATGTTATCAATTTGAGTTTTCAAAAAGAAAGACGAATCTGCATTTTTACCGCCCGTTTTTTCCGTTTTCAGAAATTTTGAAAATCGATTTAGGTTTTTTGAAAAAAAAAAAACTCGCACAGCAGCAGCACAAAGGGGGAAGCGGCGGATGAAGGTCTCGAAAAGAAAGAATTCGAAAATAGTTGGAGGAAAGGAAAAAGGTTGTTTTTAAAGTTTTAAAACCGGGTTTTTAGACAATTTTTTGGGGCAGGGAAAACCAAAAAAAAAAAGTGGTGGGGGGAGTTGTCTTAAATACTTTTTTACATCAAAACAAAAAAAAAAAATAATTAAAAATTTGCCACCCCCAATTTTTTCTAAAAGAAACATGTTTTACAAACTTTTTATTTTTATTTTTTTTACAAATTTCGTACTATTTTTTATTATTTTTAAATAAAATTTCGAAAAAAAAAATTTTTACAAAAAAAAAAAAAGGAAAAGCTCTTTGAGCAGCCGAAATCAACAAAAACAAAAATTGCACAGGGAAGATTCTGAAGAAGAATGCTGACCAAAAATCAATCAAAATTGGTCTGAAAAAATAAAAATCTGAAACTTGGGAAATTTTCAGAAGTTTGGAGATGTGTCGGGCCGAGATCGGAATCAAAACTAGTTTTGAATCAACCAAAAGTCTCTACAAAATGATGACACAAGGTCGTTGTCGTTCAACTTTTTTCAGAAAAAATCGATCATTTTTTGATGTTCTGCCAAGGTTCGAAGTCAAATCAACCAAGAATTGGTTTGGACAGGGTTTTTCAAGGCAACGAAAAAAAAATCGATAAATCACTTTGCTGACGTGGCGGAAACCTTCAGACTCGATCCAAACGATTTTGTACGCTTCGAGCTGAAAAATTAATTCATAATTCAGATCTCAGACAACTCCACGGAGGGGGGGCGGGGAACCTTTTTTTTTTTTCTTTTCGCTTTTCATTGTTGAAGACAGATGAAGCTTAAAATTTTGTGACGTGTTGAATTCGGAAAAAAACCGGATTTTTTGGGATCATCGCCTTTTATTCAATCTTTCTCGGGGATTTTTCTGTTCAAGAATTCTTTGAGAAAATTTTTAAAATTTATTGTTGAATTTTTAAAAATATTTTTTGATGATGAAGCTTAAAAATTGAATGGAAAACTATGAAAAAGCCCTTGAAAATTGATAAATCGATAATTGTTGAATTATAAAAGTCTGCAAACAGAAAAAAATCAATAAAAAAATCGATAATTTCCCTGGGGAAAAAAACCTGGAGTGTAGGCGGCCATTCGCATAAACCCGAAGAAGGAATTGACCATCATCAAACGGATCAAACGTTGATGGAACGACGACGTATTGTCCGGGTGGAATCCGAAATCTCACCGTCACTTCGCGTGTGTTCACATAGATCGTTGTTCTGGCGATGGCGCGATGACGCGCGAAAAACTCGGCGTTCAATCGTTGTCGCGTTTCGGTGTGCTCGTAAATCGAAACGCCGATCGGTAGAAGGTCTTTTCCTTGAGGGCGAAGCTCGCGTCGATACTTCTGCAGCACCGCCACAATCACCGTCACGTTTCCGTCGCTTTCCGCCGACTCGTGCGGTGCGGTAAAGTCGAGAAGAAATTGTGGATTGTTCGGATAGGTGGTCGTGTTGTTGTTGCAGCCGCCGGCTGTGCCGTGCTCGGAGCTCCATTCATTGTGTTCGAGCACTTCGTTCCACGTTTTCTCATCGTCGGCCGTCTGATTTTCGGCGACGTTGACGCCCGTCATTTGAGCGATTTCGTCGAAAATGTCGGCTGTCAAATTGCAGCACTCGAGTTGGGTGAAGTTCGAGAAGAAGTCGTCGAAGCTGATCCAGAATTCGCCGTCGCGTCCGAATTGAATTTCCATCTCTTTTTTTGTGGATTCATCGATTTTTTGCCATTCAAATGAGTTGTCGCTCCATGCGCCGTTCCATTCCTGCACATTTTTTCCCTTTATTTTTGTCTGATTTGCAAGAAGAGAGAGAGAGAGAGAGAGAGAGAGAGAGAGAGAGAGAGAGAGAGAGAGAGAGAGAGAGAGAGAGAGAGAGAGAGAGACGCAGATAGTTCAAGAGCGTTGCGGCTTGCGTGCGTTTCTCATTGTCTGCGTCTCTCGTTTCTTTTTTAAATCTTTTCAAACAATTATTTATAAAGGTCTTACCGAAAAACAAGGCAAAGAAAATTCAGTTGCGGGTGCGCTCTATTGATAATTCTCTTGGCAGAGTTGATGGACTAGTTTCTTTTCCTCTTCCATTTCTAATTCAAAAAAATTGCGCGCTAATTTCAAAAAAAGATGGCTGCTTTCCTCTTAGTAACAGTTCCATTCCAGCAGTTTCCGAACCATAAGTTAATAAGGAAAAGCTTGGGGAACAAACCTTATCACCCCACGGATTACGTAATCTCAAAAGTGTTAAATCCTCTCCATAATAAGTTACAGTATGAATTGCGGTTATACTGTAAGCATGGCCACAAATTAAGCCATTTTGAAGTTGAGCTTCTCTTATATTTGCATCAGCCTGGAAAATTAAAAAAAAAATTTTTTTTCGAAAAATTTTTCTGGAAAACATCAATTGAACATCCGAACAACGATCCCATTTCAATCCCTTTAACCAACGCTGCCAACACTGTTGACTTGTCGACTTTTCGTAGATCAAAATATTCGGTCAATCCGCCGGTAAAATCCTCGAGCGCTTCAGCAGTTGTGCCGCCATCTAATTGCTCATAGCCGCCGTGCAATTTTGCGTACGCCTTTTCGACCAACGCACTCCAGAACTCGTTGTTGTCGTTGGAGTGAAGATAATACAGGCGGCCGTTGACGGTCGGCAGCCGATCGTCGACGACAACATCCACCCATTTGCCGTAGTGCCAGAATTGGAAGTGGAATATTCCGGCGTAGTCGTCGGTGAAGCTTTGATTCGGCGGAACGACACGATAGAAGAGAGCATCGTAAAGGGTGATGTTGGAAAGAGCAGCCAGGAACCAGCAGTTTCCAAGTGCTCCTTGCTTCACATCGAATCTTGACTCGCCTTGAGTGATCAGTTTTGGATTTGGAACGATTTGCTGGAATTTTTTTTCTCTGCTTCTCTCTCTCTCACCCTCCACTTACCCCAGGCCGTTTCCACTCGATGATCTGAGTCGGTCGAGTCCGGTAATACAGGCTTTTGTTTGTTGCCGGAAATTCGGGATCCTCAAATAGTACCTGATCTTTGAGACATCTCTCGCGCTCCTGCTCGAAATCCAATCCGTAGTCTTGAATATCCGGCTCGTCCGGTGACGGATACGTCGTTTCAGTCGGATCCGGCTTCGCAACTTCGTCGGCGTTCTTCGATGGAATAATCGGATGGAATTTGTGAATCTGAAAATTGACGATGCTTCTCTCCGCTTCTGAATCGTCGTCGTCAAACTTTTCGTCGACACCGTTTTCCGCGAATCAAATTCTCCAGCCACACTTTTCCCGTATTTCCCAAATTGTTGTGAAGACCGCCAAAGTTGAAAAAATCGTTGCCACGTATCGATCCGATGATGCGTCCGGTGTCGGGATGAATTCGCGAGAAGTGTTGAAGACAATCGCGCAGTCGATCGTCGACAATTTTCTCCATTTTTCCCGAAATCATAAAGTTGGTGATCCAGGGACCGCCGCGATTGGATCGCCGATGCTTCATGTGAGCAATGATGTTTCTCATTTCGTTTCCGTTGAAACCATCGAAAATTCCTTCAACGAAAGAAGCTTCAAGTTTCAGCGACGTTTCGATCTTCGATCGGGGTAAAAACCAAGAAAATTTTTCTGGCTGGCCGATGTTGGGTCTAATCGGAAAATTTTTTTCTCACAAGGCGCCGCCTTTGCCAAGGATTTCCCACAAAAATCAGATCACACGTGGCTCACCCAAATCGATCGATTTTTCCACGTAAAAAATGTGAAACGTGAAAAGCTTCCGACTTGGTTTCTTATGTTAGATTCAGATCCGATCTGTGTCGCCCCTCCCCCCACCCCCGCACCTTACTAAAACAGCCCCCCCTCCCCTGATCAGATTTTTTCAAAAACCTAAAATTGAAATCTGGAATTCGCTGCGTACCAAGCTCGCTTTGATAGTCAGCTAAAACAGTCGACTGAGTATCAATACACAAAGTATGGTTCGCGGTACGCAGCCAATTTGAAAAAAAACCAACCCTTAATTTTACAGCCAAACGCATGACTCGATGGATTTTTTGGAGCTTTACAAATTGGCTGCTGCTCAGAATCATCGTCTTTCAGATAAAGATCGTAGTTGAGCTCATAATCTGAAAGTGGGTTTTCCTTTTTTTTTTTTTAAACGAGCTGAAAACAAAAAACGACCTGAAACATTTTGAACTCGATTCGTCGCCGCCGACGGCGCATTTCGATTCTCAAAAAATCGATAAATCAATCGATTGTTGATTATTGATCGACAAATTGAAAAATCGTCACTTTTCTCGATCGCTGCTCGGTGTTCAATGACAAAACGTTGCGAGCTTTTCACACTTCTGATGACCGTGTCATTCTCGTTTGATGTTGGTGATGGTGGCGATGATGATCTCAATTCTTCGCCACCATCAACAACACCAGTCCCAAGATATGGAATCATCTTCGGACGCTACAAAATCCTTACGTTTTATTCCGAGAGAGAGGGGGGAGGGGGGAGAAATTTCTAGAAAAAAAACGTTTTTTTTTTTCAGAATTCAATTTGGCGCCCTCGAGCCACCACCAATTTTTTCTGTCTCGCTCTCTTTTCCGTCTCTTCAACTCGTCAACTATTTTTTTTTCTTCTGACGTTTAGAATTAAGAGCTCCGCGGCGTTGTGTGCTCATTTTTAACGGCAAAAAAAGAGCCAGAAATTAAATTGGAGCACAAAAAAAAATGCAGGGCGCTGAAAAAAAAGAGGAAAAATCAATAAAATTGGGGGTTTTTTGATTTGGATTTTTTTTCTTCTTTTGATCATCATCGGCGGCAACGAAATTTATTCAAAAAATTCAACGAATAACAAAAAACGCGGCCACTCACCGTCAACACCGCCGCCACGATAAATTTCCTCGTCGACTTTTTTCAAGAATTGCGACATTTCCTGCTTTCTTCCCCCAGAATTTTGAATTCCTGAATTCAGAATTAATCGAATTTCTAACAGGCGGAGAAGAAGATGAAGAAGACGAGAAAGGAGACAAGAAAAGAAGATATTTTGGAAAATCAATAACATTTGGTGATGAAGAGAAACCCAGACAACAAAACAAAAATGTTCAATGACCAAGTAAAACACAGAGAAAATAGATAAAATTTAAATTGCCGCCGCGCTTTTTTCTTTTTCGCTTCAAAACGCAAAAAATTGGAATTTAAATTGCCGCCGCGCTTTTTTCTTTTTCGCTTCAAAACGCAAAAAATTGGAATTTAAATTGCCGCCGCGCTTTTTTCTTTTTCGCTTCAAAACGCGAAATGCTGAAATTTAAATTGCCGCCGCGTTTTCTTCTTTTCCGCTTCAAAATTCTGAAAAATATGAGAAACTCGCTCATTTTATACACTTTTTCGAATTTCGCAATAACAAATGGGCGGTGGCAGCCATTGAATGAAGAAGAAGAAGAAGAAGCTTTAATTAAGCTCCGCCGAAAATGGTGAAGAAAACCATTGAATTCGTTCCTATTTCATCACATCGATGACTCACTTCTTTTTCGTGCGCTTCATCGCGTCATCGTCAGAGCAACCATCGATGCGAAGTGACGATGAGATTTCGGATTCCACCCGGTGGACGATACGTCGTCGTTCCATCAACGTTTGATCTGTTTGATGATGGTCAATTCCTTCTTCGGGTTTATGCGAATGGCCGCCTACGCTCCAGGTTTTTTCCCAGGGAAATTATCGATTTTTTTCTGTTTGCAAGTATTTTTTTTTTACAAATCATAAATTTATTCATAACAAAATTCAGCTTAAATTTTCCCCATTCTTAAAATGTGTTTCTATGCTTTCACCAATATAAATTTTAAAATATCGATCTATAAATTCTAATTACAAAAATATAAATTTTACATTGAAAAGTCTCGACCAAAAGAAAAAAACCCGGCCAATTGAAAACTCAAAAATCAAATCACATTCTTGGAATAAATGATGGTTGCGGCACTTGAATCAAGCTCAATTCTCGAATCGACGCTTCTAACAATTTCGCGTTTCCCGAATAATAAGCGGCCAATGCTGTTTGTAGTTTTTCCAGTTGTGTTGCCACCACCGTTATTCGATTCTCTTCCAGCAGACGCATTTTGATTCGGGCATCGCTTTTCAGCTTTTCGTATTTGCTCTTCTTCTCTTCACATTTCTCTGTCGCTTCTGGTGTCAATATTTTTGGTGACGACGATGCTCCGCCGGAATTTGTTGTGTTGTTTTTAATTGATGCAATCTCATTTCGATCCACGTCGTATTCGATTCTTGCCTGCAACTTTTTCATCTTTTTAATTTTTATTGATTTTTCCAAACCGATTCTGTATTATAAATTGTGTGTAAAGTATCCGTTATGGTTTGACTATAAACTGTCTCCATTGTTGAGATAAAATATTTCAGACACGAATCTAATGCGACCGCTTGCTCACCAACACCTCTCATTGTTTCCGATGTTTTTGTGCATTGAAACTTCAGCGGCTCCTCCTTCAATGACAATTGATAAAACGATTCGGACAATTTTTTTTCCGCTTCTGCCATTTGAATTAATGCAACACTAAATGCTTTTGCCGCTGACACAATTATTCCATATCTGAAACAAAAAAAAAACCTTCACCACCCATCAATTTATTTTGTCATTTTATTCTGTTACCTTCTATGAATATCTTTCAGATTTTCACACTGTGCTTCAAAATCCGGATCAATTGTTTTATCAATCTTAATCATTTTTCAAATCGATTTTTTGTTTTGAAATTCAATGAAAAACCTTTCCCATATGCTCCAAAAGTTGTTGTTTGGAGTTTTTAAATGTTCCAATCGTCCATTTTTTGATCGATTCAACTTTTGCTACCACTTGAGCCGTATCAATGCTGAAATTCTCGTTTTTTCTTTCGAATTTTTTAACTTTTACAGTTTTTTTATTGATTAAAAAGAAACAAAAAAAAATCTAAAAACCGCGGGCATTTTTCCAGTGGACAATTCGTCTTTTCTCTTATTATCGCAGGTCTTCGGTAGAATCTCAAACTGTTGTTTTTTCTTGAAAAAACCATTCTTCTTCTTCCTTTTTTTTTTCGAAACCTCAGGAATAATAGAAATACGACTTTTTGTTGGGTTGAGTTGACAAGATACAAATATTATCTTCTCAAATAACTTTTGTGACTTGACATACTCTTGGGTAAGTTTTCTTCTTCTTTTTTTTTTCTCATTTCTCAACAAGATTTGCATGTCGTGGTAGCCGATTGGGTGCAATGTAAATAAACGGTCAAAAACAAGTTTTTTTTCTCTTCCTTCCCCCCCCTCCCCCCGTTTTCTTTAATTTTTAATACAAAAAATTTAATTTTTTAAAATGAAAACTCACTTTGACACAGTTTCTGCAACTTTTGGAAAACCAGGAATTCGGCTCATCACCTCCGTATTATCCTGACTTTCTGAATCTGAAATCAATTTAAAATCAATATTTTTTTTCCAAATTATTCTCACGTAGAAAGCCGCCAACTTCACGTGAAGTGAAAAAATTACAATTTGAATTTAATTTTTCCCCCCCCCCCCCATTTCTAAAACGAAAAATATTCTTACTAGGAATTGCTGAAAACGGCGAATCGTTTTTGGTTGATGGAGCAGATGTGGTCGGCGATTCAGCCGCAGCAGCAGCAGTAAAAACATTTGTCGAATCAGCCATCATTTCTGTACTAAAATTTATTGATTTTTTTCTTTATTTCTCTCTCTCTCTCTTCTCTCCCCTTATATTTATCAATTATTAATTTTTTTTTATTTAAAAATGGAAAAAAACCAAAGAAAAATGACAAAAAATGGCAGTGAATAGTAAGAAATGACTGACACGTCATCAAAAACGCTACAAAATTTTTGCGAATTCCAACTTATCATCAAGATCAATAAAAGAATGGTCGATTAGAAATCTTTTAAAAATGTTCGGAGATTTGAATCTTCTTTTAATTTTCAATTTTTTACTTATTTTATTGATTTTTTTCATTTTTAATCTTAACAAACTATAAACACGGATTATTGATCGAAACAAATGTCTTTTTTAATAATTTTTTTTTTCAAAATTATCCACAACTTTCTTCATTTTCAAACTTTGAAAAGTATGCGCTTCAGGTTTCCCACAAACGTCACTAAACCACATTTCAATAAGCATCATTTTTTGTCACTGTTCAAATAAATACATTTTTGAGATTTTTCAAACACAAAATTAAAAAAAAACAAAAAACATTTTTAACGTTTAATATTATTATTATTATTACAATTGTCAAATTTCCATATATATACCACTGCAATAAAAAAAATATAACCAGAAAACAAAAAAAAACAAAAAAATGTAAGGCTGTAACCGGGAAAAAGTAAAGAAAAAAATAATAAAAATTTGGCATGAAAATGAGATAAAACTGGATAAAACGATTTGTTTTTTTCTTCTTCTTCTTCAATTTAGGCATTTAATTTTTGAAAGAAACCTGAATAAGAATAACAAATGTATACTTTTTAATTTGATAAAACTGAGTTATTGAACATGAACATTAAAGACACAACCAGAACAACAAAAGAAAAAACATTAAAAAAATCCTTGAATTAATTGAAGTCAGAAAGAATTTGTTTGAAAAGGCACATGCATATAAGATATTTTGAAAAATACGCTGAATTAATTCATCGTTTTTGAATGGAAAAAAATAAGAACAACTATTTGCGGCATATGTGAATGCGTTTTGAGCAAAGATTAAAAAAATTTTTTTTTTGGAAAGAATAGGCATTGAAATAGAATTCTGTACTCATTTTCCTAACACTAAAAGCTATTTTTTGTTACAAATGAAGGCAAAAAATGTACAGAGAGATTTTTCTTTTTTTTTAAAACATTTTTCTTTCTGAAAGGAATTTTTGGATATAAAACTATATGAATAAGATGTATTTGGTTTCAATTTTCACATCTTATCCATTTTTTAAATCCAAAAACACCTTCTTATTAAGCAATTGTACATGAATTTTTTTGTATTTCTTTTTCAACTGGTCGACATAAATTTCCTCTTGATATTTCAATTTCTCGCAACATTGTTTCAAATACTTCGGTTACTTTGTTCTATAAATCAATTATAAGAATTCAAAAATAATTCAAGAATTTACCATATCCTTGGCTGATATCTCCATGAATTGAGCGCCCCACTTCATAGCTAGATCTTCTCCTTCTGATTTAAAAACAGCACGATCGTTACTTATATCTGCTTTATTTCCAACTATCACAATTGGTATGTTACAATCTCCATATGATTCCATAATTTTATCGTAAATATGAGATATCATTTCAAACCTTGAATATAATAATTGTTTTTTTTTTTGAAAGAAAATGAATTTTTACGATCTTCTATCGTCAATAGCATATACAAGTATAAATCCATGAACATCTACTGAACAACTTCGTGGGAAGACTGTGTATTCTTGTTGACCTGCGGTGTCTGAAAATTCATTCTTGGTTTTTTAAATAATTTTTTATGCATTTTTTTTTCTAAATTTTATTTTATATGCTCGCCTGTAACATTTAGAAGAAAATCTCTCGATAAATGAGAAAATGTTTTCAAATGTTGATCTTCAATTGTTGATTCATATTTATCCGGAAAAAATCCTTGAATAAAACGCAAAACTAACGCTGATTTTCCTTTAAAAAATTGCTAATTTTTATGGACATTTTTCTTAATGATTTCTCACCAACATATGGATATCCCATTACAGCGACTTTCCGATTCAATCGCGGTGGCCTAGAATTTGTCGGCGACGGTGTCATTGCTGAGTGAATCGCAAAAAAATCACTATAATTTCTGCAGAATTTAACATTTATCAGTTTTTTTTTTTAAACTGAAGCTAATTTTGAAAATAAAATCTTAAGTTACTCGAGGTTTTAAAGTGCATAAAAAACCAAAAATACTTTAAAAGTACGAAAAAAGCAAAAAAACTAAAAAAAAAATGATGCAAACAGTGTGAGAAAAGAAGAGAGAACAGAGATCGTGACACTATTGGCTTGTTGCCAATAGAGTTGCCAGCTACCGTACACAACTAGCCTGACGATCTAACTCGAGAATCGATATTTGGCGCAAATTTTTCTCGCATCCAAAACTTTCACCAATTCAAACCTCTCCTCGATTGTTCATTTATTTTTAAATGTAATTCGAAAAATGTTCTTTTTTCTCAAGTTCTATAATTTTTCAGCTTCAAATAAATTCTTTTTTAAATATATTTTAACTTTTTTTTTGTTTTGAAATATTTTTGTAGTTAATCATTTAAATATTGTACATTTTTGCAGTGTTGAGAACCGCGGTAATTTTTTTGAACGATGGGAGGTCCTGGAGAAAAAAACAATGTAGCGGCCGTGCAAAATAAAAAAAGAAGAAAGAAGAACAATAAAAAAAAGGTTGGATATTTTATCAAAGTAATTAATTATTAGTCAGAAAAACGATTTATGTTTTTTCAAAAAATTGATTTTTTCATGCAAGATAAAAAATTGTTTAACATTAAGTTTTTATTATTTAGCAGCACAATTATCACATTTTATTGTTTGAAATTCCACTATTTTAAGTGCATCAGTTTCCAATTCTTCAAATTCAATTATTCTTGAAAATCTCATTTCGATTTCAGCCCACAGTTGTTGCAAACGCATCGGCTGGTCAACATCCTCAAGCGGGTGAGAATAACACCACTAAAAAGAATGGAACAACGAACGAGACAAGCAAGAAAAACGAATCAATAAATGGCTCTATGTTGTTGGCTGATAGGTTAGTTTTACTTCATTTTCAAATAAATAGATTCGATAGACCTTAATTTAAGTTAAATTAAATCTGTGAACCAGTATCTTACAAAGACATTTTTAATTCCTTTAAAAGTTAAATTATAAAAAAGTAAGATAAAATTAACCTTATATTATCAAAAAGTATAATAAAATTTTAAAATATTGAAAATCAAAAAAAAACGTTAAATATCCCATAGAGGTTAATCAATTTATTGACATTCAACCATGATATCTTCATCTCATAGGATATTTTCTTTCTTTTTTTTCTCTTTAAACTGATTCAAAAACAATTTGATAGAATGTTGATCACATGTTTTTTTCTTCGTCTTTCGCACCTATAAAACAACAAAAATTTTGTAAACACCTATTGACGTGTTCACAACAAAATTAAGCAGAACACATGAAATATAGATAGTTTTTTTTTCTGTGATTATATCTTTTCTGATAATTAAATTGAACATTCATTATTTGGATGGGGAAGGTATATATTGAACCAGTTGTTGAATTTGTCTAATGCCGTATGTTTCCACCATACCACAATTCAATTCGTTTTCCATGTCAGCTGTCAAACAGAAAAGAATAAGAGTGTGTGCCCTGCCCAAGCAGTGATCATCAAAATATCAATTTGGGATAAAGAGATGTAGAGAAATAAAGACGAATACCTTACAACAAACGGTTATCGGGTGTGTATGTGTCTATTTTTCATCATCATCATATTCTTCTTCTTCTTCTTCGTTTTTCTTCACTTTATCCTATCTCTTTCAAGTTTCGTTTCAAATCGCCAGTGGTTTTGTTTGGTTGTGTGCTCTCCACTTCTTCGCTAAATGCACACATAGAGAGGCAAAAAAGCGTTTTTATCGCGGTTTTGCGAGTTCCTGAAGAGCTTTTTGACAAGTTGTGTTGTTGGATAAGTTATCGTTGATTTTTTTTTCTGCTTGTTTCGCTTTCTCCCCTCTCCTTTCATCCCGAGTCAGACTGACATCAATCAATAGTGCAGAGGCGGCCGCGACGGCAACGACGATTTGTGGATCGGTCGATGCCACCGCATTGACTGATATTTTCACGACAGTTCTAGTCATGTTTGTTGTACTACTATGCCGGTGGTACAATGGATTTCGACGATCAGATCGAGAAGTTGCGAAAGAGGAAGATGAATATACTCAACAACATGTTAATCCTCGCCGATATCGATTTCAATCAGAAGAATCAGAAGATTTAGAAGATCACGAGGTATATAATGAAATGGATATTTGCACCAACTTGTTAGCGATCAATCAAAATGTTGAATGTGAGTGGAATATTGATTTAAAAAATCAAGATCGATTCTACTTCTTTGTAAAGAAAAGAAGTGAATCTCCTGAAAGGATTCTCTCTGGATCAAAACGAATTGAACAATTAGATGAAAAACAAGAAATCAATTTGGTGTTCGCTAGTGCGGAAGATGTTTTTACGGTCACATCGTCAATAATTCGACCCAGACAAGTCACACCAATAAAATTAAATGTGGATATGAACAAAATTGGTTATGAGAAAAAAGAGGAGGATGTAAAAAAAGAAGAAGATGACGAATCAATGAAGTCGCAAGATGGTTCAAGATGCACTGATGACATGTCGTCTTGTTTGTCGGTTTCAGGCGAAGAAGACGTTGAGTCTCAAGAGGATTCATATCACGTTGATGATTTAACCCAGAATTCAACGCTTGACTCACAACTGTCGGTTGATGAAGTAGGAGAGGAGGAAGAAGAAGAAGAAGTGGAACCAGACATGGTGTCATGTCATTCTGAAGAAAATCAAGAAGAAGAAGAAGAAGAAATTATGATTGATGCTCTAGAAACAAGCAGTCAAGTGGTTAAAACATCCTCAGGAACATCAGATTCGTCATCATCCTCATCTTCATCGTCATCAAAAAATGAATATGATTCGGAAGATATTGAAATTCAAATGTTTGAATACAATCTAGGTATTCCCTCAACATCACTGGGTATTCCTTTGCCAAGTTTAGTGAAAAGGTATAGTTTTATGAATTTATAAAAAACAATGTTCATTCTTTTTTTTCACTCTCTCATTTCCGTTACCCACGGTTGAGTTTCTTGAAATTGCTGGTTGTTAGGGGTTTCCTCTATTTGAGTGCATATAAATAATATTTGAAAGGATAATTGAGGGGTTAAAGCTGAGCCATTGACCAATAAGCAAAACTTTGTTTAATCCGAAATACAATTTCTAGTTTTTCCAGAGATGAGGTGAATGCAAACGAGCGGTTTAAGAATTATAAAGATCAAGGAAGTTATAGTCCTGGAAGAAGCGATTCACCTGGTGCGGCAATGCCACTAGAAGGTCATTTATCAGATTCGGGAGAAGATAATTTGGTAACCAATCTTGTTTTTCATCAAAGCCTTCACGTTTTTGTTAATTTTAGGGAGAGAATGGAGAAGTATTAGGATCGGATGATGAAGAACAAGAAGATCCAAAAGATTATCGCCGAGGTGGTTATCATCCAGTCAATATTGGCGACGTGTTCAATAACCGATATCATGTTATTCGGAAACTTGGCTGGGGACATTTTTCAACAGTTTGGTTGTGCTGGGATACACAATCCAAACGATTTGTTGCCATGAAAATTGTAAAATCGGCTGAACATTATACCGAGTCGGCTTTGGACGAAATAAAAGTAAAAACTGAATTGAATTAAAGTAATTTCCAACAATTAATTTTTAGCTTCTACTTTCTGTTCGTGACGCGGATCGTAATGATCCTGGATGCGAAAAAATCGTTCAATTGTTGGATGAATTCACAGTACAAGGAGTTAATGGAACACATGTATCCATGGTTTTTGAGGTTCGTTTTATAAACGTTGCTAGGGGATGAATTGGAAAAATTGCCAAATTAGCTTCGTTTCAAATGTTTTCAATTCAGGTTTTGGGATGCAACTTGCTTAAATTAATTATTCGCTCCAATTATCGTGGATTATATCTGGAGCAAGTTCGGAAAATTTGTAAACAGGTAAGAAAAACAAAGGAGAAAGTTTATCAATACATTTATGCGGGCTATTTTGCAGATCTTGGAAGCGCTGAGATATATGCACGAAAAGTGCGAGATTATTCATACTGACATTAAGCCTGAAAATGTACTGATAACGATGAGCAAGGAAGAGATCAAGGTATTGAAATCCCGGATCATCCATGTTTTCAGTGAATTTTTTTTAGATAATGGCACAACACGCAGTTGTCGCTAGAAAAATGAACATGAAATTGAGTGGATCTGCAGTAAGCACTGCTCCAAGTCATATGCAAAAGAAGTTTCAACAAAACATTTCGAAAAACAAAAAGAAGAAACTGAAAAAGAAGGCAAAAAAACAAAGAGAAAAGTTGGAAGCCGAACTTGCTGGGTTAGAAGGTCTGAAAATGGATGCGAGTGGACTTCAAGAAGCGTACAACAATGCGCCGGTTAGTAAAACTTTAAACAGTGTGGGGGGTTTTGAAAAACGTATTTCGGCCAAAAAAAGTTGAGATTTAATATTCTAATATTTCTAATAGAAATTTGAAAATATAATTAAATGAAACAATGTAAATGTATATAGCAAAACGGGGTTCGAATGCGTCCACCTTCATTACTTTTCAATGCTCCGGTTCCACAATTGATGCAATGCTCAATGGATTCACCACAAACACCAAAATCACCGCCGCAGTTTAGTTTGCAGAAAGGAGGAGTCTGCAATCAGACGTATCATTTGATACAGGTGAACAATATAAAAATCGAGTTGATGATATGGATTTTGATGGAATGTTGGTGTTTGATCCCGAATCTCTTGATTCGTTTTTCATTTTATTTCATCACGTCGTTGTGTTCAGTTTTTTCCGTTGTCGTTTTATTTGTTTTACTTTTTCCAAATTTGGATCCGAAATCCGACTGCGAATCGATGAAGACGAACTTGAATCCTTTGTTTCTCTGGTTTTTAACGTTCACCTTCCCTTTAGAACTTTGAATTAAAAATTAGTTTTTCCTTTTTTCTTTTTTTTAGTTTCTCACTTCAATCAATACTGGAAACAAATCGAGTACCTAACTATATTTAATACTGGAATAGATGAATCATCCTCTGAAAAATTAATTTTTAAAAGTTTAAAGAATAATGCCTGATTTTCTTTTTTTAAATAATTGTTTTCCCGGCTCACACGGAAGATTAGATTGTTGTGTTTCGCACTGTTCAGTATATTTTTTTTTATATTCACAAAAAAATTTAGTCACATATTCCAAGGGAAACCTATTGTTTTCAGGAAGATAATGGAAGTTTGGAGGCGACTCGTGTTGAAGATGTCAGTGATGATGATATAAACAATGGAAATGGACAAATGGTAAAAGTTTTAGACGAAAAACTAGAAAAGTTATTAACTTGGTTGATTTTTTTTTAGATCAAAAGTCCAGCACCATATGGAAGATCAACAGCATCACCATTGTCAGATTCTGAATGTAAACTTCCTTTGAGTGACTTACAAAGTCCAACAAGTAATTCGGTTATGTCACCATCACATCCGTTCTCGGCGGCAAATTTAGTAGGATTTTTGCCAGCACCACCAGTTGGACCGGATCTCAATGATCCGTACTGTGATATTGATGTTAAAATTGCGGATCTTGGAAACGCGTGTTGGGTTTCGCATCATTTCACTGAAGATATTCAAACTCGACAATATCGGGCTCTTGAAGTGTTGATTGGTTCCGGTTATGGACCACCAGCTGACATTTGGAGCACGGCGTGCATGGTTTGTTGAAGAAAAAAATTATTTGAGCATTTTCAATAAAAATTCGAAATTTTCAGGCGTTTGAATTAGCAACAGGAGACTATTTATTCGAGCCACATCAGGGTGATAATTATTCAAGAGATGAAGATCATTTGGCGCACATTGCGGAATTAGTTGGACCAATTCCACCATCAGTTTATAAGAAGGGAAAACATTGGAGAGAGTTTTTTACCAAGAATGGCCAATTGCTGCATATTCGACAATTGAAACCATGGTCATTGTATGACGTGCTCCGGCAAAAATATGAATGGTCACATGAAAACGCTCAACAATTTTCAAGCTTTTTAATGCCAATGTTAAAGTTTGAACAGGTGAGAGTGAAGTTTTAAAACATTAAATTTCAAACGCTAATTTTAGGATGAAAGAGCTACAGCTGCCCAAGCACTTAAGCATCCCTTCTTATTACCATTTGGTGGAGGAGCTCCGAGACGTGATTGTCCGCCAGCGGTAATTTAAAAAAAAATTGAATTGAAAAAAAAATGGTTCAAACTGTAGATTTTAAAACGGTTTTTCCCTGACGGAAAAATTCCAACTTGGCCTAAGCAAATGTCGCACACTGAAAACTGGAATGAAAATGCCGATATTCTGAAAAAGAAAGAAGAAAACGAGATGAATTCGGGAAGTGAAGAAGATGAGAGTGAATCAAGTATTAGTGAAAATGAGAAGGAAGGCGGTCATCATACAGAACGAGCTGGACCATCAAAGGTTTTAAAAGAAACTTGTTTTATTAAAAATATGTTAAAAATGCAAATTTCAGACAGCAAAAAAATAAACATATAAGTCATGGTCAATAAGCTTGTCTTGCCCACAAAACATTTATGATCGTTGAAAATTTTTTTGCAAAAAAAAATTGAATAACGATCATAAATGTAAAATATTTATTACAAATATTTGTTTGTCTAGGTAAAGCGAAAATGTGAAATTGTTTAATATAATTGTCGAATAATTTGATATTTCTCTTTTATCGATTTCTTCATTCTTCTTCATTCTTTTTTAAAATTCTCAACGTTTATTTTATTACGAATAGGTTTCTTTTTGATGAGATTTCTGTTTTTTTTTCTTCTTTTTCTTCTTCTTTGCAACACACCGCCCAATCGCCAGAAATTTGCCGGTTTTGAACGAAAATTAGAAGCGAAACATAAAGAAATCTAAAAGAACTGAAAGTGTGTTGGTGTTAAATGAAGCATTGACACGACGGGTTTTTGAAAAACTGTGCGTATTCTGATTCTTCAGCCAACGATTTATTTGTGAAAAAAAACGAATGTTTGCGCAACGATTTCTGGGCTTTTTTCGGTGTCAAAACATTGAAGGTGTCGATTTTATTGATAAAATTGACGACCAACAAGAATTTTTTTGTGTCCTCTCCCCTTTTTTCATTTTTCATTTGTATGCTTTTTCATTTCTTAACGTGTGAAGACGGAATTTTAAACAAAACAACAACAAAAAAATTGAAAACGAAAAACGATTTTTTGAATTCCATCCTCCCACTCATTTGTTTCCCCTAATCGGGAAAACAAATGTTTTGGATTAGTGTGAGAATCTAAAAAGCATCATCAACATTTGGTTTTTGGTTTTTTTAGTTTTACTGGTATAATATTTTTCCTAAAATTCGGTTTTTTTCCGTTCTTCATTCTTTTCAATTCCTACACCAGAATCTGTCTAGAATGAAAACTCGTTACTCTCGTTTTTTATTCCATTTATTTTGCCTCTCCTTTTCCCTTTCCTCTTTCCACCTCTCGTCCCCTCCCCCCTTTCCAAAATTTTTTGTCGTTTTATTTTCAGCATCTACAATCAATCAAAAACGCTTTCTTTTCTTCCCTTTTTCTTATTTTTCTTTCCTAATTTTTTTTTGCTTTTTTTGTTCAATTATTGTAGACATGAATGATTCAAAAACTGCATTTAAAAACGTTTTGTAACATTTCAAACAAAATAATGAAAACAAAAATGAAGAGAGAGAGAGAGAGAGAGATCGGTTTATAAAAACCAGAAAACAAACAATTATGAGAGAAACTTGTTTTTTTCTTTTTAATTAGTTTAGAACACAAAGGATGTTTATACCAGTTGGTCCAAGATTAGTCTGATCTAAGTAACCGTGATTTTCTTCCTGCAAAAAAATTGAATAATGCAAAACAACATAAAACTAATTTTCTCGAACCTTCACGTAATGCAAAAATTGTGCAATTGCTCTAAATAAATTTGATGTTTGTCTTGCGATTACACACTTCATTGGTGATCCATTCGAATCGTTATGAATAAACTCGAAATGTGGTGGTGATTGTGAAGCCTTCAATTTTATTTATTTTTTCTTTAAAATCGCTTTCATAAACGTCTTGGAAATATTTTACCACATAAATATAAAAACTGTACGGCAATTTTTGAGGACCAATCGCTTTCTTCGGTGTTTTAACCACATATTGACTGGTAAATGGTTGATCCAATCTTTAAATCGTTCAACATTTGTCTCAAATTCAATTCAAGTAAACAAAAATCAAATCCAACCTGTGATCTCCAACAAGACAATTCGAATTTAGTTGAGCATCCATATAAACTGAAAAAAGCTCAAAAATCAATAATGCGTCTGTTGGCAACGTTTCATTCCATTCACGTCGAACAATTCGTGACGATTGCACTGAAAATAATTCGATTTTTCCCCCTTTCTCCTTTTCAATGAATTAATTCAACATTTATCTTCAGCTGGTTCCATTCCGCCACTGTTCCATTTATAAACATCCATAAATTCGGTTAAGCTTAACTCTTTTATTCTGTTAACTAAATATCCCTGAAAAAAAAACCTTTTTCTAGTTTTTCTCTTTTTTTTTGAAATTGTTTTGGTTTACCTGATTTTGATGAACTCCTAAAAATGGTAACAAAAACGGCAAATTTGACGATTTTAACGAATCTTTTTCAATCGTTGCCAATTTCAGCGCGTCAACTGTTGAAACTCCAATTTTGAGCGCTGGAACTGTGTGCTCTCTATCCAGCAGCTTATTTATTTCTTCAATTTGTTCAGTGAGTGGAAGAAGAATCGTGTTTCTAATCCATGCTCGAACATTTAATTCAGCTCTTTTTTGTTGCTCTTCTGATAGAATTTCGCCAGTTCTACAATTTTAAATCAATTTTGATGATGATGATGATGATAAAGTTTAAAATTATTGAACCTAAATCTCGAGTCAGCTTCTCCTCCATAAAATTCATTTGATCGATCTGGTGATGATTGTGATCGTCTTCGAATTCCTCCTCTCAATCCTCTTTCAGTTGAATTTGATCGTTTCAATATTCCAGATTTTGAATCTGGTGTTGTTCGTGCCGCATTCATTATCTTATGCAATTTTGTTAATTCATCATCGTCATTGTCATCTTCGGCGACATTTTCACTTCCAGTTCCTCTTCGTCTTCTCAACATTGTCACTTCAGTTCTTCCATCTTGTCCAATTTTCATTTTATAAGCTACAAAAAAACATTTGTTTTTCTTTTTTCTTTTTTAATTTTTACGAGAATTTAAATTGACAGAATCTTCCGATAATTCTTCTGATAATTGATATGTTGTATTCTGTTGAAATGGTCCGTTTCGTCCAAAATCAAAGACATTCCAAATTGATGTAAAATAAGAAGATTGAGAAGCATTTATATCCACAGGAACATCATTTCTGAACAAAGAGGGAATAACGATTAAAGGTTCGAAAATTTGTTTTGTCTTGTTCACTCACTTATGTGATTTTAACAAAACTTCCAATTGTTTTCTTGTATGAATACTTTCAGCAGGTTTTACATAAGCTGATGGGCTTTTCCAAATAATTGAATTATTTAAAAGTGGTGAATTATCTGATGATGTAATATTTGTAATAATTCTTGACGTATTTGGTGATTTTTTATTAAATGGTGATGGCCGGAACGAATCCCTTAAAATTAACACATTTTTCTAGTTTTTTTTTTTCAAAGCTTAATTTATGAAAATGTTACCCTTTGAAAACTGTCGATGTGTTTGGAGTTCCAAATTTATGCGCATCAATCCATGAATGATCACTGGTTGAAATTATTGATTCATTTAATCTGCTCGGAGGTTTTTCATTTGTTTTCTTCGCTGAAGATGGCGATTGCTTGGTTTCAGTTGCTAAATTTTATAATATTTGGAAATTCTTTGAGTGACGATTACCTTCAAAAAACTTTAAAACAGAGACTGAAACTTTGGGAAAAATAATTTCAACCGAGAATAATATGATGACGGCAATGAGGTAAAGTAGCAAAATAAATGAAATATAGGAAATAAACCGGGATGGAATAAGATTACAAAAGAGCAAAAAAGACACTATTGATGAATTGAGCACAAAAAACTGAAAATTTTATTGAATTTAAATTTTTCACAACACATTTTTCTTACATCAAATGTGATAAATGTCAATATTCCAACGTGCCATTTTAGGCGATTTCCATAAGAAGCAATTTTCAGGTTTTGAATGCGGGTTTCGTCATTTTTAATTTTTTTCATACATAGCGGTGATTGTTTATCATCGTAAACTGAGACGTTTGAAATGGTAGAAGTGTTGAGTTGTGATGAATTCAAATTTTTGCGGTTAAATTTTTCTCGAATTAAATCCGACATTTTGTGGCCGAATCACCTAGAAATTTTATTTATTTTTTAATGAAAAAAATGATGGCAGATAAATTTTAAATTAAAAAAAACAATAAACGAAAAGTCGCCGTTAAAAAATTAGATTTGAAACTTAAACATTGCTATTCTCCGTATGGACTATAAATGTTGTTTTTAAGGTCGTGGACTAGAAACCCAACTAGTACCATGTACTACTCTCGGATTTAATTTTTTTTTCATTAATTTTGCTTAAAACTTTAAAAAATCATAATGAAATTAAATCATTAAGATGGCTGAAGAAGAAGAAGAAGACATAATTTGTGATCTTCCAAATGATACGCATCCTCCACCTTCATCATCCGCAGTATTTTTATCTTCATCCTCTGCTGTGCCGCAATTCAAGTTTATTTTTCAGCGACCAAATTTGCTTCGTCAAGTTTTGACGCACAGTCGACCACCATTGCCAATCAATGCGAATAGGCAAAAATTAAAAAATGATTTTTCTCCAATTTCATGGAACGAATTTTTCGATGAAAAACGAAGTGTTTCAATTGGAGAAAATGTTTTCAATGTTTATTTGAAGGTTTAGGCACACATGTTAATGTTCTAAAATTTCTCTATTTTTAAGGGTTTTGAAGGTCCTATTTTCTATTTTCTTCATGGTGGCGGTTATTCAGGTCTAACATGGTCTTGTTTAACAGTAAGGTTTCAATTTTGATAAATATTTTGCATATAATTTCAGAAAGAGCTGACGAACAGAATAAACTGTCGAATTGTAGCTCCAGATCTTCGAGGACACGGTGACACAGTTTGTGTTGATAACAGCGATTTATGTACAAAAACCCAAACACAGTAAGGACAAGTTTTCTTTGAAGCTTTTATAACTGAGTTCTCAGAGACATTGGCGCTATTTTTACCGAACTATTCGGTAGAGATTCAACAAATCTAGATGTTTGCATTGTCGGACACAGTATGGGCGGTGCACTTGCTATTCATACAATTCGAGAAAATGTTATAAACGCATCAATCGTTGGATTAGTTGTGATTGATGTTGTTGAAGGATCAGCAATGGAAGCTCTTAGTGGAATGGTTCATTTTCTTCATTCTCGACCAGCAACTTTTGAATCGAAAGAAAATGCCATCAAATGGTGTTTAACTAGTGGAACTGCAAGGAATGTGACAGCAGCAAGAGTCTCAATGCCATCACAAGTAGATTTTTGTGTTAAAAGAAAAAAAAAGCATTTTTTCAAAATGTTTAGATCCGAAAAATTGGAGAAAATGAATACACTTGGAGAATTGATTTAACAGCAACAGAACCGTATTGGAAAGGATGGTTCGAAGGGTTATCAGCACAATTTTTAGCGTCAAAAATGCCTAAATTACTGGTTTTAGCCGGTGTTGACAGATTAGATAGAGATTTAACAGTAAAAAAACACGAATATCAACAAAAAAAACCGATGTAATTTTTTTTCAGATTGGGCAAATGCAAGGTAAATTTCAGACATGTGTACTTCCAAAAGTTGGGCATTGTGTTCAAGAAGATAGTCCAGATCAATTAGCAGAAGAGTTAGCAAGATTTGCAACCAGATATCGATTTGCTCAACCGACAGCTCAGTTCAACTCACCAGCTCCGTTTCATAGACCTGCAGCTCTTGGAAACGTTTTATAACTTGTTTTTTTATTGTAGAAATTTAAATTGAAATAATGTAAATTTTTGAAAAGTAAATAAACCACCGTTTTCTTCTTTTTTTTTTTCATTTTCTTAATTACACACCAATTTTACCGCCATTTCTCACCCAAAAACATTCAATGTCCTTGAGAAATGTTCACCTCTCTCCCTCTCTCCCTCTCTCTCTCTCTCTGTTTCTCTCTTTCTCTTTGTCTCTGTTCTTTTCCTCAATCGCTATTCGAATCACATTTTTCTCTCTTCGATTTTCCATGACCAATTTTCAAGTCTTTCTTTTTTCACCTTTTTTAATTTATTTTTCATTGAATTCAGTTTGTTCTGAGTGAGTTTTTTTTTTGTATTTTTTGGAAGTGGAAAAATTTTTTTTTTCAGAAACGTCTACTGTAAATATGATCGAGAAGCCAATGAAATTACTTGTGGGTGAGTCGCATTAAATTGAAATATTCAATTTTTTTAACCTTGTGTGGGTTGCAAATACGCTCTACTGATAATTTGCAAAAAATTTCGATGAAGAAAATAAACCAAAAAATGTTTTAAAATTAGATTTGACTAAAAATTGAATGAATACTCAATCAACAGCTACCGAGCTGGGCAAAAAAAAAACCAAAAGTGCTCAGCGAACTTTTCTCGGCACGAAAAAAGGCGTGTTCATTTCCAGTATTGAATTGAGCGTTCTTAAAGATTTCTAGAGTTTTAGGAAAAAAGTTTGTTAAGATCTCTGAGCATTGCCACGTACAGTACCGGCCATAAATATAAACAATATTGGTTTTTTGAAAACAACTTTTATCACAGGTAACCCCGATCGTTTTGAAAAAGTGAATTCATTATTCATTTTCAGACGTTTTTTACCGTATTAAAAGACGTCTAAAATTTTTAGAACGATCGATTACCTGTGCAAAAAAGTTATTCTCAAAGAACCAATA
Source organism: Caenorhabditis drosophilae (assembly GCA_963572285.1). Taxonomy (NCBI): domain Eukaryota; kingdom Metazoa; phylum Nematoda; class Chromadorea; order Rhabditida; family Rhabditidae; genus Caenorhabditis; species Caenorhabditis drosophilae. The sequence continues at coordinate 5,347,654 of OY751562.1, forward strand.
TTGTTTATATTTATGGCCAGTACTGTATTTGAAATGAATAAAAGTAAGAAAAATTTTCAAACTTTTCAAAAATCAATTCAGAACCGTCAAATGCGAAACACATATTCCACCAAACGTTGATCTTGAAAAAGAAGGTCTTGATGTTAAATTGCCACGTGGCTGGTATCGAATCGGCACAATGCAAATTCGACACGACACATCATGGCTGAATTTATATCGACGTCGCGCTTCCGGAAATGGTTATTGGGATTTTTATACGAATATTCCGGAAAGAAATTGTGCCGGGTAAAAACATAATTGATTTTCGGATTTCAATCACAAATTCAGAACATTCGGCCTTCATGCTGGTGAGAATATTTCGGGATCAGTGACGGTGAAAGACAAGAAATGTTTCGATCGCCTAATTTATCAGGTTTTCAGCATTTTCAGATTGTTTTATTTAAAATGTTCAGATTGAGAAGAAGTCGACAATTGAAAAATTCGACGTTTATCAATGTCGTAAATGCATATTTCATAGTTGCTGGTTAGGAAGTCGCTTATTACCAAATTCTCGAGAATACATAACGAATTTGAGAAGTTTTTAAATTTAAAAATATTTCACAAATTAAAATAAAACTATTTTAAATAAAGTTTTAATTACCCAACTTTGAGGTCTACATCTACAACACAAGATACACCCTCATTTATTTTAAATTCGTACGAAATTGAGAAACGTTGCTCTAGCGAACTTTTAAGCTTTATAAGTGAAGAGAAGATCTGAACCTGAATAAATAAATTCTAAAAATAATTTATGATCCGGGCTATTTTCAGATTCTTCATTTAAATTTTTTTGAATTTTGTTTTTTCTCTTTTTCGGAAAATCAAATTTATACATGTATACATGTATTATTCTTCCAAGGACTAAAATCTCGTTTTCTTCTTTTTTTGTTAAATTTTTTTTTCAGAAGAAATCTCAATTTGAAAATGTTTGGAATGATGAAAACCTCTGATCGTTTTTTTCATAATAACAAATAATCGATAAATTATGATAACTAATCTGAAATGAAAAAAAGAAAATAGCAGCGAGTGGTTTCGATCCACCGACCTCTGGGTTATGGGCCCAGCACGCTTCCACTGCGCCACGCTGCTTCGAAAAAATAAGGCATGCGGTTTAAAATATATCTTACACCCTTTTCAAATTATTTTTGAATATTTGCATTGAACATGTTCCATAAAACTTGAAGATTTAAAGGATTTCGATTGTGGCGTTGGCTGAAAAAAAAACAATTTTTTAGAACACGAAAAATCTCAATTTTCCGAGATATTCGATATAAAATTGGTTCAAATCGATAAAATTCAGGTCGACGAAAGAAATCTGAAAAACGTCCAAATTTTCAGAAGCAAACAATCAAATTCCTCGTCAAAAACGGTGCGGGATTCAGAAAGAATCGAGCACGGACTTTTCTGATCAAAATTCAAGTTTCCAATCAAGTTCAGGCAAAAAAAAAATTGCATTTAAATTGTGTGAAAATAATTGACGTGAAACGAATCAGAACGGATTTAATAAAAACCGTGAGGAGAAACATTTTCAGCTTTGTATTCGAAACGAATAAATATTTTATATTGCAATTGAAATGAAACATGAATCGAACAAAGTATGCGCCTTTAAGTGATTGTTTTCGCATCGAGACCATTTTCTCGTTTTGTTTTGTTTTTTCCCTTTTTTTTTTCGAAAAATTCCAGAAGTTTATCGAATCGTCAAAATCGAAACCTGGAAGAAATGGTGAAAGTCCGATGAAAAATTCAATGAAACAAAAACGTCTTCTGAAGAAAGGCGTCGCCGTTGTGAATCATTCAAAAACAACCAAGTTCGGGGCTCATCCATTCCCGAACCATCCTTAGGCCATGTTTTCAGATGGCGAGTGATGTCACACATTGGCGCCGGCGGTTTTGGTGACGTTTACATGGTTTTTGAGGATGGCAAAAATGGAAAATCAATCGATAATCCGTTCGCAATGAAGACCGAGATTCATTCGAAGAATCTTCAACGATTGCACATTGAGCATCAAATTTTGAAAGAAGTTTCAAATTTTTGCAAAATCAACAAAAAGCCCAGACATTTTTGTGATTTGATCGATTATGGAAATACAAAATCATTTTTGGTTTTTTTTTTTTTTTTTGAATTTTTTTTCAAAGTTCGTTTTCTTTCCAGTGGATTGTAATGACATTAATTGGTCCATCATTAGAAAGTGTTCGAAAAATGTTAAAACGACAGTATTCCACAACTACAGTAATCAATATAAGTTTTCAGACATTGGAGGTAAAACAAGGACAAGTTTCACAAAAAAACTAATTTTGAATTCGCGCCTCTCTTACAGTAACCTAAATAGCAACCTGCACATCTAAATTTTAAATTGAAAAATGCTCCTTTAGTTATTTCAAATCTCAAAAACATCCTGCTCAAGCCAAGATAACTACCGCGGCGTGCAAAAATGGGCGGAGACTTGTTAGATGAAACGAGGCACGATTGAGAATTTAAAAAAAAATTATTTATTTGAAAATTAGTTTTTCGCGCCGCAAAGTTTGATGATCCCTTTTAAAGAAAAATGTTGAGAACATATTTCGAATTGCCGCTCTGACAGTAACCCAGCAAACAAACTGCACATCTAACAGAGAGTTTTTGATTTTTTCTAGGCTTTGAGTATCTTACACGAGGTTGGATTTATTCATCGCGATTTGAAACCGGGAAACATTTGTGTCGGGATTCCGCCGTCCGATCATCGAACAATTTATATTCTTGACTTTGGCATAAGTCGCCGAATTTATCGATCGGTTACCAGTAAAGTGTTGCGCGTAAGTTCACATCAGTTCCGATCTGATCCTATCCTGATCCGATCCGATCCGATCCTGATCCTATCCTGATCCGATCCGATCCGATCCTGATCCTGATCCTGATCCTGATCCTGATCCTGATCCTGATCCTGATCCTGATCCTGATCCTGATCCTGATCCTGATCCTGATCCTGATCCTGATCCTGATCCTGATCCTGATCCTGATCCTGATCCGATCCGATCCGATCCGATTTCACACAGTGAATTTAGAAGGAACGCGATCACGTTCCATTCTTCGGAACACGAAAATTCTGCTCGAGAGCGTGTCACGTCGAAAAGGATCAGGGAAGAAAGGACGACATTGAAGTTTGGATCTACACAATTCTCGACCTATTTCATAATGAAAAAGGCCTTCCATGGTCGAAAGAATCAAAGGATCCGGCAAAAATATTCGGATTGAAGTTGTCATTGTTTGAAAAGCCGGAAAAAGGTGAGAAATCCTCGAAAATGAAAAAAAAAATACAAAATAAATTGTTCCCCCCTCCCAGTTCTTCATTCATCGATTCCCACACAATTCCGAACAATTATAAAATATGTTGGAACATTAGAATTTTTAGATTCCATTGATTACAAGTAATTTTTCCACTTTTTTTTTCAGCGAGGCGAAATTGGGGAATGAGTAAGTGCGCTCTAATGACAAGTTTCATTACATTTTTCAAAAATTTAAAAAAGAATGATGCATACTTGCTCTAACGCACAATATACCGACGCCTCGGCAGGTTTTTAGTTTGTCTTGAAATACTGAATAGTTTTGACTGCGTATCAAATAGAGTTGCTACTCAGTGAGATTTTTTTTCGCTTTAACGCCCAACACCAGCAGCTCAGCACGTTTTTTTTTGGTTTTAACTGCGTATCAAATAGATTTGCTACTCAGTGAGATTTTTTTTCGCTTTAACGCCCAACACCGGCGGCTAAGCGTGTTTTTTTTGACTGCGTATCAAATAGAGTTGCTACTCAGCGAACCTTTTTTTTTTCGAGCAGCTTTATTTTGCAGACAAATCGAAAATGAGTTGAACTCGGTTGTGAAGGAAAACAATTTAAAAATTGAAAGTCCTCTCGACTGGGAATCGTGTTTGTCAAAAATGATGGAAACGAAAAAAGTCTCAACGTCAACCAACAAAACCTACGAAGGCTGTGTCGGAATGACGATCGAGGTAAAAAGCATGAAGCAATACCAGTCGAGCAATCAAAACGAGGAGAAGCGGAATGGAGAAGCTTCAATGGCCGCCAGCTCGGTGGCTGACGAAGACGGACAGAGAAAGCCGAGGAAGGAGAAGAAGTCGAGAAAGAATTCGAGGAAGGGTTCGTTGAAGAACTCGAAGAAGAACTCCAACAAGAATTCCAACGGGAAACGCGGCGACGAAAAGGCGTCGGCGGCAAAAACCAAGGAGAATTGCACAAAATCAACCGAAAATGAGCAGACAAAAGTGTTGTCATCACGCGGAGCACCGGCCTAGTCGAGCTTTTGTTGCGGCCAAACCCGAAACCATCAAAAATTTGATTCGAAACCAATAAAATTCGATATTTTCCAGTGCCGATGAACACCCCAAAATACGACGGGTTTCTCTCCGGTCATCCGCAGGCCTGGAGGAATGTTCTGCGTGATCACAGAACGTCGGATTCTTCTCCACAACACCACTTTGAGACGGTCGTCGGAAAAATCTGGAAAAAGTTGAGCCGAAGCTGAATTCTTCCAACGACTCTGAAGAATTTTTCGGAACGTTCGAACGTCGCTCGAAATTTTTGAATTCTTTCTCAACTTTCTTCAGTTTTTCTCTTTTCTTCTTGAATTTCAATCAATAATTTTCCAGAAATTTTTCCGAAAATTCTGGAAATGAAAATTTCCGGTTTCATCATTGAAAAAACGCCACAAATTTCCCATAATTTTATTGTTGGCTGAAACTGTAAATTGGGGTTTCAGATGCTTTCAGAAGAAAATCCCCTTTTTTTTTCCATCACCCTGAAACTTGGCTGAAAATTTCCATGATTTTATGGCTTTTTCGTTATTTGTTTCAAATTCAAATTTGTATTGATTTTTTTATTGATTTTTTATTGATCGCTTACAATCAATTGATTTTTATTGATTTTTTGATTCAAATCTGCTGAATTTCGATAAGCTTTTGCCAACAAATCATCCGATTCACAATCTTCGGCCAATAAAATTGCTTTTTCCGCTGATTTCAATGCAATTTCTTCATTTTCTCTGCAAACGAAAAAAATCCCAACAACAAAAAATCGATAAAATCAATCAATAATTACCGTTCGATTTCGGCGTTCGACAACAAAATGAACATTTCGATTTTCTTCTCAAACTCCTTGCCAATTCTGAACAAGGTTAATGCTCGTCGACAATGCTCACCACAGTCCTCAACACTTTTCGACTCCCATTTTAATCTGAAAACGACGGGAAATGTTGGCGGGAACACAAATTTTTCAAACTTTGCAATGTTCGAATGAGCATCGCCCATCATTTTTGCGTTTCTCAATTCTTTTGCTGCTTCCAGTTGTTGGCAAAAGTATTTTTCAGCATGTCTGGAAACTTTTTCAAGGTTTAAACGGTGGGCGGAGCCTAAGAAACCTTTTTTTCCAGCTTAGAGGAGGGGGGGGGGGGGGAAGGTTCCATAAAAATTATTTTTGAAATAAATTTTAATTGTTAAAGAGGGCGGAGTCTAATAAAAATAATTCACCTCAATTTATTTTGTTTTAACAAAATTTGTCCAATTTTCTGATAAATTTCAACTTCTTTGAATAAATCATGGGAATCCTGAGCTTCTTCTAAGCTCTTCTCCAACCACACTACCGCCTCCGTCGAGTTCATCGTTCCCCTCCCCGAATTCTCAACAAACATTGCGAGATCCTCAAAAATCAACGATCGACTCTTCGATTCTGCGAATTTTGATTTTATTTTGATTCCTCTTGTTCTCCTCCCTCAGCTCAAGCTCAAGCTCGAGCTCTCACCTAGCTTCTGCTCCAACATTTCTTCCATTTGATTGAGAATTTCTTTGGCTTCATCCAGCTTCTTCTGGTTTGTCAACAACCATCGATATTTTGCTGACAAACTGGCAACAAATTCCGCATTTTTTTCGTGTCTGAAAAAAATCCGAAAACAACAAATCTGAAAACATCGGGGAATTTTCGCCCGAAACCGTCGTGCGATCTCAATTGCTTCATCGAAATATTTCTGAGCATTTTCATTCTTCGCCTCGTTCATTGCCAAACGACCAATTTGAAGAAGCCCCTGATCAATGAGAAAAATAAAAAACACAAAAATCTTCAGCTTCTGCCTCCTCTCTAGACTCACTTCGACTCGATCCGAAGCCGAAATCGATTCGGAATCCAAAAATTGCTTCCACAAAATAATTGCGGACCCATCGTCCTTCTGATGCTCATAAATTATCGCCAATAATCGATAAGCTGTTGATTCGAATTTTTCCAAGATTTTCGTCGATCTTGAAATTTTCAGCTTTCGATTTTTCAAAAAAAAAAAAAAAAAAAAATTTTTTCTAACCTGGAATTTTTCAGAATATATTTTGCAATTTTCAAGGCGGTCGGAAGATTATTGTAAATGATTTGAGTTCGACAAAGAAGACCGTAAAAATGTAAAACCTGAAAATTCAAAATTCACCGTCAAAAAAAAATTCTGGAAAAAATCGATTCCTTCTGAAAATCCGTTCGATTATCGCCGATCATTTTTGTTAAAAACTCAATCGACGATCTGAAATCGAACAATTCCATCATGCAATTATTGATTGATTCGATCAATTCAATCGATTGATTGTCAATATTTCTTGAAATTGGAATCAGATAACTCAACGCCAATTTATATTCTTTCTGAATTTATTTTTGTTCAATGGAGCGCAGTTGTTTCAACGCAACAAAAAATCACCTTCAAAATGTGCGCAAATCCGATGAGCATCTGTGATTCAAGTCTGAGTTCTGCATTTTTTCCGCAATTTTCTAAAACTTGAATTCCTTGCTCAGTTTCTCCAATTTTTAGGAATAAAATGCCAATTTTCAGATTTTCCTCATCAATTTCAGTTTTGTGCAATTTCTGAAAAAAAAAAAAAAAAAACCAAATTTTTTTCTCATCATATTTTGTTCCAACTCCGGATTCAACTCGAAGTTTTCGCTGCTCCAAAGCAATTTGATGCTCCTCACAAATTTCAGCAACACAAGAAATGGCTTCACGAATCTTCATTATTCCGTCAAAATCATCTGCAAGTTCAAGTTCGAGCTCCGCTTTCAAAAATTTCAATTTTACGAGACTCCGCTTTCAAGAATTTCAATTTTACGATACTCCGCTTTCAAGAATTTCAATTTTACGAGACTCCGCTTTCAAAAATTTCAATTTTACGAGACTCCGCTTTCAAGAATTTCAATTTTACGAGGCTCCGCTTTCAAAAATTTCAATTTTACGAGACTCCGCTTTCAAGAATTTCAATTTTACTAGGCTCCGTTTTCAAATTTTAATTTTACGAAGCTCCGCTTTCAAAAATTTTGATTTTACGAAGCTCCGCTTTCAAAAGTTTCATTTTTACTGCGCTCCGCTTTCAAAATTTTCAATTTTACGAGGCTCCGCTTTCAAAAGTTTCATTTTTACTGCGCTCCGCTTTCAAAATTTTCAATTTTACGAGGCTCCGCTTTCAAAAATTTTGATTTTACGAGGCTCCGCTTTCAAATTTTAATTTTACTGGGCTCCGCTTTAAAATTTTTATTTTTACTGCGCTCCGCTTTCAAGAATTTCAATTTTACGAGGCTCCGCTTTCAAATTTTTTTTGTCATGTGTCTTGCTCACCTAATAATTTTGTTTCTTCAAGTTGTTCAAAATACATTTCAATTGCTTTTTGATATTTCTCGCATCCACAGTAAGCGGATGCCAATGATCCTTTAACAGATTCTCGGACTTTGACCGACTTCAAATTCAATTCCAGTGACCAATTCAGGATATTTACCGCTTCTGAAAAGAGATGGTGAAAGGTCTGGAGACGAACGCATATCGGGAACAGAAAAAAACGTACGCACAGTTGAAATATTGTTACAGTACATTTTTTTTTTAAATTTTTCATAACAGAAATTTTAGAGATGGGCGTGTTCTGTCTGCAAGCTCCGCACAAACTTTTCTCGATTTTTTACCTTCAAATTTGTTCATTTTCAACATTTGTTGTCCAACAGTCGACAACAAAATTTCAACATTTTCATCGAATTTCAGCTCTCTCAAATGTGTCCACGGAAAATCATCTGAAAATCAAAAGCATCGCATTCGCCTCACCGTTTCCCGCCCCCGCTTTCTTCTGCTGCCGGCTGCGAACAAAAAGAGAAATTACTGACAACAAAGAAAAAACAAATTCGCTGCGTACTTTTAGATAGAATTTTGTGCTTTCTTCGTTGCGAGACCTCCACAAAATGGTGACAAAAAAAATTTGAGTTCCCGCGTCTTCTTATATTTTAAAATGTTTTTCTCGAAAAAACTTCAAAGTTGTCATTGGAGCGCGTTTGCAACAGAACAGAGAAACACCATTGCGGTTGATTTTTACCAAAAATCAATGAAATTTGAGATTTTAGACTGCTTAGAATTTGGCAATTCGTTGGATCAATACGAATCCCGTGACAAAATGAAATCAATGATTCGAAATTGCGACCAACACATCGAAGAGATTCCCCTTTTCGATAATAAGCCTAAAATGAAAAGAGAAAATGGAAAAAACTCTTCCACACCATTTTTTTCGGGTTTTCTTCTTCCACAATTTTGTTTACCTTTCCCCAATGTGGATACATTTCGACGGCTTTCGATGAATGTTCCAATGATTTTTCAGCCAAACCAATTTTGAGTAGAATCGCCGACAGATTCGCATGCAAAATTCCATTTGTTGGATACTTTTCGAGGGCTTTTTCGTACAATTCTCGAGCTTCTTCATATTTTCCTTCAGAATAGGCGGTGCCTAGAATGAGAGCGCCAACGGTTTAAGTAAAAATCAATGAATTTACCAGCTTCATCGACAATTTTCTCCAAATTCTCGTTCATAAATATATTTAAAAATTGAAAGGAAGGGAAAGGAAAGCGGCGAACACGCGTACTGTGAACTAAAACGTTTTCAATTGAAATACTTTTCCTCCCCCCCCCCCCCCCCCCCCTCCCAGTTTCAACAGATTATCGAGAAGAGGTCGACCGATTAGACACATCAGGTGGGGAAAGGGAGAAAACGTCGGGGAGCGACCTTGTACGTCTTTTAACAGCATCAATTTCTCATTTTGATTTAATAAGAAAAGAACACATTATCGCCTTATCCCTTTTCTTCTTAAAATTTATAAAACGCGACAAAAAACGTGTTACAAAATATAATTAAAACAATACGACCGGTAACTTGATCAACGAAATTCAATTATAACAATATATTATTTAACATTGAACAAAAAGAACCTACAATTTAAAAGAAACAAAAAAAACTAAACATTTTTAATTGAAGAAATATGAGAAATTCCTAAGCATGAGACCGATTTGGAACATTTTTGCAGAGAAGGTTGCAAAACAACTTGGCATTCAGCTTATTGGAAGACTCCAAGAAGGTCTGACTCACGGAAAATCGAGTATTCTTTGTCTTCAACAACAACCTGGAACACAATGTTTAAAAAAAATGTCTTCTATCAGAACTGTTTTACCTTGGTGCCTCCATATTCTGGAAGAAGAACGCGATCTCCTGGACGAACTGAAAGTGGAACAAGTTCCCCTTTTTCGTTACGGGCTCCTGCTCCAGCAGAAACGACAGTGGCTTCTAGAACTTTGCCTTGTGATTTCTCTGGAAGCATGATTCCTCCCTTGGTTTTGGTTTCAGCGGCGACTCTTTCGACCAAAACCCGATCGTAAAGTGGTTTGAACGAGTTGAGAACGTTGCTCTGAAAATTTCTTAAAATCTGCACTAAATTCAAGTTAAACATCACTTACTGATCGACGGATGGCGGAAAGGAACATCTTCGTATCTGCAAAAAAATAGTTTTGAAAGTTTTTTTGAACTTTTTTCAAAATAAAATCAAGAAAAGCGAGAAAAGGACAAAATTAACAATTTTTCCTAAAATAATTTTTGTTGCCTTCGAGAAAAAAGCGATATACTCCGTTTTCTAATTGAAGTTTACACTGAGCCGTGAAGAGACAATTAAGATAATGGAAAGAAAGATATAGAAACTTCGAGAAGACCATAAAATTTTAAAAATCTAAAATTTGAAAACGTCCCGCCTTTCATTTGCAAAAAAAATTCATTATGGGCGGTTGTTTTTTTAGCTGACCAATGAATGCCCGAGGGAGGCGGGATTTCTTTCTTATCATCCAATGAGAGATCCATTCGCGAAAGTTCTCCTTCAAAAAACTAGTGTGCACACATTGCAAAAGTTCAAAAAAAAGGCGGTGCTTTGGTTCAAACCCAGTTGATGCAATTTTATTCTTTTCGCTGTTTTATTTCAATTTTTTACAGAATGTTTTCAGTTTTTTTCATCGTCTTAGTTGGTAACAAAAAATCAGAGTTTATTTATCAAATTTTCAGAAAATGCTTCGCCTCGCTAGAAAAGGACTCTCAAGTGGAATCGCCAGAGCTTACGCCAAAGACGTAAAGTTTGGTGGAGAAGGACGACAAGCTATGTTGGTTGGAGTCAATCTTTTAGCTGATGCCGTTTCAGTTACCATGGGACCAAAAGTGGATTTTTCAAACGAAAATATTTCTTATTTATAAAAAAAAATGTTTAGGGAAGAAATGTTATCATTGAACAATCATGGGGAAGCCCAAAGATCACAAAAGATGGAGTTACTGTTGCAAAATCTATCGATCTTAAAGACAAATATCAAAACTTGGGAGCTAAGCTTATCCAAGATGTAGCCAACAAAGCTAACGAAGAAGCCGGAGATGGTACCACGTGTGCCACAGTTCTTGCTCGAGCTATCGCCAAGGAAGGTTTTGAAAGCATCCGTCAAGGTGGAAATGCTGTTGAGATCCGACGTGGAGTAATGAATGCCGTTGAAGTCGTTGTCAACGAATTGAAAGCATTAAGCAAACCAGTAACAACACCAGAAGAAATCGCTCAAGTTGCTACCATCTCAGCAAATGGAGACACCAACATTGGAAACTTGATCTCTGATGCCATGAAGAAAGTTGGAACAAAAGGAGTTATCACTGTTAAAGATGGAAAAACTTTGACCGACGAATTAGAGCTTATTGAAGGAATGAAATTCGACAGAGGATACATTTCTCCATATTTCATCACCTCTGCTAAAGGAGCCAAGGTTTTTAGTTAATACATAGTATTTTAAGTATTAACCAGTATTCTTTGTAGGTCGAATATGAAAAAGCTTTAGTTCTTCTTAGTGAAAAGAAAATCAGTCAAGTTCAAGACATTGTTCCAGCTCTTGAGCTTGCTAACAAACTTCGCCGACCACTTGTAATTATTGCTGAAGATGTTGATGGAGAAGCTCTCACAACATTGGTTCTCAACCGACTTAAGGTTCGATAATTGTTCTATGATGTATGATTGCGCTCGTAATTTTCTAGAAAAACAGCGTGATAGAATTTTTCTTATCAATTTTTTTTCACCGATGAGAGAATTGTTATCTTATCAAGCAGTTATGTTTTTAAGAGAAAAGCGTGCGGGAGTTGTACAAAAACAGAAATTGCTTCAAAAAAATTGTTTATTATGAGTTTTTCAGGTTGGACTTCAAGTTGTTGCTGTTAAGGCTCCAGGATTCGGAGACAATCGCAAAAACACATTGAAGGATATGGGAGTCGCTACTGGAGCGACCATTTTCGGAGATGATTCAAATTTGGTTAAGCTTGAGGATATCACTGCTTCGGATTTGGGAGAAGTTGATGAGGTTACCATCACCAAGGATGATACTCTTTTGTTGCGCGGACGTGGCAATCAAGCCGATGTGGAAAAACGAATCGAGCAAATTGCTGATGAGATTGAACAATCGACCAGTGAATACGAAAAAGAGAAGTTGAATGAGCGACTTGCAAAGTTGTCAAAGGGAGTAGCTGTTCTCAAGATTGGAGGAGCTTCAGAAGTTGAAGTAGGAGAGAAGAAGGATCGTGTTACTGACGCCTTGTGTGCCACTCGTGCTGCTGTTGAAGAAGGAATTGTTCCAGGAGGAGGTGTTGCTCTTCTTAGATCATTGAGCGCTCTTAAAAGTTACAAGGCTGCCAACGAAGATCAACAAGTGGGAGTAAACATTGTCAAGAAGGCTCTTAGTCAACCAATCTCAACCATCATCAGAAATGCTGGTTTAGAACCATCGGGAATTGTTGATGAGGTTATCGGAAACAGTAATGCTGCCTATGGATATGATGCATTGAACGGAAAATTCGTCAACATGTTTGAAGCTGGAATTATTGATCCAACCAAGGTTAAAAAAACAAAAACTAAAAACAAGGGTTAAAAATGAATATTTAGGTTGTCCGAACGGCTCTCCAAGATGCTTCAGGAGTCGCATCTCTTCTTGCCACAACTGAATGTGTTGTCACTGAAATTCCAAAAGAAGAACCAGCGGCTGCGCCAGGCATGGGAGGAATGGGTGGTATGGGAGGAATGGGCGGCATGGGATTCTAAGTCGCTTATAATTTTCATAATATGTATTTGTTTTTTTGAAACCAATTTTTCTTCAAAATCTCAAGGACAGGTCGTTAGTGGCTGAATTTTAATTGTTCAAAGTCACTTTTAAATTTGCTCTCAATTTTACTCATTTTTCTTGTTTTGCCCCGAATCTCGTTTATTAATTTTATCTCCTTTTGAATTGGCCCTCAGTTTGTCATTTATTCCATTAATTCGAAATAATTTCTCTCTGAGCTGTTTTGTTTTTTTTTGTTTATGTTGTTGCGGCTCAAGAAGCAATGATGATGTTTTAGGTTTTTTTAGTTTAGATTTTTTTTGTTTTTTGTTTTAGAATATAATATATAGATGCATCATGATTGTTCTTGTTTTGTTTTCAATAAATTATTTTAGGTGAAAAGAATGAAGATATAAAGGAGAGTGGAAAGAAAAGAACAGACCTTTTGTGAATTTGTTACCTAGGAGATGAGAAGGTTATTATTTCAGTTGACCAGTAAAATTCAATTTTTCGAATGAATTTCAATCGAAATTTGGTTATAATTTTCGAAGAGATTTCAATCGGTAATTTTACAAAATTTAGCTGTTCCTTTAAATTGGAAAACTATGATTGGGTCTCACTTGGAATTCTAACCAAAAATGGTTGGTTTTTTCCCAAAAAAACGTTTTGATTAAAATAATATTTTCAGACCTTCCATTTGGAATTTCATTTCCAATAAATCTCAATGAAAAATGGTTTGAAAAACCAGAAATTGAAATAAAAATTGAAATAAATGGAAAAAATTATGAAGGAATTTTGGAATTTGAAGTGAGTTTTTTCTCTTTTTTTTATTTTAAAATAGAAATTCTTTGCAGGAAAATCTGAAATTGTCTGGAAATGCTGTAATTTTTGAAGAAAACAATCCGATCAATACAAAAATGATCAAATGCACAATTTTAATTGAAGAAATTGTCGAAGAAGAGGAAAAAACATTGGTGAGTGAAGAGACGCAGACAAACGGAGTTAAATTGGTCGACAATGAAAGTCAGGTGAGAAATCGATAATTGAGAAAAGAAAAGCAAATTCTTGAAAATTTGAAGACAGAAGAAGCGAAAACAACAATAGTAGAAGTTGCAACGAATACCGAAGGGAATTTCATCGAAATTTCGGATCTCGAAAAAATTCTGGAAAAATCGGTGGCAAAACGAATTCGACAACTTCGCGACAGTCTCAAGCATCGAGCAAAAAGATCGACAAGTCCAGGAATCGAAGTTGAAGATCCAAAACCGACGACGACGACGACGATTGTCGACGATCCGAATCCGAATACGATTCAGATGAATTCGTATAGTCTGGTGCCAAGAATGACGCAATTGAAACAATTGGATGAAATGATCGCAGAAAGGCGAACAATTCTCATCGAATTGGATGCAAATATTGAAATGAGACGAAAAATTGATGAAGTTCTTCGAAAAAGGCTGGAAATCATTGATAAAAAACAAAAAGAGTCAAAAGAGCTGAAAGAAGAGAAACAATTGCCTAAATCGATATCAAAATCGTCATCATCATCGTCAGCAAGAGAAGGAGAATCGTCATCATCAGAAGAAGAAGAAGAAGAAGAAGAAGAAGCATCTGAATCAACCACATCTGAATCTGAATCAGCTTCTCAATCGTCTTCCAATGATGCTGCACAATCATTATCAGACTTGAAAATTGAGCCAGACGCACAAAAATTGGAAAGGTAAATTTCAGAGTTTGGACACAATCTAAATTCCAGTCTCGTTTTTCAGCCTTGAATCGATGGAAATTGAGGATCCATTTTCGCCGAAGCCAACAAATTCCAATGTTTTATCGCCAACATCGGAATATTTGGAAAATTTGAAAAAGAAAATTTTGGATCAATACAATTCAAAGTTGAATAATTGAAAAAGAACAACGGTTCACACCTTGTCCGCAATTATGTTCACGATCAATTGCAGATAATTTCTTTGTTTACTAAATTTATTTCAACCACTTGTTTTATTAACCGTATCTTCACCGCCTCCTTCTTTTTCAAAAGAGATGTGTAAACGAATGACGCCTTCAGCTGGTTTCTTCCAAATCTGAAATTTATTAGAAATTCCTTTACAGTAATTGCTTTTTCTCCACTGAGTGGTCTCATAGCGGTGAGCTATTTTTTAAATGCGGGCAAGGAAACTTTCCCAAAAAACAACATGTTTTAATAAATTTGGAAAATTTTCAAAAATTATTATTTTCGCAACCTACGCACAGTCGTAAACCACGCCCACCTCACACTTGGGGAATTTTTCAGTCCACAAACTTGTTTTGTTAACTTTCAAAATTCAATTAGAAAAGAAGGGAAAATAAAAATTCAAACTTCTTGAAAATCGGAAATTGAAGTTGCGATGTGATAAATTCCAACCGAATGCTGATTTTCAGGCGGATTCATAAATGTCTCATTCATTATAAATTTGATGAAGCACGATTGATTTGGCTGAAAAAAATTTCAGACAAACAATTGCAGACAAAAAAAAACCACCTTTTTTCAACGATTCTCTCACCTCGAGAAATCCAACAGTTGGTTGAATTTTGAATAATTTGTTGTCGGATATTTTGACCTGAAAACTGAGAAGCAGTTAAGTTAATCTGTGAAAAACGCATTTTCCGATTTTTACTTTGAAGCATTGTCTTTTCGCCGTAATATTTTGTAAATTAACTTCTGAAAATGCAGGATTTGGAACAATGTATCGAAAATGAACTTCGAGAGGATCAACCTTAAAATTTTGAAAGTCAGGTGAGAGAGAGAGAGAGAGAGAGAGAGATTTTTTAAAGGCACACGGGGAGGAAACCAAAAATGTTCCTGCAGCGAAAAAAATTAATTTTTAAAGGGACATAGACAGACAGAATGTGAAATGTTCCTGTCGCGAAAAAAATTGATGTTTAAAGGGACATAGACAGACAGGATGTAAAATGTTCCTGTCGTGAAAAAAAAATTGTTGAAGGCGTGCGCGGGAGAGAAAATTAAAAATGTTCTTGTCGC
Organism: Caenorhabditis drosophilae; assembly: GCA_963572285.1. NCBI lineage: Eukaryota > Metazoa > Nematoda > Chromadorea > Rhabditida > Rhabditidae > Caenorhabditis > Caenorhabditis drosophilae. The sequence goes on from OY751562.1 coordinate 5,363,127, forward strand.
CAAAAAATTGATGTTTAAAGGGACATAGACAGACAAAAAATCAAATGCTCCTGTCGCGAAAAAAAATTAATTTTTAAAGGCACACTGTAGAGAAAATTAAAAATGTTCTTGTCGCAAAAAAAAATTGATGTTTAAAGGGACATAGACAGACAAAAAATAAAATGCTCCTGTCGCGAAAAAAAAAATTAATTTTTAAAGGCACATAGACAGATAAAATGTAAAATGTTCCTGTCGCGAAAAACAATTAATTAATTTTCTTACTTTCATTTGAAATGGTGGCTCATTTTTCGCATTTAAAATTCGAATAATTTTTCTTTCAATAACCAATGGTTTGCTCTCTTCATTTGCTGAAGGTTCGTCCATTCTTCGAACTTTTTATTCTAGAAAAATGAAGAGAAAAAAAACGAAAATGTTTTTTGAAAAAATCTTCCGCTTTCTTCGGTCACGATTTTTGCATTCGAAAAATGAAAATCTTTATTTCTATTAAAAAGGGGAAAAGTGACAAATCTCCCACAGTGTTGCAACAACGCTCTAATGAACACCGATTTTTTTTTTGCAGAAAACAATAAATATTAGTGGGATTTCATTATTAAGGCAAAATTAAAATTAACTGATACTCAGACAACGGTTAAGTACACAGTGAAAAAAAAGTTGGAAATTTCTAATTTAAATTTTTCCTAAAAAAATAAGTCGGGATTCCCTTAAAAAAGTGTGGTGATGCAACAACGCTCTAATGATAATTAAAAAACTTTTTTCGAATAAGTGAGTAAAAACTAAAAGAAAAGCAATAAATATATTTTGCGGGTTTAATTATTTAAGGAAAACTTAAAAACAATTGATACTCAGTCAACAGTTCACCAGAAGCTTAAGTACGCAGCGAAATAAACAGTTGGAATTTTCAAGTTCTAATAAAATAAAATGCGTTAAATTTTTTAAAAATTGGGAAAAAAACCAGACAGGGTTTGATGATAATGTCTTAAAATGAGTTGGCGGCATTTTTGATATCGAAAATCTTAAAATTTGGATAATTTTGTTGAATAAAATCCGAAAGAAAATGAAAAATAAAAGAATAATCGTGGAAGAAAAATTTCCAAAATTCTTGAAGATTTTGACGACAAATTTCAAACAAAATCGCTTTGATTCGTTTTCGAGTTTCTTGAGCACAAAAATGGATTTTGGCTAATTCTTCCAATCGCTTAAAAAATATCGATTTTTTCAAAAAAAGAAACAAAAGTTTACAAACCAATGAAATGCAATAATTTTTTTGTTGATTTTCATTGGATTCCAATTGAGCTGTCCATCTCTTCAAGCTTGCTTTTCTACATCGAAAAACCTTTTCTTCAAGCCAAATATTTTCCTGAAAAAAAAACAAGCGGAGCTCAAAATAATTTAAGACATTTTTTTTGTTCCAACTTCTTCCAGTTTTTTTAGTTTCCGATCGTTGTGACGATTTTTCAATTGTTGAACTTTTATCGAGCAAATTTCAAGAATATATTGGCGGGCGATATCTGAAATAAAAGATCTGAAATTAATGATTTTCAATCAATCGATAAAACCTTGAAGTTTTTTACATTGATTATTGATTAAATCAGAATCGATTTTGGTTTTTTTTGATTCGAAAATTATTCGGCTGGCTTCGATCAAATCATTTTCCTAAAAAAAAATCAAAATTAAAATGCGTACAAGTTCGCGCCAGTGCACACTTGGATTTGGCTGAGCATCAGCAGCAGCTAATGCCGTGTGAATACGCAGTTTATTCGGGATATCGGGGCTTTTCGATATTTTCCTTGCTATAAACTAAAACTTTCCAAAAAAAAAAAGAACTGTGGGCAAATTGCCAAACAATGCGTCATTCTAGCTGAGCGCTGGAGCGAGATTACTTCACGCAGGAAAAAAAAACTCACAATTTGATCGATCGATTGTTCAAGATTTTCCAAAAGATTCACTTTTTCGTCTTCTTCTTCTTCAATTTTCAGCGTTTCCATCCATTTTGTATAAAGCTCAACGTCGCTGTCAAATTCGGCATTTTGTTTCCAGATTTTAATGTATTCTGGAAGTGGGGGAGGTGAAGCTTCAGAAGTTGATGGAGCGTCTTCAAATTTTCTCGATGGCGACTCGTCTTCAAGATGTTCAGTTGGCCGAGCTTCTTCTAATTTTTCAGCTTCTTCTGGTGGACAAGCTTGTTTTGATTCGTCCACTTCTGGAAGTGTCCAAGATTCTTCGATGTCACCCGATGACGAAATTTCCACAAATTCTTCAGGTTCTGGAAGTGTCCAAGCTGCTTCAGTTTCGACGAACTCTCGAGCTTCTTCAGCTGCTGGAACTAGTGGAACGGCATCTTCAGATTGTTGAACTTCGACAATTGGCCAATCGTCTGGAAGCTGTAAAATTTCTTGAAACATTTTTCGCCGCCTGAAGAGATTGATTGATTACCGGTAATTGGTCAGCGTCGGCTTCCAGCATTTCGTCGTCAACATCAAATCGGTCAAAAACTGATAAATCAATTTCTCCATTTTCAGCCATTTTCAGGCCCTCTTCAATTTCGGCCAGTGTTAATTCGAGCATTTTCTGAAAGGACAACAAGTGTCTTGTTGAAACCGAAAAGGGTTGATTAAGCTTCGAAAAAGTAACGGAAAAAAACTCACTGAATATTGGAAAAAATCGATAATTTATTGATTCGTTATTTTTTTTTTAAATTCTTTAACCAATTATTTGGCATCGGGAGCACAATTTCCTCCCATACATTTTCAGACTTTTCTTCTTCTTCTTCTTCGTTTTCTTTGCCAGCTTCATCAGCTTTCTTAAAATTATTTTAACCTGAGTGACTTTCGGATTTTTTACCGTGGGGTCACACAATTTTCGCCCAAACACATCTTTGTAATTCTTCTTTTCTTTTGAGAATCCATTTTCACGATAATTTTATAAACACCTGGAAGCCATTTTCCAGTCAAATTTTAATAAAAAATAATTAAATTTATTAATTAAAATATTATTGAATTTAAAATTACAATTAACAACTTTTAAATCAAAGAATTTCAGACAAAACTTAAGCAAAACCACCAAAATACGCCGGAAAATTAACTTTCTTCAAATAAAAATAAAAAAATCAATAAAAACAAATAAACAAACAAAAGTGACTTCCTATTTCCAAGGGTTCCCAAAGGCTTTCCCAGGAGCAAAAATGGCGGGGGTTGGTGCAATGGTAAAACGAGAGAGTGTATAAATAGAAGAGAAGTGTTGACATAAACAAAAATTAGCTGTGGCCCAAGAAAAATTATTGATTGAAAATGGATGACCCAATAGTTAAAGGGATATAAAAATTATGGTGTAGAAAGGGTCTTGAAAAGAATATCTGTTTTCAAACTAAAATTACAGTAAATTGTTTCAGGAAGTTTTCGATCAAATATTTAAAAAGAAAGAAAGAAAATTAAAACGAGAGAGGCCCAACAAAAGAATGAGTAAAATTATTAAATGTGTACTTTTGCGTGGGGATATTGCGGACTCTAGCTGCACGTTGCACTAACTACCGTAATAATGGATTTGAAAGTCATTAAATTGAGCCCCACGAACAAAAAAAGTCTTAAAATGAGTTCGCGGCATTTTTGATATCGAAAATCTTAAAATTTGGATAATTTTGTTGAATAAAATCCGAAAGAAAATGAAAAATAAAAGAATAATCGTGGAAGAAAAATTTCCAAAATTCTTGAAGATTTTGACGACAAATTTCAAACAAAATCGCTTCGACTCGTTTTTGAGTTTCTTGAGCACAAAAATGGAGTTTTTTTAATTCTTCCAATCGCTTAAAAAATATCGATTTTTTCAAAAAAACAAAGAAAAAATTTTTCAAACCATTTTTTTAAAAATTTGAAATTGTTCATTTTCAAGAAGAATTTTTTGACCACAAACCTTTTGAGTTTGATTCAATTTTGAATACAAAAATCGCAAAACCTGAAAAAGAAAAAAAAATTTTTTTTTTAAATAAAAAAATAAAAACTCGATTAATTCGTTTCAAATTTTTATGATTTTTTCGTTTATTTTTTGAAAAAATTTGAATTGATTTAATATCGATCAAATATTGGCGGGCAATATCTGAAATAAAATGTCTGAAATTAATGATTTTCAATCAATCAATCGATAAAACCTTGAAGTTTTTCACATTGATTATTGATTAAATCAGAATCGATTTTGGTTTTTTTTGATTCAAAAATTATTCGGCTGGCTTCGATCAAATCATTTTCCTCAAAAAAAAAAAATTAATTTTTCCCGGCTTTTTTTTCTTTCAAAATTTAAACCAACAATTTTAAGGATTGATTTCTCAATATTTTTCCCAATAAAATTTGAATTTTTATTCAAAAATTCTGAAAATCCTTCAACTTATTTTATCCGAAATGAACACTTTTTCAAACCAAATTTGAATATATTTTGGATTTTGCATTTTCTAAAAAAAAACTTTTTTTTTTTTGAGAAAAATAAAAGTGAAAAAATACAAAAAAAAAAAGGGGAAAAATGAGTTGACTGTGCCCCATTTTTTCTGTCTTCTTTTTCATCTCTCATTTTATAATTGTCTATGCCTGAAGCTAACGATTTCTTCTTTTTTTTTTTTTTTTGTTTAAATGTCAACCACCTTCCAAATTCTTTTCAGGTGCGATTTACCAAAATTTTATTTTTCAAAGAAAAGAAACAATAAAAGTTGGATGAGAAAAGAAAATTTGTCATCAATCAAAAAATAGTGTGGAAAATGAAGAGAACCTCCAACTTATCGATTTTTCAACCAAAAAAAAATGGTTTTAGATTAATTAAAGAAATGAGCCAAGCTTCTTCAAACTATTCGGCATTTCGAAACTGTTGAGCTTAAGCTGACATACGTCTGGAAGCTGTTGAGCTGGCAAAGCGGCTTGAAACGGCAGAGCTTCTGGAATTTGTTGAGCTTCTTGATTCGGCCAAACGAGGAGGAAGCTGTAAATCTTCTGGAAACAGTTGAGCTGCTTGAACTGGCAAAGCGGCTGAAAGCGGCTGCTCTTCTGAAAACGGATGAGCAGCTTCAGCTGGCCGATCTGCTGGAAAATGTTGAGCTGCTTGATCCGACCAAACGGGGTGAAGCGGTAAATCTTCTGGAAATTGTTGAGCGGCATGAACTGGCAGAGCTTCTGGAACTTGTTGAGCTTTTTGATCCGGCCAAACGGGTGGAAACGGCTGTTCTTCAGGAAACGAAGGGGAAGCTTCAGCTGGCCGAGCTGCTGGAAGCGGCAGTACGTCTGGTAGTTGTTGATCTTCTGGAAATAGCGGATCCTCGAAATCTCTCAAATAGATCTTCAAAAGAAAAAATTGAATCAGCTCTTCGATTTTCCCCATTTTTTTCTTACATCCAATTCGTTGACATCGATTTCCACCAGCTCTTTCAAATCAATGAAGAAAAAACGTGACATTGTTGAATCTGGAAAAAACTGGTGAAGTTTTAAACCAAAAATTTCAAATTTAAATTAAAAAAAAAACTTAAATGAATTACTGTAGATTGAAGGGTTACTGTAACTTAAATGTTTACTGTAGAAAAAAAAATGAAAAATCAATAAAAATAGGGAATGAAAAGAAAAGGAAATAGAAGCAAATCGAACTCATTGACCAGAGTTACCTCATGCTTCTCTATGTCCTCCTCCTCTCTCTCTCTCTCTCTCTCTCTCTCTCTCTCTCTCTCTCTCTCTCTCTCTCCTCCTTTTACTATTATCACTTAAGCACTATCAAAAAAAAAAAAAAGGATGGGGGGAGGGAGGGAATCAGTGCCCCGTTCCTCGCCCAGTTCCCCTCCTGGTTCCAGATCCATTTTTTGTTTGTTTAGAGAAACACCAAAACCGTATTTTTTTTTGTTTTTTTTTGGAGAACAAAAATTCGTCATCGATCGAGGGAAAATAATAGAAAAGTTCATTTTTGTTTTTTTTTTCTTCCCCTTCTTTAAACAAATAAAACATGGATATGGTTGGAAACCGGGGAAAGGGCACTGATTATTGTAATGGCTGGGGGGGGGGCAAGTGATAATTGTGAAGTGAGAGACAGAGAGAAGGAGGAGGAGGACATAGAGAAGCAGAAGCATGAGGTAACTCTGGTCAATGATGAACACAATAACTGATCATAAATAAATGTTTCATTTCCTTTTCTTTTTATTCCCTGTTATTATTGATTTTTTTAAATTTATTTTCTACAGTAAACCTTTTAGTTACAGTAATCTTTCAAGCTACAGTAACTCTTTTGAATAATTGATTTTTTTTGTTGAAACTGAAGATCGAAATTTTTGAGGGCAAAAATGTCAGGGAAATGGGATGAATTGACTGATGCCGAGTTTGAAGAGGGAATGAGAATGGCTGAAACTGGTGATATCGATTTATCAGTTTTTGATGAATTTGCGTGTATTGACGAATCAATGGTGGAAGACTTTTTTGAACGTCTGAATTTATTCATTCTTTTCATTTTTTGTGTTGCAGAATGAGTTTGATGATTTTGATAATCCTTCGAGTGAAGAAGCAGCTCAACAACTCGGAGAAGCTCAGCAGTTCGGAGAAGCCCAACAGTTCGGAGAAGCTGAACAGTTCGGAGAAGCTCAACAGTTCGGAGAAGCTCAGCAGTTCGGAAAAGCTCAACAGTTCGGAGAAGTTCAGCAGTTAGAAGAAGCTCATAAGTTCGGAGAAGCTCCCCAGTTCGGAGAAGCTCAGCAGTTCGGAAAAGCTCAGCAGTTCGGAGAAGCTGAACAGTTCGGAGAAGTTCAGCAGTTCGGAAAAGCTCAGCAGTTCGGAGAAGTTCAGCAGTTCGGAAAAGCTCAACAGTTCGGAGAAGCTCATAAGTTCGGAGAAGCTCCCCAGTTCGGAGAAGCTCATAAGTTCGGAGAAGCTCCCCAGTTCGGAGAAGCTCAGCAGTTCGGAAAAGCTCAGCAGTTCGGAGAAGCTGAACAGTTCGGAGAAGTTCAGCAGTTCGGAAAAGCTCAACAGTTCGGAGAAGCTCAGCAGTTCGGAGAAGCTCAGCAGTTCGGAAAAGCTCAACAGTTCGGAGAAGCTCATAAGTTCGGAGAAGCTCCCCAGTTCGGAGAAGCTCAGCAGTTCGGAAAAGCTCAGCAGTTCGGAGAAGCTGAACAGTTCGGAGAAGTTCAGCAGTTCGGAAAAGCTCAACAGTTCGGAGAAGCTCAGCAGTTCGGAGAAGCTCATAAGTTTGGAGAAGCTCCCCAGTTCGGAGAAGCTCAGCAGTTCGGAAAAGCTCAGCAGTTCGGAGAAGCTGAACAGTTCGGAGAAGTTCAGCAGTTCGGAAAAGCTCAACAGTTCGGAGAAGCTCAGCAGTTCGGAGAAGCTCATAAGTTCGGAGAAGCTCATAAGTTCGGAGAAGCTCAGCAGTTCGGAAAAGCTCAGCAGTTCGGAGAAGCTCAGCAGTTCGGAGAAGCTCAGCAGTTCGGAAAAGCTCAGCAGTTCGGAGAAGCTCAGCAGTTCGGAAAAGCTCAGCAGTTCGGAGAAGCTGAACAGTTCGGAGAAGTTCAGCAGTTCGGAAAAGCTCAACAGTTCGGAGAAGCTCAGCAGTTCGGAGAAGCTCATAAGTTCGGAGAAGCTCCCCAGTTCGGAGAAGCTCAGCAGTTCGGAAAAGCTCAGCAGTTCGGAGAAGCTCAGCAGTTAGGAGAAGCTCATAAGTTCGGAGAAGCTCCCCAGTTCGTAGAAGCTCAGCAGTTCGGAAAAGCTCAGCAGTTCGGAGAAGCTCAGCAATACGGAGAAGCCCAACAGTTCGGAGAAGCTGAACAGTTCGGAGAAGTTCAGCAGTTAGGAGAAGCTCATAAGTTCGGAGAAGCTCCCCAGTTCGTAGAAGCTCAGCAGTTCGGAAAAGCTCAGCAGTTCGGAGAAGCTCAGCAATACGGAGAAGCCCAACAGTTCGGAGAAGCTGAACAGTTCGGAGAAGCTCAACAGTTCGGAGAAGCTCAACAGTTCGGAGAAGTTCAGCAGTTAGGAGAAGCTCATAAGTTCGGAGAAGCTCCCCAGTTCGTAGAAGCTCAGCAGTTCGGAAAAGCTCAGCAGTTCGGAGAAGCTCAGCAATACGGAGAAGCCCAACAGTTCGGAGAAGCTCAACAGTTCGGAGAAGCTCAACAGTTCGGAGAAGCTGAACAGTTCGGAGAAGCTGAACAGTTCGGAGAAGTTCAGCAGTTCGGAAAAGCTCAACAGTTCGGAGAAGCTCAGCAGTTCGGAGAAGCTCAGCAGTTCGGAAAAGCTCAACAGTTCGGAGAAGTTCAGCAGTTAGAAGAAGCTCATAAGTTCGGAGAAGCTCCCCAGTTCGGAGAAGCTCATAAGTTCGGAGAAGCTCCCCAGTTCGGAGAAGCTCAGCAGTTCGGAGAAGCTCAGCAGTTCGGAGAAGCTCAGCAGTTCGGAAAAGCTCAGCAGTTCGGAGAAGCTCAGCAGTTCGGAAAAGCTCAGCAGTTCGGAGAAGCTCAGCAGTTCGGAAAAGCTCAGCAGTTCGGAAAAGCTCAACAGTTCGGAGAAGCTCAACAGTTCGGAGAAGTTCAGCAGTTAGGAGAAGCTCATAAGTTCGGAAAAGCTCCCCAGTTCGGAGAAGCTCCCCAGTTCGGAGAAGCTCATAAGTTCGGAGAAGCTCCCCAGTTCGTAGAAGCTCAGCAGTTCGGAAAAGCTCAGCAGTTCGGAAAAGCTCAACAGTTCGGAGAAGCTCCCCAGTACGGAGAAGCTCAGCAGTTCGGAAAAGCTCAACAGTTCGGAGAAGCTCCCCAGTACGGAGAAGCTCAGCAGTTCGGAAAAGCTCAACAGTTCGGAGAAGCTCAACAGTTCGGAGAAGTTCAGCAGTTCGGAGAAGTTCAGCAGTTCGGAAAAGCTCAGCAGTTCGGAAAAGCTCAACAGTTCGGAGAAGCTCAACAGTTCGGAGAAGTTCAGCAGTTAGGAGAAGCTCATAAGTTCGGAGAAGCTCCCCAGTTCGGAGAAGTTCAGCAGTTCGGAGAAGCTCAGCAGTTCGGAAAAGCTCAGCAGTTCGGAGAAGCTCAGCAGTTCGGAGAAGCTCAACAGTTCGGAAAAGCTCCCCAGTTCGGGGAAACTCAACAGTTCGGAGAAGTTCAGCAGTTCGGAGAAGCTCAGCAGTTCGGGAAAGCTCAGCAGTTCAGAGAAGCTCAACAGTTCGGAGAAGCTCAGCAGTACGGAAAAGCTCAACAGTTTGGCAAAGATCGATCCATTCCAGCAGCTCATAAGTTCAGAAATGCTTCCCAGTTCGGAAATGCTCAGCAGTTCGGAGAAGCTCAACAGTTCGGAGAAGGTCAACAGTTCGGAGAAGTTCAGCAGTTAGGAGAAGCTCATAAGTTCGGAGAAGTTCAGCAGTTAGGAGAAGCTCATAAGTTCGGAAAAGCTCAACAGTTCGGAGAAGTTCAGCAGTTAGGAGAAGCTCATAAGTTCGGAGAAGTTCAGCAGTTAGGAGAAGCTCATAAGTTCGGAGAAGCTCAACAGTTCGGAGAAGGTCAACAGTTCGGAGAAGCTCAACAGTTCGGAGAAGGTCAACAGTTCGGAGAAGTTCAGCAGTTAGGAGAAGCTCATAAGTTCGGAGAAGTTCAGCAGTTAGGAGAAGCTCATAAGTTCGGAAAAGCTCAACAGTTCGGAGAAGCTCAACAGTTCGGAGAAGGTCAACAGTTCGGAGAAGTTCAGCAGTTAGGAGAAGCTCATAAGTTCGGAGAAGTTCAGCAGTTAGGAGAAGCTCAGCAGTTCGGAAAAGCTCAACAGTTCGGAGAAGCTCAACAGTTCGGAGAAGGTCAACAGTTCGGAGAAGTTCAGCAGTTAGGAGAAGCTCATAAGTTCGGAGAAGTTCAGCAGTTAGGAGAAGCTCATAAGTTCGGAAAAGCTCAACAGTTCGGAGAAGTTCAGCAGTTAGGAGAAGCTCATAAGTTCGGAGAAGTTCAGCAGTTAGGAGAAGCTCATAAGTTCGGAGAAGCTCCCCAGTTCGGAGAAGTTCAGCAGTTCGGAGAAGCTCAGCAGTTCGGAAAAGCTCAGCAGTTCGGAGAAGCTCAGCAGTTCGGAGAAGCTCAACAGTTCGGAAAAGCTCCCCAGTTCGGGGAAACTCAACAGTTCGGAGAAGTTCAGCAGTTCGGAGAAGCTCAGCAGTTCGGGAAAGCTCAGCAGTTCAGAGAAGCTCAACAGTTCGGAGAAGCTCAGCAGTACGGAAAAGCTCAACAGTTTGGCAAAGATCGATCCATTCCAGCAGCTCATAAGTTCAGAAATGCTTCCCAGTTCGGAAATGCTCAGCAGTTCGGAGAAGCTCAACAGTTTGGCAAAGATCGATCCATTCCAGCAGCTCATAAGTTCAGAAATGCTTCCCAGTTCGGAAATGCTCAGCAGTTCGGAGAAGCTCAGCAGTTCGGAAAAGCTCAACAGTTCGGAGAAGCTCCCCAGTACGGAGAAGCTCAGCAGTTCGGAAAAGCTCAACAGTTTGGCAAAGATCGATCCATTCCAGCAGCTCATAAGTTCAGAAATGCTTCCCAGTTCGGAAATGCTCAGCAGTTCGGAGAAGCTCAACAGTTCGGAAAAGCTCAGCAGTTCGGAGAAGCTCAGCAGTTCGGAGAAGCTCAGCAGTTCGGAAAAGCTCAGCAGTTCGGAGAAGCTCAGCAGTTCGGAAAAGCTCAGCAGTTCGGAGAAGCTCAGCAGTTCGGAAAAGCTCAACAGTTCGGAGAAGCTCAACAGTTCGGAGAAGTTCAGCAGTTAGGAGAAGCTCATAAGTTCGGAGAAGCTCCCCAGTTCGTAGAAGCTCAGCAGTTCGGAAAAGCTCAGCAGTTCGGAGAAGCTCAGCAATACGGAGAAGCCCAACAGTTCGGAGAAGCTGAACAGTTCGGAGAAGCTCAACAGTTCGGAGAAGCTGAACAGTTCGGAGAAGCTGAACAGTTCGGAGAAGTTCAGCAGTTCGGAAAAGCTCAACAGTTCGGAGAAGCTCAGCAGTTCGGAGAAGCTCAGCAGTTCGGAAAAGCTCAACAGTTCGGAGAAGTTCAGCAGTTAGAAGAAGCTCATAAGTTCGGAGAAGCTCCCCAGTTCGGAGAAGCTCAGCAGTTCGGAGAAGCTCAGCAGTTCGGAGAAGCTCAGCAGTTCGGAAAAGCTCAGCAGTTCGGAAAAGCTCAGCAGTTCGGAGAAGCTCAGCAGTTCGGAGAAGCTCCCCAGTTCGGAGAAGCTCAGCAGTTCGGAGAAGCTCAGCAGTTCGGAGAAGCTCAGCAGTTCGGAAAAGCTCAGCAGTTCGGAGAAGCTCAGCAGTTCGGAAAAGCTCAGCAGTTCGGAGAAGCTCAGCAGTTCGGAGAAGTTCAGCAGTTCGGAAAAGCTCCACAGTTCGGAGAAGCTCAACAGTTCGGAGAAGTTCAGCAGTTAGGAGAAGCTCATAAGTTCGGAAAAGCTCCCCAGTTCGGAGAAGCTCCCCAGTTCGGAGAAGCTCATAAGTTTGGAGAAGCTCCCCAGTTCGTAGAAGCTCAGCAGTTCGGAAAAGCTCAGCAGTTCGGAGAAGCTCAGCAGTTCGGAAAAGCTCAACAGTTCGGAGAAGCTCCCCAGTACGGAGAAGCTCAGCAGTTCGGAAAAGCTCAAAAGTTCGGAGAAGCTCAACAGTTTGGAGAAGTTCAGCAGTTCGGAGAAGTTCAGCAGTTCGGAAAAGCTCAGCAGTTCGGAAAAGCTCAACAGTTCGGAGAAGCTCAACAGTTCGGAGAAGTTCAGCAGTTAGGAGAAGCTCATAAGTTCGGAGAAGCTCCCCAGTTCGGAGAAGCTCATAAGTTCGGAGAAGCTCCCCAGTTCGGAGAAGCTCAGCAGTTCGGAGAAGCTCAGCAGTTCGGAGAAGCTCAGCAGTTCGGAAAAGCTCAGCAGTTCGGAGAAGCTCAGCAGTTCGGAAAAGCTCAGCAGTTCGGAGAAGCTCAGCAGTTCGGAAAAGCTCAGCAGTTCGGAAAAGCTCAGCAGTTCGGAGAAGCTCAGCAGTTCGGAAAAGCTCAACAGTTCGGAGAAGCTCAAAAGTTCGGAGAAGCTCAGCAGTTCGGAGAAGCTCAGCAGTTCGGAAAAGCTCAGCAGTTCGGAGAAGTTCAGCAGTTCGGAAAAGCTCAGCAGTTCGGAGAAGCTCAGCAGTTCGGAGAAGCTCAGCAGTTCGGAAAAGCTCAACAGTTCGGAGAAGCTCCCCAGTACGGAGAAGCTCAGCAGTTCGGAAAAGCTCAAAAGTTCGGAGAAGCTCAACAGTTCGGAGAAGTTCAGCAGTTCGGAGAAGTTCAGCAGTTCGGAAAAGCTCAGCAGTTCGGAAAAGCTCAACAGTTCGGAGAAGCTCAACAGTTCGGAGAAGTTCAGCAGTTAGAAGAAGCTCATAAGTTCGGAGAAGCTCCCCAGTTCGGAGAAGCTCATAAGTTCGGAGAAGCTCCCCAGTTCGGAGAAGCTCCCCAGTTCGGAGAAGCTCAGCAGTTCGGAGAAGCTCAGCAGTTCGGAGAAGCTCAGCAGTTCGGAAAAGCTCAGCAGTTCGGAGAAGCTCAGCAGTTCGGAAAAGCTCAGCAGTTCGGAGAAGCTCAGCAGTTCGGAAAAGCTCAGCAGTTCGGAAAAGCTCAACAGTTCGGAGAAGCTCAACAGTTCGGAGAAGTTCAGCAGTTAGGAGAAGCTCATAAGTTCGGAAAAGCTCCCCAGTTCGGAGAAGCTCCCCAGTTCGGAGAAGCTCATAAGTTTGGAGAAGCTCCCCAGTTCGTAGAAGCTCAGCAGTTCGGAAAAGCTCAGCAGTTCGGAGAAGCTCAGCAGTTCGGAGAAGTTCAGCAGTTCGGAGAAGTTCAGCAGTTCGGAAAAGCTCAGCAGTTCGGAAAAGCTCAACAGTTCGGAGAAGCTCAACAGTTCGGAGAAGTTCAGCAGTTAGGAGAAGCTCATAAGTTCGGAGAAGCTCCCCAGTTCGGAGAAGTTCAGCAGTTCGGAGAAGCTCAGCAGTTCGGAAAAGCTCAGCAGTTCGGAGAAGCTCAGCAGTTCGGAGAAGCTCAACAGTTCGGAAAAGCTCCCCAGTTCGGGGAAACTCAACAGTTCGGAGAAGTTCAGCAGTTCGGAGAAGCTCAGCAGTTCGGGAAAGCTCAGCAGTTCAGAGAAGCTCAACAGTTCGGAGAAGCTCAGCAGTACGGAAAAGCTCAACAGTTTGGCAAAGATCGATCCATTCCAGCAGCTCATAAGTTCAGAAATGCTTCCCAGTTCGGAAATGCTCAGCAGTTCGGAGAAGCTCAACAGTTCGGAGAAGGTCAACAGTTCGGAGAAGTTCAGCAGTTAGGAGAAGCTCATAAGTTCGGAGAAGTTCAGCAGTTAGGAGAAGCTCATAAGTTCGGAAAAGCTCAACAGTTCGGAGAAGTTCAGCAGTTAGGAGAAGCTCATAAGTTCGGAGAAGTTCAGCAGTTAGGAGAAGCTCATAAGTTCGGAGAAGCTCAACAGTTCGGAGAAGGTCAACAGTTCGGAGAAGCTCAACAGTTCGGAGAAGGTCAACAGTTCGGAGAAGTTCAGCAGTTAGGAGAAGCTCATAAGTTCGGAGAAGTTCAGCAGTTAGGAGAAGCTCATAAGTTCGGAAAAGCTCAACAGTTCGGAGAAGCTCAACAGTTCGGAGAAGGTCAACAGTTCGGAGAAGTTCAGCAGTTAGGAGAAGCTCATAAGTTCGGAGAAGTTCAGCAGTTAGGAGAAGCTCAGCAGTTCGGAAAAGCTCAACAGTTCGGAGAAGCTCAACAGTTCGGAGAAGGTCAACAGTTCGGAGAAGTTCAGCAGTTAGGAGAAGCTCATAAGTTCGGAGAAGTTCAGCAGTTAGGAGAAGCTCATAAGTTCGGAAAAGCTCAACAGTTCGGAGAAGTTCAGCAGTTAGGAGAAGCTCATAAGTTCGGAGAAGTTCAGCAGTTAGGAGAAGCTCATAAGTTCGGAGAAGCTCCCCAGTTCGGAGAAGTTCAGCAGTTCGGAGAAGCTCAGCAGTTCGGAAAAGCTCAGCAGTTCGGAGAAGCTCAGCAGTTCGGAGAAGCTCAACAGTTCGGAAAAGCTCCCCAGTTCGGGGAAACTCAACAGTTCGGAGAAGTTCAGCAGTTCGGAGAAGCTCAGCAGTTCGGGAAAGCTCAGCAGTTCAGAGAAGCTCAACAGTTCGGAGAAGCTCAGCAGTACGGAAAAGCTCAACAGTTTGGCAAAGATCGATCCATTCCAGCAGCTCATAAGTTCAGAAATGCTTCCCAGTTCGGAAATGCTCAGCAGTTCGGAGAAGCTCAACAGTTTGGCAAAGATCGATCCATTCCAGCAGCTCATAAGTTCAGAAATGCTTCCCAGTTCGGAAATGCTCAGCAGTTCGGAGAAGCTCAGCAGTTCGGAAAAGCTCAACAGTTCGGAGAAGCTCCCCAGTACGGAGAAGCTCAGCAGTTCGGAAAAGCTCAACAGTTTGGCAAAGATCGATCCATTCCAGCAGCTCATAAGTTCAGAAATGCTTCCCAGTTCGGAAATGCTCAGCAGTTCGGAGAAGCTCAACAGTTTGGCAAAGATCGATCCATTCCAGCAGCTCATAAGTTCAGAAATGCTTCCCAGTTCGGAAATGCTCAGCAGTTCGGAGAAGCTCAACAGTTTGGCAAAGATCGATCCATTCCAGCAGCTCATAAGTTCAGAAATGCTTCGCAGTTCGGAAATGCTCAGCAGTTCGGAGAAGCTCAACAGTTTGGCAAAGATCGATCCATTCCAGCAGCTCATAAGTTCAGAAATGCTTCCCAGTTCGGAAATGCTCAGCAGTTCGGAGAAGCTCAGCAGTTCGGAAAAGCTCAACAGTTCGGAGAAGCTCCCCAGTACGGAGAAGCTCAGCAGTTCGGAAAAGCTCAACAGTTTGGCAAAGATCGATCCATTCCAGCAGCTCATAAGTTCAGAAATGCTTCGCAGTTCAGAAACGCTCCCCAGTTAGGAGAAGCTCATAAGTTTGGAAAAGCTCCACAGTTCGGAAAAGCTCCTCAGGTGGGAGAAACTCAACAGGTCGGAGAAACTCAACAGTTCGGAAAAGCTCAGCAGTTCGGAGAAGCTCAGCAGTTCGGAGAAGCTCAGCAGTTCGGAGAAGCTCAGCAGTTCGGAGAAGCTCAGCAGTTCGGAAAAGCTCAGCAGTTCGGAGAAGCTCAGCAGTTCGGAAAAGCTCAGCAGTTCGGAAAAGCTCAACAGTTCGGAGAAGCTCAGCAGTTCGGAAAAGCTCAGCAGTTCGGAGAAGCTCAGCAGTTCGGAAAAGCTCAGCAGTTCGGAAAAGCTCAACAGTTCGGAGAAGCTCAACAGTTCGGAGAAGTTCAGCAGTTAGGAGAAGCTCATAAGTTCGGAAAAGCTCCCCAGTTCGGAGAAGCTCCCCAGTTCGGAGAAGCTCATAAGTTCGGAGAAGCTCCCCAGTTCGTAGAAGCTCAACAGTTCGGAGAAGCTCAACAGTTCGGAGAAGGTCAACAGTTCGGAGAAGCTCAGCAGTTCGGAGAAGCTCAGCAGTTCGGAAAAGCTCAACAGTTCGGAGAAGTTCAGCAGTTAGAAGAAGCTCATAAGTTCGGAGAAGCTCCCCAGTTCGGAGAAGCTCATAAGTTCGGAGAAGCTCCCCAGTTCGGAGAAGCTCAGCAGTTCGGAAAAGCTCAGCAGTTCGGAGAAGCTCAGCAGTTCGGAAAAGCTCAGCAGTTCGGAGAAGCTCAGCAGTTCGGAAAAGCTCAGCAGTTCGGAGAAGCTCAGCAGTTCGGAAAAGCTCAACAGTTCGGAGAAGCTCCCCAGTACGGAGAAGCTCAGCAGTTCGGAAAAGCTCAACAGTTCGGAGAAGCTCCCCAGTACGGAGAAGCTCAGCAGTTTGGAAAAGCTCCACAGTTCGGAAAAGCTCCTCAGGTGGGAGAAACTCAACAGGTCGGAGAAACTCAACAGTTCGGGGAAGCTCAATTCTATCCCGAACATATCGGAATATGGAATTTGAAACTTGATTTGGAATTAGAGACAGAAGCTGACGGGTTTGCAGAATTGATTGAATCAACGGAAGAATTATTAGAAATTGAAAAACCAATTAAAGAATTAGTTAATTTTTGTTGAATTTTGAGTGAAAAATTAATTTTTTTTTTTTTGAGGAAAACGATTTGATCGAAGCCAGCCGAATAATTTTTGAATCAAAAAAAACCAAAATCGATTCTGATTTAATCAATAATCAATGTGAAAAACTTCAAGGTTTTATCGATTGATTGAAAATCATTAATTTCAGACATTTTATTTCAGATATCGCCTTGATTTATCAACAAAAAATTGTGGAAAATCAAAACAACTCGAAAAAAGTTCGAAAAAATGATGAAAACTTGAAAAAGTTGAATCAGGTTTGTTATCGAAGAGAAATTTCGCCACATTTTTTCCGTCTTCAATTTTCAGAGTTTCTTGGAAATCTGCCAAAAGTTGTCGAATTTGACGACGAAGCCGTCCGATCGTCAAAAAAAGTTGAAAAAAAGAAGGGAAAAAAATCGATTCGATTATTTCATCAAATTAGTTGAGAAATTTTCAGCGCAGAAAAAAATGTGGACATTTTTCCAGAAAAAAATCGAATGCAACGAAACGCTGAAATTGTTGGGTGAAGCACAGGAAGCGGTTCAACGTCTTCTCTTTGATATTTGCCAGGCAAATCTGCAAGAATTCTGGAAGCATTTTTCGCCAAATTGCATTTTTATTGCGTTTTTCCTTTCGGATTTTATTCAAAAATTTTATCCAAATTCGAATGTTTTTAATTTCTAAACATTTTCTTGGTTCTTCGTCCCAAAAAACCAAAGAAAAAAACGTTGACCGCAACGCGAGTGCGCTGGAGCGACATTTCTTCACTCAGTGTGGGGTTCAAATTATTTTGGTTTTTATTGTAGGCAATAAGTAGGAGGCTCTCTTCATTTTCCACACTATTTTTTGATTGATGACAAATTTTCTTTTCTCATCCAACTTTTATTGTCTCTTTTCTTTGAAAAATAAAATTTTGGTAAATCGCACCTGAAAAGAATTTGGAAGGTGGTTGACATTTAAACAAAAAAAAAAGAAGAAATCGTTAGCTTCAGGCATAGACAATTATAAAATGAGAGATGAAAAAGAAGACAGAAAAAATGGGGCACAGTCAACTCATTTTTCCCCCTTTTTTTTTTGTATTTTTTCACTTTTTTTTTTCTCAAATAAAAAACGTTTTTTTTAAGAAAATGCAAAATCCAAAATATATTCAAATTTGGTTGGAAAAAGTGTTCATTTCGGATAAAATTCAAGAAGTTGAAGGATTTTCAGAATTTTTGAATAAAAATTCAAATTTTATTGGGAAAAATATTGAGAAATCAATCCTTAAAATTGTTGGTTTTAATTTTGAAAGAAAAAAAGCCGGGAAAAATTAATTTTTTTTTTTTTGAGGAAAACGATTTGATCGAAGCCAGCCGAATAATTTTCGAATCAAAAAAAACCAAAATCGATTCTGATTTAATCAATAATCAATGTGAAAAACTTCAAGGTTTTATCGATTGATTGATTGAAAATCATTAATTTCAGACATTTTATTTCAGATATTGCCCGCCAATATTTGATCGATATTAAATCAATTCAAATTTTTTCAAAAAATCATCGAAAAAATCATAAAAATTTGAAACGAATTAATCGAGTTTTTATTTTTTTATTTAAAAAAAATAATTTTTTTTTCTTTTTCAGGTTTTGCGACTTTTTTACTTTAAAATGAAACAAACTCGAAAAGTTTGTTGTCAAAAAATTCTTCTTGAAAATGAACAATTTCAAATTTTTAAAAAAATGGTTTGAAAAAAATTTTTTTTTGTTTTTTTGAAAAAATCGATATTTTTTAAGCGATTGGAAGAATTAGCCAAAATCCATTTTTGTGCTCACGAAACTCAAAAACGAGTCGAAGCGATTTTGTTTGAAATTTGTCGTCAAAATCTTCAAGAATTTTGGAAATTTTTCTTCCACGATTATTCTTTTATTTTTCATTTTCTTTCGGATTTTATTCAACAAAATTATCCAAATTTTAAGATTTTCGATATCAAAAATGCCGCGAACTCATTTTAAGACTTTTTTCCTTATTTTTGACCGTTTTTTTTTCACTTTTTCACAATTTTTCAAATAAAATTAAAACTCTTCTTTTTGCCTAACAAAAAAAAGCGAAATTGGAAAAAATTTCAAGTTGCCGCTTACAAGGCCAAACGTGTTCGCTGCAAGACCATGCGACGCGACGCGGTTGCGTAACGTACACTTTGAATATGCCAAGGGGCGTTTTATTTTCATTTTTTTTGTTAAAATTTAATTTAAAATTATTTTTCTGGGTTTAATTAGAGAAAAAAAGTTCAATTTTTTATTCTAAAAAAAAATGTTTCAATTCTTTGCCTGTTTTTTCGAGAAAATTCTCCATAAAAATCGAAATAAGAGGATAATATTCGAAAAATTGTTTCCAAAATGAATTTCTATCAAGAATTACAATGTTGTACAAAATATTTTGAAGCTGAAATTCAATTTTTTGCCTAAAAATGTCTTAAAATCGCAAGAAAAAAGCGTTACCTTTTCTTCGATTTTTCTATTATATTCGAGAATCATTTCAAGTTTGTCCAACTTCTGCAAAAAACTAAAAATTTGTGGAAAATTCTTTTTTGTAAAAATTACAATTTGTTCGTAGAAATTCTCCTTTTCGATTTGTTTCAAATTTAGTTGGTTTTTTCTTCTCCAAGCTGTCGTTGATGATATTCCGATCTCTTTACTTTTCAAGTGCAGAATTTCGATTTCCTGATTTGAAGAAAACATTTTATTTTAAATCTTTTTTTTTCTTTTTTTTTTATTTTAAACTTGCCTCATCTACAGTAACCCAAAAACCTACATTTTGAAAATAAATCAGAGGGGGAGGGAGATTATTTACCAAATAGAAGGAGAAGGAAGCCACCTAGACGCTTAGACGCTGAAGGGAAACCGCCCACGATGTGTATTTTGGAACGTCGGAATTTTTAGAGAATAAAAATGCGTCCTTTTTTTTACTGTACTCAATAGACAGCATTTTTTTTACGAGAGAGAGAGAGAGGGGGTTTATTAGGAGAAAGAAAAGTTGAGCTCGATCGCAACGCGTGTGTGCGTCGCGGCACGGTTATAAATTTCAAACTTACATTATCAATTTTCTCGATTTTTTGTTTTATTTTTTGCTCGTTTTTTTGCCGAAATTCCTTTTCCAATTCTCTCAAGCCGTCATTATAGGAATTCATCAGTTCTGTAATCAGTGAGAAATGTCGTGGCCTCCGTTTTGAAACAAAGCAAAAATCAGCGAATCACCTAAATATTCGAAATCCAGACTTTCTTTGATTCGGTTCGGCTCTTCCAGGGAAAAGTTTAAAATAATTCCTTGTAATTCAGTGAATAATTTTCTCTGCAAAAATTTTTTGAAATTGGGCGGGGCAAACAAAAAAAACGGGGGGAAATGAAAAATTTACACTTTGTCGAATTTTTGTTTTGGCGTTTTCTATTTCGAAAGTTTCACTTTCTTCCATTTCGCAACATTCACTCAATGAGCTGAGACTTTCTAGTTCTCCCCACAACATTTGAATGTATATTTGGTGAGATCCCTGGAAACTCGAGGGGATTTTTTTCGAGAATTTTCTTTTTTTTGTTGGTAAAATGGAGTGTCGTACAAAAAAAATTACATTGGTTTCATTAATATGATTGACCAAATCAACTGGAAAATCGCCCTTTTTTAGTTCCTCAATTGTTTGTTGTGCCTGCTCGAATTCCAGTAAATTCAAGTCGATCATTATTGATTTTTGTGCGTTCTTCCTTTTTTACCTTCAAAGTTGGTTTTGAAGCTTTTTTAAAAAGAATTTCAAAGTTTTTAAAATCAAAAAATGAGAAAAAATCGGTTTTTGAGAATTCGCACAATTTAGATTATTATGTATTAACGATGCTACTTGTTTACACTTTTAAAAAAACTATCATTTATCAATATTTTAATATAAGAAATAAATAAAAACATTTGATAAGCTGAAGTTTCGATAAAATTTGAAAAAAAAAGAATGAATCGATTTATTTTAAATTTTATAAATTAAATTTAAATTATAGAAATTAAATTCTTTCAGCAAGAAAAGTGTTAAAAAATTATTTAAAAAAAGAGCAAAGAAAGAAGACAAAATAAAAAGCAAATTTGATTATTATCAGTTTAAAATTGCGGAAGAAATCTAATAATGATAAGAAGTGAGTGGCAACATTTTTTTCCAAGATTTATCACGTTGAAAATTTTTTGATTTTTCATACATTTTCTTCAGAATTTTTTTGAATTTTTTCCAGATATTTCTCGTCTTTCAGGTGAACAATCAAATCGAGCTTTACAAATTCCTTCAACCTCTGTCAGGAGAGGCGGACAAGAAACAGAAAAAAGAGAAAAAGACTTTTCGAATCGGGCAATGCTGAAAAATCGATCGACGGTGGAAGAACATTGCTTGATTCGGCTTGAACGTCTACCTCAATATACCTGAGGTGTTCGTTTGTTCGATCGATGACGTCGAAGAAAGAAGCCTTGACAGGTGAAATTGGTAATGATCGGTGTCGAGTTGTGATATTCAGCGAAATAAAAAAAAGAAGATTTTTGATAGGAAAAAACTGGGTTGAGAAGGGTTACTTTTTGTTTCCAGCTGTTGTCGCGCCTTTAAACCATTACCCATCCTTCTCCTTCTCCTCCTCCTCATCAAAAATGTCCTTCTCCATTTTCCCGTTTATTCAGAATGAATCAATGATGATTTGAGACTTCAACCATATTCCGAACAGATGCCCACCCCCACCCCACCTCCCTTAATTATCTATCTCCTACTCGTCTCTACGTCTCTCTTCATCATACAAGGCAGAGACAACTGGAAAAGGAGAAAGCGAAAGAAGAGCACACGTGATTTGAAAATGTAATGATGGCAATGGACGAATGGAATCGGGATGCGAATGGTCATCGTCTTTTTTGTTTTTGTTCCTATAAATTTATTGATTGATTGATTAAAACTCAAATGAATGTAATTTTAGACATCATTTAGGTCAAAAATGTACCGCCCATTATTTCGTCGTTAGAAAATGCCGCAAAAACAATGAAACAAAAACCCATCATTTCATTATTGTCGCTAACTAATTTATTTCCGTTTTCCTTGTTCCCCCCCCCCCCCCCAATAATTATTAAATTAGTGGCCGTCGAATTTCTACCTTAAAACATATTTGGGTTTACCGCATTTCCTCCTTCCACCTCTCTCTCTCTCTCTCTCTCTCTCTCTCTCTCTCTCTCTCTCTCTCTCTCTCTCTCTCTCTCTCTCTCTCTCTCTCTCTCTCTCTCTCTCATCTCTCTCTCTCTCTCTCTCTCTCTCTCTCTCTCCTCTCTCTCTCTCTCTCTCCTCTCTCTCTCTCTCTCTCTCTCTCTCTCTCTCTCTCTCTCTCTCTCTCTCTCTCTCTCTCTCTCTCTCTCTCTCTCTCTCTCTTTGTCTGTTGTTCATAGCGATTTGGCTCGCGGTGAAAATTATTAACTTTCGTATTTAAAAAAAAAGGATTCAGTAGATCGTGTCGAGACCTGGTTGCTTGCTCGCATATTTGTTACAAAAGTTGGTCTAAATTTAATTATTTTTAAAAGTTGTGATTAGGGCGAGTTTGTAGCCGAATACGATTTTGGTATTCCTCGGGCATTTTTGGTTGTCCATAATCAATTATAATGTCTTTTGTGTCAGCGAAACGTTTTTTTTAAATTTTAGTTAACGAAATGTGTCTGGCAGTTTTTTTTTCGTCAAAAAGTTGCATTAGAGCGCAGTTGCAATGTTATTTTAAAGATGGCCGTAAAATGATATAATAACATACAAATATCATTGTTTTCCACCGTTTTCCATTTTATTGACAGTTTTTATTGATTTTCCGTGTATTTATTTTTACAATCGAAACATTTATTTTATATTGTCTGTGCACTCTCTTCAGCTCGCCTACTCTTTCATTCCCCCCTTTATTTGTCATTGAATTCAACAGCGAGATCCGCTGTTTTTTCGTTTGACACGGAGAGAATTTGACTTTTTTCATGGAAATTTTGAAAAATGAAAATTTTCCCCAACCAACCGGCCGAACAATTTTCAAGTATTTTTTTTTGTTTGTTGAATTCTCTTAATCATAACAAGCTTGTTATCACTTGAAAATTTGCCAAAAAAAGATTATTCATCTTTGTAAAATTTTTTGACTAAATTCTTATCAATTCGCTCCCCTTTCCCCCCATCAAAATAGAAAAAAAATGTCCTCAGGAAAATATGGTGAGTTTTCAAAATTATCCGAACGAATTTTTTCCTTTTTTCTCTCCCAAAAACAAATTTTATTTTTAAAATAAAATCGAATTATTCAGAAGTGTCGAATCGATATTCATCGTATTTGAAAGCTCGTCGCGCTTATTTGGACGGTACAGACGATTCGGATTCGGATCGAGAGATTCAGACAATTTTGAGAAGTCCAAAAAGCTGCTATTTGAAACGAACTGGTAGGTCAAAGCGATCGAGAAAATAGATCAAATTATTGAATAAAATGGGATGGGGATGAAAAGGAAAAATATCAAATTTCAAAAATATGTTGGGTTTTGTTGAGAATTTGTGAGGTAGAATGACAGTTGTTCAATATATTTCATTGTTATTTTGTTTATTTTTCGATGTAAATTAAAAATTCGACAATTTTTCGATTTTTTTTTTGAATATTAAAACAATTTTCCCGACTAAAAATCTATTAAAACCTCATTTTTTCATTCCTTATTGATTTGCACGTAACAGCGTACTAACGTTTGAGAAAAACCATTTTTTTCTTAATAAATCAGAAGTATTTATGAAAACAAAATGATTTGTAAACGCGTTGCATCGTTGAGAACAATTTGAAAGAGAAAAGCGCAAAAAAATTGCTTGAAAATTTGATAAATTCCGAAAAGTTTTTTCAAAATGAATGGTGTTAAACCGTAGTGTCGTTTAAAACCTCTATTCAGAGTGATAAACTTTTATTGATTGATTCATAATTTGCTGTAAATGTGGAGTGTCGTTTCGATTTAAAAAAAAATTAAAAATATGCATGACATTTGTTGACAATTCGTCTTAGAATTGAAGAAATATTAGCGAAGAAAAAAAATTAATTAATGTTCTCCTGGCTTTTAATCAGTTGATAATATCATAATCTCATTTTTACTAATCAAGAAAACAAATAATTTTGAAAATTTGAAGAAAAAAAAAACGGCAGAAAAATGCCTTTTCTTCTTCATTTTTTTTTTGTTAATTTTCCCGCACGTTTTTCCACTTTTTTTTTCTTACAGCATGGTGTCGAATTTGACTTCAATTTTCCGTGCAAAAAATCAAGAAAAAGAGAAAAAAAAGAAGAAAATATCAACAATTCTGACAGGTAAGAAAAATCAATATCAATCAATAATCGGGTGGAAAAGAGAGAAGAAGCTGAAACAGCTCCACCCATTTTTCAGTCAGCACTCACTTTCTTTTCCACCCTCCACGTTTTGACATAATCTCTCGCTGTTGTTTTTCGCCTAGAGCAAAAATACTTGTTTGGGCATTTTGCCAAATGTTGTGAAACATTTTTGGTGTTGTTGATTGCTGTCTGTTGCAGAAATTACGAGACTACAGAATTTCGCCACAAAAAAAAGACGTTTTTTTCGCTTTTCAAAAATTTAAAGTTGTTTGAGAGTGCACAAAAAGATTCAACAAATAAAAATACTTGAAAAGTAAACATGAAAATATTCTCACAGTCATTGTCGTTGTCTTTTTCAACCTGCTCCCGCTCTTTCTTTTTTTCCTCCTTCAAATCCTCGATCTTCATTTTTTCTGTTTGTCACACGGTTTTCTTGGAACCAAAAAAAAATGTTTCGTAAAATTGATTTTCAGTGTCATCGAGTAGTGAAGAAGTTCAACCAGCTGCTTCTGAAATGGTTTTAACACCGCCAATTGTAAAAGTTCAAGAAGTGAGTTTTTCGAAAAAAAAATGTTTGTTTAGTACTGTATTAAAGGCGCAAAGCTGTAACACGTAATATGTGTCTTGCAAAGTTAACCATAACTGACTGATTAAATAACACGTTGAGCGTTTTTATTTTTCTTATTGTCAGGCTTTTTGAAATTATTTTAAAATCAATTGCGCGCAAATTAAAAAAAAAACTTAAAATTGTTGAAATATTTTCAGATAAAAATCAATGAAGACGGAAAAGAAAAAGAAATTGAAATTGAAACAGATGAACAACCATCACCATCAATAGAAAACTTAGAAAATGGAAAAACAAAAAATGAAGCAGAAGAAAATGTTTGTTTTTTTAAATTTTTTTAAGAATTTAATTTTAAACATTTCAGATTGACCATTTAATTGATTTGCTAAATGAAAAGTTGGAAAAAAGCAAAGAGATAGTTTTGAATTTGTGGGATTCGCTGAAAAATTATTCAAAAAATATTCGAAACGAAGTTCCAAATGATTTTAAGTAAGAAATTCAGCTGAAACTTTATTTAAAAATCATTTTCAGATCATTTTGCTCAATTTTTTATTTCTCTGGAATTTTATTCCTTGCATTTTTCACTTTGATTTCGTTCTCTCGAGCAATTCAACACCAGAACAGTGGTCATGTAGATCAAGGGTGGTTTTGCAGGTTTGTAAGGTTTTGAAACGCCAAAAGCGCCTTATCATGGTTTTCAGATATTTTACCGTTCCATTTTCACCATTATTTAATGCTCTTTGTCAAGTTGAGCACATTCCTTTTGTTCATCGATTGACACTTGAAATGTGGTCGTTAGCTGATGAAATTGGTTTAGGTTAATTTTTAGAAAAAGAAATTTAAAAATTTCAATCAAAAATTCAAAAAAATTACAGGAATTTCTCAGTTTTTTGCCACTATCGGATCCGGATTTGCAGTATTTGGCACAATATTCAACGCAATATGGAGAGGAATTACAGAAAATGTAAAGATTTAAAATTTTTTCAATAAAAAATTTTTCATGAAAACAATTGTTCAGTTATCATCTGGATGCAATGAACTTGGCGAAAATGTCGGAGAAAACATTTCACATCTTCTTCACTTTTTCGTCCGAATTGTTCACCTCATAACGCACGTTATATTTTCAACAATTGCTACGATTGCTGGTGGAATTGCCGGTTCCGCTTTGGCAATTCAGGACTATTTTCAACCAACCGAAACGATTTTCGGTTTTTAAATCAGTTATTTAAGTATTCCCATTATCTTTCAGTTTTATAATTACGCATTTCGTTAATAAAATAGCAAGAAGAAGAAGCTGAAAATGTCTGTTTTAGCTTTCACCATTTTAGCCTTAATTATTCACTTTTTCAAGTTTTTCTTTTTGATAATCTGAATTATCTCAACATTGTTTCCCTGCATGTAAATTTGCCCTTCATTTTTCTAACAATCTCCCTACTTCTACCTCTAATTCCAATTCAGTAAATCATTGAAATATTTGGAAAAAATTAATTTCTTCAGTTTTTTTGTTTTGAATCTCACAATTATTTTTGATTATGGTCCCAATTGAACAAATCTTAATTTTAGCTTCAATAAATATGTTTCTAAAATGTTCGACATTCATTGAATAATAAAACAATCGATGAAATATTTGAATAGCCACGCAGTGTGGTGGTTTAAAGGCGCACGCAGTTATTTGATGCAAGTCTCTTGCAACGACGCTCTATTGGCATACAGCCAAGCAGCAGTGATCGATTCGAAAAAGTCGTCGAGTAAGCTAATTTGTCGGTTTTACCTGATTTTCGCGTCGAGTTTCTGTCATTGACAGCGATTTTAAATGAAAATCGGTGAAAATTGACAAATTTCACTTTCAACAAACTGTCAAAAAGCTCTGTTGGATTGTTTCGTTAAACAATTCTAACCGATTCTTGTCGCCAACTTTGATTCAATTGGACTCGTGAGGATTTGCCATCAACAATTGTTTTATTGGCATCGATTTCAATCAACGACCGCATTTTTGACGCGTGCACCAACTAAATTTTAATCAATAAATTTTACGGGAAATTCTAGTTTTTAAAACTTTTTTCTTTTAATTTTTACGAAGCAAATTGAAAAAAAAAACAAAAAATGGTGCGCGTGATCAGAGTGGTCCCCAAAGAGTGAGAACTTTTTTTATTTATTTATATATTAATTTTTGTACCTGAATTTTAAATTTTGTTTATTCAACATCACTTTTTTTCATTAATTAATTTTGCAAAATCATTTTTTGTATTGGCAATATTTTGTTTATTTTTTATCTATAATTTGTATGTTGCTCCTCTTCTCGTTTTCATGAGATCTAGGAAAAGGCGTGTCTGATGGCGGAAAAAACAAGTAAACAGTTTTACAAACTAATTTTAAAACTTCCGGTCTCAAAATTCTGCCCGACACGATTTCAGATAGGTGTAACACTGAAATCTTTTGAGAATCCATCGAATTTAATAAAGTTTAATTGATTCTTCTTTCAGTTGGACAAGATATTCACCAATTGGAACTGTAATTCCACGAACACGATTTATTGTCTTTAAAACTCCTTTAAATGATCAACTTGCAAAACGAATACCAAAAGAACAGCGTTTTAATACCAATGATTTGTTTAGAAAAGTAATTTGTTAATTTTTATTAATAAAATCTAAATGAAATATTTTTCCAGTTAGCTGAAAGAGGACAACATTTAGGATTAATTGTAGATTTGACGGATACGGATCGATATTATGATAAAAAAGATATCACTGGATTGTGCATTCAATATGAAAAAATAAATTGTCCAGGAAGAGGGTAAATTTTCTATAATTTTTGTTTTAAAAAACCAAAAATTTGAAGATTTATTGAACGAGAAGAATGTATTGAATCTTTTAATCAAGCTATCCAAAATTACATTGATCAATGCGAGGAT
Organism: Caenorhabditis drosophilae; assembly: GCA_963572285.1. Lineage (NCBI taxonomy): Eukaryota > Metazoa > Nematoda > Chromadorea > Rhabditida > Rhabditidae > Caenorhabditis > Caenorhabditis drosophilae. Next base: position 5,389,957 of record OY751562.1, read on the forward strand.
GAAGAAGCATTAATTGGAGTTCATTGCACTCATGGAATCAACAGAAGTGGATATCTTATATGCAGATTTTTAATCGAACGACTTGGCTGGAGTTCACATGAAGCGTTAGATGCGTTTGAACGTGCAAGAGGTTATCCAATTGAAAAAGGAGCTTATGTAATGGCATTACATAAAGCGGCAAAAGATAGCCGAAATAAAAAGTTTGAAATTTTCCAAGAAAGAACTATTGAAAATTCAAAATTTCAGAGTGGATTCTGATTCGGATTCATCGGAAAAGAAGCGAAAACTAAAAAAGAATAAGAGGAAGCACAGAGAAGAAGAAAATGGGCACATGAGTATGATAAACGCTTTTCTCGGAGAACTCGGACAGCAAGTGGCAAGTGTATCAGGCGGATTTGAACATTCTCCGATTAGTAACGGATATGGAACACCAGATGAGCAGCAAAAACATTGGGGATTCGCAGTCAAAGTTTGTAGACTTTTTTTTCTGAAATTCTTCATAATTTTCCATTTATTCTAGAAAACAAAGTACCAATCAATTGTTCATACTCAACAACAAGCGAATAATAATGGAAATTCGTTAGATAATAGTCCGATTGTAGATGAAGATGATCTTTATGAAGAAGGAGAAGAAGTAAATTTTCTTGAAAAAGAAATGATAAAATATTATATTCTAAAAAAAAATCTTTAAGGAGTATGAAGAAGGTGATATCGGACCAAATGTTGAAGGATCAAGTCGAACGGCGTCTTCAAAACGACGCGCTCGTCGTCATCGAATGCAAAAAATGTTGGCGGTTATGAAGCGAGGAAATTTCCACGAAATAAAAGAGATGAGAGAAGAAGTCGTGAGCACACATGGCGGAGCAGCAAGAACATAGATTTTACAATTTTCATTTTTATTTTTTTTTAAATTTGTTATTCAAATTAGGCATGTTGCCCTTAATCTCTTCAAACTTCTCTGTACTACTGATCTTGGAAAATACAATTAAAAAAAAAAAGACCTCACTGAAATTGATTCGATCGCTATGTTTTCTTTAAAATCTTCAAAAAAATGGTCTCTTTCTGGTGCTTTTCCTATTGTATTTTCTAAATTTTTTCCTATTCTGTTCTGATCAAACATAATTTGATAAATTGGAATTAAACTGCTTGTTTTTTTAAAAATGTCTTGTTTTTTCAATCAATTTTAGATATTTTTGAGTTCTGAAAATTAATTTCGAGAAAATGTGTAAAATTTTAAGATGGCAGACAATCATGAAATGCGAGTAATCGAAGGAGAAATTCAATTTTCAAAAAAAAGCTATCGATCACCATTTAAGGTTTGAAAGTTTGAAAATCAAAAAGAAGAGAGAGAGAGAGAGAGAGAGGGAAAAGAAATTGGTATTTAAAGGTACATTGCATGGTATTAAATTCATCAAACGATATAATAGCGATTGGCTCAAAAGCTGGCGATATTGTATTGAGAAGAATATCATGGAAGCAAATTTGGAAAGTTTGTGGAAAAAATTCAAAAAAAAATTTTTTTTTGAATAAATTTAAACCCAAAAAATTTTGAGATGAATGTGTCACAAATCGGATTATTTGGGAAAAGTTTGGAAAAAGCTGGCCAATTAGAATGTATTGAATTTTCATCGACTGGTGAATTGTTAGCAGCTGGAATGAATAATGGATTTATTCATATTATTGATGTTGAAACAGGATTTCATAAACAATCAGTCAGGTTTTGGTGTTTTTTCATTCTCTTTTTCAACTTTTTTGACAAAAAATTATCGATTTTTTCTAGAGTTGAAGGAGATCAAATGACGCCAACAATAACAAAAATTCGATTTTGTTTGGACACAAATGAAGAAATGAGCTTAACCGGATGGGAAAAGCTGATTCATGATATTGGAGTCGATGTAGAATATGAAAAGATTAAGGCGAAACCATCGAAAGGCAAGAGAGAGAGAGAGAGAGAGAGAGAGAGAGAGAGAGAGAGAGAGAGAGAGAGAGAGAATCAACCAAATATTTTCAAAAAAATTACAGGAAAATCGCCGCTTTATGATACAACAGCAGAATTTCTAAGAGAAAAGCCTGATGTTGCTCGAGAAGATATTGCTTTCGTCTTTCAAATGCTTGAAGAGGTTTGAGAATTTTTTTTTCAATTGAAATTCATGAAAAAATGATCGAAATTGTTTAAAGGATTCACTGTTAATAAGAGGAGAGGACGGTCTCGAAGAGCATTTGGAAAATCGATTTGTTTGCAATCGCAAATTCCGATCGCATTATCGGGGTGCGATTCTATTGGCAATTCGAGACGATTTCGTCGTTTCAATTCTCATCGGCGGAATTTTTCCGATTGCGCACATCGATATGAATCGAGTTTGTGAGAATCTCGAATTGTCACCAGTTTTATTATATGACGCGTATTATTCACGATCAATTGGTGGAATCACAGTTGCAATGACAAGTTGTGGTCAGAAACCAAAATTAGATAACGAGGAGAAGGTTTCGTTTTGGAATTTGAGCAGAATTGTTGAGGAATATTTTTTTTTAATTGGGTTTTCTAGAACTTTGGAGTTCCAATTGGAAAATCAGAAAATGCAGTTCACACGCATTTATTCAATTTTAAATTTCAAATCAACTATCAAATGTGGGATTTGGCAATGAGATATTTGAGATTAAATTATGGCTTCATTTTATTAAATACATCGTTTGAAACATCACAAAGAAATTGGGAAAATCAAATTCAAATTTTAACCAATCGATTTGATCCGCACACAACATCGGTGAATATTGGTGATTTATTGATTGATATGTTTTTGTCAGGTAACTAAAATCAACTTGAAGGCAAAGATCTTTGAAATCCGATTTTGGTTTACAGGAGCTTCTGATGTGTCAGGTGAAACGGTTTTAGATCGAGGAATTGGAATTGATGGTTTGAATGGAATCAAAGAGTTTTGCGATAAACATTTAACGTAAAAATTATTCAAATTATTGATTGATTTTTTAATCGTTTTTTTTTTTTGTTTCAGTGAACTTGGAAGAGTCGTTCGAGGACAATTAATAACAGGAACAAGAAATATGGTATTTCAAATCAATGAATTTGTTGCTCTTTCAAAATCGATTCTTCACGACGAGCACATTCACCAAAACGCGGCGGATATTTTAACGAAAACAAAGGAAGAATTTCCGAATCTTTTGGGCTACGAACCAGAAAATGAGATAATTTTTGAGTGGGGAGAAAAACGAAAATTGAGAGAAAAATTAAAAGAAGATTCTGTTTAAGATTGGAGAAGGTGGCGGCACAATTGGAGATCAAAGTGAGACAATTCGCTTTCTCGTGCTCGATTATGTTGTGAGCAATTTTTTTTTAATTGAAAAATTCGATGAAAAAAAAACGAAAATTTTCAGACAAGAATTAAGCCACCTGGTAAAATGGATGACACTTTTGAAGCAATTCGCAAGAGGCGCAAAACCTGCAGCCTGGATTCGAACAAAACGATTGGATGCCAAAAAATTGATGGAATATTTATTGAAAATGTTTGTATTGGATGAAACGGTCAAGGAAAAATATGAAAATTATATGTTTCATCTTAAAAATGTGATGGAGGTGATTCGAGTTGCTTCTGAATTCTGGTTCGTAACAATTTTGTGATTTTCCAGAAAATGAAGGAAGAAGAAGATGCCGAAATGTTTGATGAATTGGCGTTTTTCGAAGAAGCCAGGGTAATAAGAAGCAAAAAAAAAGAAAAAACGCAAAAAAATTCCAGATTGATGCTGAAAAAATGCACAAAGAATACCAAAAAGAATTGAGACGATTAAGGCCCGAAGTGATGGAATATAGCCGGTTCGTTGGTTGAAAAAAAAACTGTTTTTTTTTGTATATAAAAAACCTGAAATTCAAGAAATCGAGGTGGCGATGGGAATGGAGAAGCCAATACGTCGACAGATTCAATGAATGTTGACGATGGAAAAAAGGAAGAATTAAGAAAAATCGATTTAGATCGGGTGAGTAGGAAAATGAAAATCCGATTTTTCTTCCTTCAAATTATCGATTGATCTTAAATTTCAGATTGGATCATATTTTCAAGATGAATTATCACCAAGAGCGCTGGAAATAGTTCCAGACTGTAATGATTTTTTGATTGGAATCGAAGATGACCAACGTGAAGGAAGCGCATTGAAATTAAACGGAGACGCGAAAAAAATCGGGTAAAAATTGGGGAAAAAAAAACAAATTGAAAATGAATTTTTCGGGGTTTTCAGTCTAAAACGAATCATGAAAAATCTAGAATCGATAATCAATAAATCGCCGCTGGTTTTAGAGCAAATTTTCAATGTGTCGAAAAAAGAGAAGAACTTGAGCATGGTAACAACTAGTTTCGAGAGTTTTTATTCTGTTTGAAATCATAAATATTTTCAGCAATGGATGTATGAAATTGAGTCTGACGTGAAGCATCAAGGATATCAAAAACTTGAATTATTTGGAACGATCAATGAAACGTTAGGAAAACGAAAAAAATTAACAAACACGAATTTATTAAGGTTTTTCCGATTGTTTTGTTTTTTTCTTTTGGAAAAATTATTGATTTTTCAAATTTCTAGGCGAGCAATTCATGTTTGTGCCTTGACAAAAACGACATTTTTATCCGATTTTATCAATCCAAGATTAACCGAAGAACAAACAAATAATGGAGAAGCTGAGGGGCCAATTTTGAATCTGAGAAAAAAATATAATACGCAGGTAAAATTATAATTTCAAAAAGAAAAACATGCAACAAAAAAAAAAACATCTGGCAGATGATCAATTACATCTCGCTACGAGAAACAGTACCGGAGCCGACAGTGACGACGCAGCCGGAAATTGTGCGTGAAAATTCGTGGAATGTGCCACGAGAAGTGCCGAGAGAAAGGTCGCGAGTTGACTCAGACTCGGACTCGAATTCGAACACCGAATCGGAATCGGAATCGGAGGTGAACAAAATTGACAATTTTTTTGCATTTAATTGATTCTCAAAAAATGTTCAGGAAGAAGAAATGATGGAAGTTGATGAGAATGCATTGGGCTTAAGAGTAAATGTCGAAGACAATTATTTGGTGAGAAAAAACAACGAACGGAAGAAAAACTGATTTAAAGAGTTTGGCGTTTCAGCAACCAAGCAAATTCACCCGAATGATTTCATTCGAAGCCGTCTATCCACTCTTCAATGATGAGCTTTTTTTGTTGGCCAAATTTGAAACGGCCGACGGATTCGGTGGATCGACAAAACGAATGATAAAGCTGGTTTCCTATAATGAAAATACGGATGGTCCATGGCTTGTTCAAAACGTTTGAAAACAAGTTCAAAAATTGTGAAAAAAAAACGTGTGTTGATTCAGGAATGTTGGGGAACCAATGAAGTGATTGAATGGGCAGCATTTTGTGGAAATGTGTCAAAAGGAGCATATGTGCACGATGACGGCTCAAGAGTCGCTGTTTTTTCATTGATCAAAGAAAGAATTCCGAATCCTGATGATCGATATCGAAGATTTATGATTGATCCACCAGCAATGACAGTAAGAATTGATTTTTTTTTTCAAAATGAAATTGGTTTGAACACCAAGTTGTCAAATTATGTGGATGCGCCTTTAAACCTGACACAGTAATTTTTTTTGTTTGTAAAATTATCAAACATACTATAGTTGTTCAATTCCGTGTTTTGGCAAACTTTGCTCAGATGTTTGAACCCATTTTTAAATTCAGCCACAAATTTTTCAAGGCACACAATGAATAAATTTTAAATAGTCTTGAAGCGGTCTTAAACCGTTTCTGTTTAGCTTTACGCGCTTTAAATTTTTAGATTAGGAAGAGAAAGAAAATGTGTAGTTCACCGTTGTTTTTTCTTCGCTTAATGTTTAAATGGAGCTTGATTAGAGCTTAATAACTTTGAATTTTTCTATCTTTTTTTTCCGAGAAATTGATTAAGAAGGAAATGATAACATTTTTTCGAGAAAAAAAACAAATTTTTTTTCCAGTTTTTCCAATTTCGTGAATATGAAGCAAGAAGGGATCGATTAAGAAAAATGAATCCGCCGAATCATTCGCTGTTCCCAGCTCCAATAAAATTGAACAAAATTGTTGATGAATTAATGGATGAACGAAGAAACAATCGCACATCGCGTTAAAATTTGAAAAAACAAAAAAATTGGCCAACATTTGAAGAGATTTAAATTTGTGATATTTAACCGGCTGAACATTTTCTCTCCGAATCTCTGCTTCGGTTGTTTTTCTCTCAATTTTTTATGGGTTTTTAATTATTAAATTGTATTTATTTTTAAAATTAATTTAAAATTGATATTTGAAGCTAAGTTGTTTTCAAAAAAAAAGAAAAAAAGAACTCATCAATGCGTGAAAAAATAAACTTGGTCTTTAAACACTCGAAATGTACTAAAAATTAATGATTAAACACCTTTAAAAGATTTTTGGGTTTTGAATCAAATGACGTAGGAAAAAATGTATTAAAAAATGTGAAGAAAAATAAAAAGAAAAATTTTTTAGTATTTTCTTGAAAAAATGTGATGAAAACGAAAGGATTGAAAGGGCAAATACTACAAAAATGTGTTTTCTTCATTTTTATGTTTTAAAGTAATAGCGGAGTGTCGTATTTTTGCCACCAACAAAAAAATTTCGAAAAGCTTTGTTGCAGTTGATCGCCATATTTTTGTATTAACGTAGGATATTTTGAACTGAAGAAGATGAAAGTACGCTCCATTGGAAAACGTCATCGTTTTTTTTTAATGCGATTAGAAAGAAGAGAAATTCAAATTGAAATTTTGAACCGATTTCGTGCTTTTTGCAAACTGAAAACATTAAATTTCGTGACATTTTTCACAAACATCTTAAATCCTGTTTTCTGTGACCACACCAATTTCAGTTTTCAGCCATAGAGCAGCAATTAGAAGAAATTTGAATTAAAGCCAACTTTCCGATTTAATATGTATAGAAGAGTGGTGTAATTCTGGAGTGTTGTTTGTTCGTTTTTTTTAATATTAAAAGTCGATTTTAAAATTTGAACTTGTTCCCCCCAATATTTAAAAAATTAATTTATTCTAAAGTTTAAAGGTACACGTTTCTTTGTGATACAGCAGGTCTTGCAACGATTGAAATATAAAAAGAGCAAAATTCAATTAAACTCGACGTAATTTCTTGGAAAGAAAAAACTAAATAATAAAAATCTATTTTTAATAATTTCGAAGCGAAATTTGAACTGAAAATGACGGAAAATTAATGAAATTAAAAAAAAAGAGGAAAAAGAAGAAAAAAGAAGAAGCTTCATAATCAGGAAATTCGAAATCAAATTATTCTTGTTTCGTTATTGTAGTTTAATGCATCATTCACCCCCCCCCCCCCCCCCTGTTTCCCTATTTTTTTCCAATGATCCGAAAAATGTGGGCGGGGTGAAGAGAATTCCAAGAGCTCTTCAGCAAAATGCCTGAGACTCGAACACCGGAAACCTTGAAAATCGTGTTAAGACCATTGAGCACTAAAATGACAAAAAAAAATAAAAAGGAAACATTTTCAACTTTCATACTTTGGTCTCGTCACGAAATTATTTTCACGGGGGGGGGGGGGGGGGGGAATCGCAAAAAGTGGAATAATAAGAGAGAGAGACACAGAGAAAAAAATTTTTAAAATTAATTTTTAAAATGTAAATGTCAAATAATGTTTTTCTTCGAAAAAAACTTAAAATTTTTTCTTAAAATGACATCAATTTTGAAAAAAAAAAGGAGAAAATTGTTATTTTAACTTGTGGGAAAAATTTCTGTTTTAAAAACAAAAAAATGTGAGAAAAACTTTTCTTTCTTTTTTTTTAAACCAGAAAAAGCATTTGAAAAATGCGCGCGTTTTTTTGTTTTTTCAATTTTCAAAAAAAAACGTTTTCTTAAAATCCGAAACTTGTCCACAGTAGTCAACCCCCCCCCCCCCCCCCTTTCCCTTCCCCACTTCCTGGTTCGCGGCGATTTGAAAACTGATACTGTGTGTGCGTGCGTGTGGAGATATTCAATTGTTTTTTTCTCATGTTCCTTTAAACAATCCAAACAATTAATTTGAGATGTTCTTCTCTCTCTGTTTCTGAGTGTCAACAATTTCCAGTTATTACAGAGATCACCAAAAAGAGGGGAGAGAAACGGGGGGGGGGGGGGGGGGGGAAGGGGGAGGAGAAGTTATTATTTAGCGCCGCCCACTTCTGAAGGAAACGAAATAATAATAAAAACCCGACCTGAAATGAATGTAAATCGCATTTTGAACAAAGAAATTTCTTTTTTCTTCCTTTTCACTCATTAATTTAATGGAGCTGACCAAAAATTCAAATCAAAGCTCAAAATATGGGATTTTTGTTGTAAAAAAAACCTTTTTCTCCTCTTCCAAAATCGTTTAAAAAATCCCACAGTGAGGGGGTCGGGTGAGAGAGAGGGAGGGAGGGAGCCGAAAATATTGAGCGCGCAGAGTTTTCGGTGGGGCATTTAAGAAAGATGATGAAGCTTTTGCATAATCGAATTTCCATTTCTTGAATGAAAATAAAAATTGTTTTCTTGAATTCAATTATTTGTTTCTTTCCAAAAAAAAAAAAGTGTTTTTTGTCTGAAATTTGTCTGGAAATTCAATTTTTCCGTCGCTCTCCTCAAAAGATTTTTTTTGTTGGTTTTCCAGCAATCTCGAATCCAATTTGTTTGTTTTTTGCCGAATCGATATCAAATGCTTTCTCGGCTTCTGATTCTTCTTTCCTGTGTGGTTTTGGTAAAGAAAAAGAGAAAACGGCGATTTTCGATGTTTTTTGTTTTTTTTTTTTCAGTGCTCCTCACTGGTTTCCGACATTTCGCATCGATTCCTGCAACGAAATGGAGATTATGAGCAGAAATTATATGGTAACCAATTTTCGATGAGAAATTATTGATTTTTTTCTTTCTTTTTTTGAAGAACCTTTGTACACTTCAAGAATGAGAATCGGCGGAGCTTCGCCACAATTATCGCCGCTTTATGAAATGACCAATTCGCATTTACTCAGTTTGGCTGATTTGTTGAGGAAAAGAGGAGAAGCTCAAGAAAATCAATACTGACATTTTGCCACTTTAAAACCGGGGGGCGACGACCCCCGCCAAATCGTCCACCACACTTCCTCCTCCTCATAATTTTCCATTGTTTTAGTTGTGTTTGAATTTTTTTTTTCTTTTTTCGACTTTTTTGCGTTTGAAATTCATAAAAAATTGATTTTTGTTTTTCATTTTAATTATTTTAAAACGAACAATTATTTTTAAATTACAGAGCTTCGAGAAAAAAAGACGACTTTTAATGGTTTTTTTTGTCTGAAACATTTGAAACTACAGCAAATAATATTGGATCACCAGTTTTAATTAATTTTTTTTGTTTAAACTTGAAAAAATAATGAGAAATTACGGAAAAATTCAAAGAACACTGAAAAATATAATTACTTAATTATGCGCGTCAGTTGTGGTGTACTGAATAAATAGTGTTTACACACAGAGCTTCACAATGACGAAAAAATGCAGATATATATTTTTTTCCTAATTTTTTCACTTTTTTTTGAAATGAGTTATCTATTTTGGTTTGTTTTAAGTGAAAAATTTTAAATAAAAATTGAATTATATATTTAAAAAAATATCAGCTTCAGCTATTAAAAACTTTAAAGAATATGTAATTTCAGAAAATTGTGTTTTCAAAATTAAAAAATGTCTGATTCTTCATCATCAGACGGAGAGGGAGATCAAAAAATTCTTGCGCAAAGGAAAAAATTGTTAACAAAACGTAAAATTCAAAAGAATTTTAATTTTATCTCGTAAAAATTTCAGAAAAAGCGGGAAACAATGTCGAAGACGACGATGAACTTGCTCCAGAGGAAGAGCAGAAGACGTTCGCTGAACTTGGCGTGAATCAAGCAATTTGTGACGCCTGTCTTCGTCTCGGCTGGACGAAACCATCGAAAATTCAACAAGCAGCATTGCCGCATGCAATTGCTGGTAAAGACGTGATCGGTCTTGCTGAAACTGGGTAAACAAATTTGGCAATTATTTTCTCAATTTCAAAACGAATTTCAGATCTGGAAAGACTGGAGCTTTTGCTATTCCAGTCCTTCAATCTCTTTTAGATCATCCACAAGCATTTTTCTGTTTAGTTTTAACACCAACTCGCGAATTAGCTTTTCAAATTGGTCAACAATTCGAAGCTCTCGGTTCTGGAATTGGTCTTATTGTTGGTAAAAATCTGCTGAAAAAAATTTCGCTGAAAATATTCTTAAAACTCTATTTTTCAGCTGTAATTGTCGGTGGGATTGATATGGCTGCTCAAGCAATGGCTTTAGCCCGTCGACCACACATTGTTGTTGGTAATCTTTGCTTCGAAGAAATAATTGACCTTTTAATTATGATTTTTAGCCACTCCTGGACGTCTTGTCGACCATCTTGAAAACACCAAAGGATTCAGCTTGAAAGCATTGAAATTTTTGATCATGGATGAAGCGGATCGGATTCTTAACATGGATTTCGAAGCAGAATTGGATAAAATTCTGAAAGTGATTCCGAAGGAAAGAAGAACATATCTCTTTTCAGCTACAATGACCAAAAAAGTTGGGTTTTTTTTTCGTTTAAAAAAACAATAAACAATTTTCCAGGTTTCAAAGTTAGAACGAGCCTCACTTCGTGATCCAGTTCGAGTTTCAGTGTCGACTCGCTATAAAACTGTCGACAATCTTAAACAAAATTATATTTTCATTCCAAACAAATATAAAGAAGCTTATTTAGTTTATTTACTGAATGAGCACGCAGGAAATACCGTCATTGTTTTCTGTGCAACCTGTGTCACAACAATGCAAATTGCAGTTATGTTGAGACAATTAGGAATGCAAGCTGTTCCATTGCATGGACAAATGAGTCAGGTGAATTCAGGATTTGTTTTCAGATCAAAAATTTAAACTGAAAAAAAGCATTCCAAGCAAATTTTTTTTTCAAATGTTTAAAAATCTCTAAAATTGTGTTCTCAATTATTCTAAAACTAAAAAAAATCTGTTTTTTTTTCTGAAAAACAAGCTATTTTCAAATTAAAAATTCACTAATCTGTTTTTAGCGGAATCAAACTCCAAAACCAAAAAAAAAAAACTGCGATAGAAATGAAAAGAGAAAAAAATTCAAAAAAAAAAACATAAAATAATAGATGAACCCCCCTTCCTTCTTCAAAATTCAAATTTTTCCTTCTTCCGCTCTTAAAAAACCAACAAAAAAAATTTGCAGGAAAAACGGCTCGGATCGTTGAACAAATTCAAGAGTAAAGCTCGCGAAATTCTGGTTTGCACCGATGTGGCGTCACGCGGTCTCGACATTCCGCATGTTGACATGGTCATCAATTATGACATGCCGGCCGCTTCAAAAGATTATGTGCATCGAGTCGGACGTACGGCTCGAGCCGGAAGATCGGGTCTTGCTGTGACGATCGTCACTCAATATGATGTTGAATTCTATCAAAAAATTGAAGCGAATTTAGGTTGAATCTCGACATAATTGTTTGTCCTTCAAGAAAAATCGCATTTTTAGGTAAAAAATTGACGGAATATCCATGTGTCGAAAATGAGGTGATGATTCTCGTCGAGAGAACTCAACAAGCAATGGAAAATGCAAAAATTGAAATCAAAGAAATGGAAGAGAAAAAGAAAATGGGCAAAAGGCGTCGAAAGGACGATATGGATGATAGCGAAGAAGCCGGCACCAGATTTAAGACAAACATCAAATCAGGTGGTGGTTCAAAGTTCAAGAATACGTTTAAGAAAAAAAAGAGGAACTGAAATTGGATCTTCATTTTTTTTTGCTTTTTATTTGTTATATTTGTTATCTGTTATCTGAACTTCTTTTTTTTTGAAAATAATAAAATTTAAATTTAAAAAAAAATTAAAAATAAAGAAATTTGGAATGCGAAATACAAAAAAGATGATTAATTAATATTTTCAACTTTTCAATGGACCCGATTAATAAAAAGATGATTACTGTGGTGGATGTTGCTGTTGCTGCTGCTGCTGCTGCTGCTGCTGCTGGTATTGAAGCATCGGATTCTGACCAACCGATGGTGGATTCATTTGTGGATATCCACCAACGCTTCCAGGATAACCTACGCTTTGTGGATATCCGACACTACCCGGACCTCCGCCAACACTTCCTGGTCCGCCGACGACTCCAACTGACCCGGGATGCCCAACTGACCCGGGATGCCCAACTGATCCTGGATGACCAACAGAGCCGGGATGTCCAACAGATCCTGGATGTCCAACAGATCCTGGATGTCCAACCGATCCTGGATGTCCAACCGATCCTGGATGTCCCACTGATCCTGGATGTCCTACTGAGCCTGGGTGTCCAACCGATCCTGGATGTCCAACAGATCCTGGATGCCCCATCGATGATGGATGCCCTAGAGCTCCTGGATGCCCAAGTGATCCTGGATGTCCTACTGATCCTGGATGTCCTACTGATCCTGGATGTCCCACTGATCCTGGATGTCCCACCGATCCAGGATGACCAACTGATCCTGGATACCCAACACTAGATGGTCCAACAGACGGTGGATTCATATGAAGCGACACTGCAATTTCATTTTAATTTGAAACAAAAAAATGCAATGTTTTGATGCTTTCTCACATTGAGACGGATTTTGTCTTTGATGCTGAAGTTGCTGTTGCTGAAGTTGTTGTTGCTGTTGCTGCTGATGTTGCTGAAGTTGCTGTTGCTGTTGCTGTTGCTGTTGCTGTTGCTGATGTTGTTGTTGCTGAAGTTGCTGTTGCTGCTGATGTTGCTGAAGTTGCTGTTGCTGTTGCTGTTGTTGTTGTTGCTGTTGCTGCTGCTGCTGCGGCTGCTGCTGCTGTCCAGTTCCCATCTGCTGATATGATCCAACCGATGGTGATCCAACCATCCCAGATCCCATCATTGAACCGGATCCAATCACCGATCCAGGTCCAGTCACCGATCCGGGCCCCGTCACCGATCCGGGATTCATTACAGACGCCGGTCCCATCAGTGATCCAAGTCCTAAAACCGATGCCGGTCCTCGATTACTAGACGGATTCCGATTCGTCAGCTGTCCGCTCACATATCTGAAAGAATGAGAATTTTCCATTGCTTTTTTGCATTTTTCTTTTCAACCCAACCTTTCTCTTGCCAATTCAAACATTGACCAAATTGCACATTCACCAGTGTCTTTTGCTCTTCGATTGGCTTCAGCCTGTACATTATCGTTACAATCAATTCGAACCGAATTTCTTAAATCATTTTTTTTTAAGATTTTAAAATAATTTTTAAAAAAATTTACTCAATTAGCGAATATAAAAACCGAATCGATTGACTTTCAAATCCTCGTTTCGTTTTCGCTAATGAAATCTGGAAAAAAAATGCGAGGTTTGAAGTAAAAAAACGCTCTCATTTCATATTTTCACGAGGGGGGGGAGGAACATTGCTGTAATTTACTGCGTAGCAACTCTTTCTATGTGTGTGTGTGCTTGACGATACGCAGTTTTATTTTTTCATCTTCGCCTTCGCGCTCACTCACCACAATCAGAACTCGCGTCGATTCAATGTCCACTAAACACGCCGACGCGTATCGTTTTCCACTCTTTTGATGTGCCAACAACGGTTGAACTCGATTCATATCCGGTGTATACGTCAAATGAATCACTGGATAGCATGAATCCGTCGGCAATGTATCCTTCAAAAAAAAAAAAAATTGTTTTTTCCTCGCTTTTAATGTTTGATTCTGCATTTTCTGATGCAATCAAATCCCTCCCCTTCTTCACCGTTTTATAAGAATTTTTTGAAGCTTCTGCTTCTGATCAGAAATCAAAACTTTTTTTTAAAGCAATTTTCTTATAAAAAAAAAAAAGAAAGAAAACGCAAATTCTTCAAAACTTCAAAAACCTGCTAAATTATTCCAGATTTTTTTCCTTTTATAATTTTTTGTTGTTCAAATTCTTAAGCAGCAATGAATTTCTAAATAATTCATCACTTTTTATTCATAATTTCGTACTGAAGCTGACATTCTTTTTACCGCTTAAATAACATAAAGTTTTTATCGATTTTATAAACAAAATTTACCAAAAAACGACCATTTTCAATATTTTCTCCTTATTTAAATTTAAAATTCTCTCGTCTTCTTTTTTTTTTTTTGACCATTAATGCGAGTTTTTCTTATAAATATTTATTATCAAAACATCATTTTTCTACCGCTTCCCTTCCTTCCCCCTTCTTTCATTGCTCTCAACTTTACTTTATTCCGTTTCACGTCATTTCTATAAATACTATATTCTCGATCTTTTTGTTCCGATTCAGCTTCTTTTTCTTCTTCTTCTTCTTCTTCTTCTTCAACTTCTCCTCATTCACAAAACACTTGAAAAATCATCAATCTTCAACAACTTTTTCCTTTTCTTTTTTTATTTTCCTCATTTTTTTTTACTTTTCTACGATTCAACAACAGAAAACAACGGGGAAAAATTGCATCTCCTGTTTTTATTTATTCATTTTCACAAAAATTTTTTATTCTGAAAACTCACGACGCACTTTTTTTTCGTGTCTTCTTCGTCTTTTTCTGACAAGAAAAAAAATCGCATATTTTTCCTTCTCAATGAATTATGAATTTCTATCTCTCTTTCCCCCCCCCCCCTTTAAATAAATTTCCCAACTAATTTCCACTTTCTTACGATTTTTTTTTCAAAATTTCATCCAACTAGGAAAAGCTCAACGCTTTTCCATATGAAATCTACACCCATTCGATTGAGCTCAAGGCGGGCGCTGATAAAGAATATCCAAAACACACATTGCTACCGACCCATCTGAGCTGAGAGCTTTATGTGCAAAATATGCATGAATTATTCTCGTCATTTTTTGTGACACCTTTTTTGGTCATTTTTAAAAAATGTCCTACTAAGACATCACTTTAACTCCTCTTCCTCCTCCTTCTTCTTCTTCTTCTTCTTCTCGTGATTTTTCTCATTTTTTATTGAATTCTGTCGGATTTAAAAACTTGAGGACTGAGGAGGACAGTCAGAAAATCGAAGCCGCTTCTTCTACTTTTTTTGGCGAATATCTTATTCAAGTAATCCTTTCACATCCATTCTTTTCTCTGCTTCTTCTTCAGTAAAATATCATTTTTTTTTTTTTTGAAAAAATCCATTTTCTCATTTAATCTCCAACTTTCTTGAAAAACGACGGGGAAAAAACGAAAAGATTAAAGCCACAATTTTTTTTTTTTTTGGTCAACATTTCTCATTTTAAAATTCTTGAACAGAAACTTCTACCCTCACCGTCCCCCGCCTTTCAACCCGCTAGAACACATAGTTCAAGAATACTTTGGCTCATCGTTTTTTTGTTGTGCTTTTCTCATGATACCCCTTCCCGCTTCCCTTCCTCTAATTATTTTGAAGCTTAGAATTGGTTTTTTTCCTTTTTTTCTCTATTCATCTCTCTTTCTCTTTTTCTCTCTTACCAATTTATTAAATATGCTATTTTCCCACGTTACTGACGTTTATAAATAAATTCAAATGCAAAAAAAAAAAAAAAAACGACTCCGCCCCTTTGATAACCCACCCACCCACCTACAATTCCGATCGGATGGTGAAGGGAAAGGTGGGAGATACTTTTCAAATTCACTCGAATTCTCCTCTCATCCGTGAATTTTGTCTGTGCCGTTTTTCAAAACTAAAAAAAAAAAAACCCCCACACAAACTTTTGGCTCAACATTTTCAGGTAAAATGTTTTCAAGGACACAATTTGTCACCTTTTTCCTTCTTCTTCTACTTGCTCTTTTTTCAATCTCTCATGCGTTTGCACCAAGGGTTTGTGGTTTTTTCCTTCATTTTATTCCTCTCAAAAGCTTCAGCAATTTTTTCGAATATTTTTAGAATATTCGCGGATCTGAAGATGTTCCAGCCATGTTTTTCTCACCATTTCGAATGATGGGAAAACGCAACCAATTTTATGGGCTTTTCAAGTCAAATTTATTTCCTCTCAATTAAATTGTTTTTAATTTCCTATTTTTAGAAAAATTCGAAGCAATGAAGCCGTCGACTACTGACCAAACGAAAGACGAATAAGAAAAAGACGAAGAAGATGATGAAAAACAGGACAGAATTCCATTTTTGATAAATTTTTATTTCTTCTGTTTTTGTTGTTTTTTTTTTCGCATCACCCAAATTAATTTTTTTTGCCTATCCCAGCTCTCTTTTACAAGAAGAAATAATAAAAATGCATAAATAAATAATTTGAAATTGTTTGGCTCTATTTTTAATATCTCAATTTTTGTGTCTTTTAAAAAAAAAACAAGAAAATAAAAAAAGATGAGGAAATTATACTTATCAAAAAAATTTTTTTTGCACTTTAGGTTCGTTTTTTATTTCTTGTTTTTCAAAAAAAAAAAAAAAACATTTTTTTTTTGGCCTCAAAAACACTCACCATTTGAGCATTCATCAATTTCGCAATCGCATTTGTACCGCCAAACGCTGTGATTCTTGTCAATAACACAAATGCTTGTAATGAGAACTCGTTTCTTGATTTGAAAACCACATTTTCAAAATATGAATAAAATGTTTCAATATTTTCTGGTGTCGCAAAAATGTTCGTGTCCTTGTCTGAAACATTTTCAGATTTAAAATGAGACAAAGTTTTCCTACCATATTCAATAAAAACTTTCACTGAAAATGTTTTTGGTGAAATGTAAATTACATAGTTCACCATATCCAACGTATTCTTCTGACCATTCAATTGATAGGCATTGAATTTTACCTTAAAAAAAATATTGATTTTTTTGAAATTTCTCTTTTAAAAACTACAAATCACTCACATAATTTGCTTGAACATCAAGAATTTGAACATTTCCTGGTATCGAATTTGATGTCGATGCTGGTCGATACGATGTCGTCCTTTCAAGCGCTATTTTTGCTTCTTGTAGATAAACCAATGACGATAGAAGAACATCTAATGGACATGTCAATTCGTCATCTTAATAATTGCAATCAATATTAATCGGGAGAAAAAGAGATAAAGAGATAAAGAGAGATTTAACTATATAAAACATTACTTTTCAATGTAAAATCACAAGCTTTTGTTAAAACATCATGACTAAATCCGATTGGGATCGTTGTGCATTTCATTATTTCCAGTTGATCATCAATCGGTGTTAATGGTGAAATAAATGACGGATCTCGATTGAACGTTTGTGGTCCTCTTATATTCTCATTATCCGTGTCAACCATTTCTTCAACTTCTTTAAAGAACACGTCTCCGCTGAAAATTTCAATTATTTTTCTCCATTTCATTGTTTTTCTCTACCAAAAACTTACTTTGCTAATGAGCTGAATAAATGATGTAAACCAGCACATCTCGGCTGATATCTTGAACAATCTCTGACTGCACATTTTCCATCGGCTAGAAACAGAAATTCTAAATCAATGTCACCAACAAGCAGGCGAATTTTGTGCATATCAATCACATTTAAATGATATTTTAATCGAAATGAAAAACAAACATCATAATCAATCAACTGCGCCAGAATCTGTAAAACCAAAAAAAAACGAAAAACGTCATTGGCTGAGCTTTTCCCTCATTCTTTTTTTCACCTTTTTTGATTGAAATCGAATTCTCATAAAACTTCCAAGAGCTTGCATTGGTTTCGCCGTATTAATTACATAATTCACAATATCCACCAAATCATTTGTCGCCTTCATTCTGAACATTTAAACACTTTTTTAACAACCAAAAATTTCGTTCTTCTTCTTTTTTCTTGACACCAACTTTTCTCGAATCACATTTGACACCATTGAATGTGGATTCCATCTGGGTTTTTGTTGCCAATCGATTTTTTTCGAATTGAACTCACAATGAGGCATCGTCTGAAAGAAGAAATTTCAACTTTTTCGTGTTTCGTCAAATGAATAAACATGTCCGAATGTTATTAAAAAGTGTCCATCTGACGATTCAGATTTTGGATTATATGCTAAAATAAGGAGTTGATCTCGCTTTTCTCCATATGATAAAACAAGCTTATGGAATGTGTAAGCTTCAATCTGTAATTTTTTCATTCATTTTTCTTAAACATTCAAATCAATCCTTTCTTACATTACAGAATTGATTGTAATAAGCATGATAAGCTTTTGAAAATTGATAAACTACTTTATACATGTGCAGATATCTTGATAATCGATTTATGATCTGAAATGTTCAGCATTTTCAAATTACAATTCGAACATTTTTTTTGCACAAAACAAATTCTACCAAATCAACCACTTTTTTTGGCGTCATTCCAACTGTTGTTCCTTGTATTTGATTGATTTCTTGAATCCATGTTGTATTCTATAATTTTACCCTTTTCTTTCTCACATTTTTTGCACTTTTGCTTTCTTTTGCCTTTTTCTTTTGCTTTTTGTTATTTTTCACACAGCAAAAAAAAAAAAAAAAAAAAAAAAACTTTTGCAATTTGTCACGAAAAAAGCCAATATTTCTTTTCTAATTTTTGGTGGTTAGAATTAAACACGCCATGCTTTTTAGGCTAACAAAACTGACAAACAACAAACAAAAAATCATGCAAAACTTAGAAATTAACAAAAAACTTTTTAAACAAACCGTATTCACCTTGAAACTCTGCAAAAAACTCGGGATTTTTTTTGTTTCGTTTTCTTTCATTTTGAATCATTGTTTTTAAATTGAAAACACACGAAACAACTCAAAACAACAATTTTTGATTTTTAAAAATAAAAAAAATGTAAAAAATTACTTTTTGACATTTTTTTTAAACTACATATTAGTGTTACTTAAAAGAAAAAAAATTAATAAAAAAACACATTTTTTTTTGTCGATAAAAAATACCGTTTCTCCATATCTTCGATGTGGTAATCCATGTGGAACATCACGAATTAATGGAATGTTTTCAAAACACATTTCGAATTGAAATGTGACTCTTGTTCGATTATCCATTCGTAGGCAACATCTGACCTTAAATTTTGAAATTATTGAAAAACCCCCATTGCTTTTTCACGAAACTTACACAACACTTGAAAAATTCCGAAACATCAAACGAGAATAATTTTGTTACGCTGAAAAATAATCCAAAACTATTTTTATTTCAACAGAAAATGATTACTCGGTGATATGAAGTGCCAATCCTCCAGGGACATGTTGATCATCCGTTCTTAATTCAACACCGACACTTCGCTTTTGTAATTCTTCGGTCACAAACATATAAATTAGGCGATCTTCAATTGCTGCAACTGAGAAAGCCAATTGTTGCTCTCTTCCAAGCATTGGCTGTCTTGAAAGCTGTAAATTTTATTTTTTTTCGGAGAAATTTTCGCAAAAAATCAACTTCTTTAAGAGGAGCTATCGTTGATGAACTTCCAGTTAATGCCAATCTCATTGGTTCAACAAACAACGCATGAAGCTGAACAAAAAAAAATGTTTTTTTAAATAAAATTAAAAAAATTTTTTTTTACATTATCCAGTTTAATTATTTGTGCTCGATTCTCTTGAATTTGCATTACATGTAATTGAATTGACACAATTTCGGTTTCATGCGGCAGAAATGTAACAATCTTAACTTTCAATTGATTCACCATATTTTCAGACTTTTTCACTTACCAAATAATAACTTTCTGATCTCATAAACTGCAAAAATAATCGATGTTCTGGCAATGTTTCATCAAGCTGAAAATCCAATCAATATTATAATTGAATTAGGAAAAAAAAAGAAAAAAATTGAACATGTTTCATGAATGCCGCCATTCCGATCTCATTTTTTTCTCGAACTGGCAATGAAATGATTGATCTTCGATATCTTTCAATAACAATTGCGATTCTTAATAATTTCAAATATTTTCGAATTGTTCCAACTGAACAATTGCTGTATAAGGCTTGACCAAATCCTGCTACATCTTCATTTTTATCTTTAAAAAAGTTTTTTTTCTTTTTTTTTGTTTTGTTTTTTCGTTTTATTTACCAAGAAAATGAATATTGCAAATCACTTTTCCACAGAATGAATTGACTGAAACAATCAGATCTTCATTTTGGTCACTTCCACCCGAAAGTAGTGAAATTGTCAAAGATGGAAGAGCGCAACCTAAAAAAATTGTAAAAAATGATTTTTAATGGAGAAAAAAAAAGAAACACAAATTTACCTGTTAATGAAATTTTAAGCGTCGGATCAGCGGTCTCGATGATTCTTCTTAACCTCAACAATCTTTCTCGACATCGAACAATGTAGGTTTCAGATAACAATCGATCCATTGATAATCGACTAAAATATTTTATTTTATTTCGTTTTTATGCTTTTACTTTTAGTTATTTACCCAGTTCGACAATCCAACTTTCCAAGATTTGGAGCATGCGGAAAATGACGAACTTTAAGTCCAAAAACTTTATCATCTTTGTCTTCGTAAATTTGTAATCGATATTGTGGTTCAGCTCTGTAAAATTCATTTTTTAGAGTTATTTTATTATTTCAAATTAAAAAATAATTACTTTGGCGCTCCTAATGTAACTTTTCGACTCTGTGATCTTTTAACCCAATAACCAACGTTTAAGATTCTTTCTTTTGTATCATATTTTTCAATTGTAATATTGTCTCTATAGTTATAAAATACGTTAAGCTTAATTTATTATTTTTAAAAATACCTTAATCTTCCAGCTGCTAATCTGGACGTTTGACAAAAGAATACATCAAGTTGAAGTGAAACACAAAAATTATGAAGAAAATTGAATGCTTCATTAATTGGCTGAAAGTTAATTGAGATAAGATCAAAATCAATAATTTTTCAAACATCTTTTGACACATCCATTCGTGATTGTAAAACTCCATGTAATTGATTTAATTGTAGTGGATGAACAAGCGGCTTTCCCAAACCGAGTTCATAATCTTCTACCAAGATCTTTAAAAATTTTAGGATTTAAAAATCAAAAATTAAAATCTCAAACTTTAATATTGAGCAGTGTCCATTTCGTTTTCTCTGTTTCACCTAACAAAGTCAATTTAATCTCGAATTCTCCTGGAACAACAAAAATTGCCACTCCATTTTTAATACAAATCATTTCGTATCGTGGTGATAATGTGCTTGATGCTCTTGATACTCGATTCTCAATTAATTGATTGATTCGAGCTAACGTATTTGCCTGCTCTCGCGGTGTTATTTTTGCCGGTGGAATAAATGCTTCTTTGATTTTCGTTGGCATTCGATGATAAGTTCCCTTAAAAAATTATTTTATTTTATGAAAAATTGTTGTTTGATTAAAATTACCGATGTAAGAACATCAATCGCTGGAATAATTTGATATTCTGGAAGACGTGCCAAGACCAAATCTCCTCTGACATTTTATTTATTAATTTTAAGCCGATTTTAAGCTTACCTTGTCATTGCAACTAAACGATCAGCAGTATCAATGTAATATTGTGATTGTAGATCTAATAAATAATTAATTGACTGAAAATAATTAAATTTAAGAACATTTGTAATTGATTAATAAAATAACAAACCAGACACTGATCAAGCCGTTTCGAAGTTCGAATCCATTTCACTAATGCTAATAATTTGACGAATTGGGTTCTGGTAGCATGTGCAAAGTTAACCAAGGATATTTTTTTGTCTTGATCTGATTGATCAGTTTTACGTTGCATTCTGAAGCAAACATTTTTTAAAGTTTAAATATCTGGAAAAAAGGCGTACAACTCAGCAAGAACTGTAATTTCGTGGTAAACATGTTGAATAGCGAAATCGAGAAGAATATTCAGAGGAATTGTTGGGGGACCTTCACGATCTGGAACTTCTGGCAGTGGTGGACGCTCAACTTCTTCTGAAATTTTGTTTTCTATATTTTTTTAAATTGGTCGGGAAATTGGTTACCTTCTGAAAGTTCGTCTTCTGATTTATCTCTAATTTCCACTCCAGCTTCACCAGCAGCCGCCATTTTATTCTATTTTAACTATTTTTTTTGTCTTAAAACTTATAAAATGATTGATTATTCAAAATAAGTATTTTTTTAAGCTGAAAACAAAAATTATTTAGGTGTTTAAATTTTTCAAAAAAGAGATAAACATTTCGCGGCCTAGGAAACCGAGTTCGAATTCTAGAGCGCCTGGTTTCGGTTTTCTAGGCCAGCTTTTAGGTGCAGCATATTTGGTACAATGCAAACACATTTTCAGCTTTTTTGAACATATTTACAATATAAAATGATAAAAGAAGAAATTTAAAAAAAAATGCCAAAACTTACACGTTTATTTGTTCAGTTGTGTCGAAAAACTAAAACGTTTACACCGAAAATTGGAAAAAAATGTTTTTTCCTTTTTAAAAAAATTCAAAATTAGTTTTAAAATTCTCAAATTTTTGAGAAAACAATTTTATTAGTTTTATATTTTGCGTTTTCAAATTTTGCCACCTTTAATAAAAATATTCACACAGCTTATTAGTTGTTACAGTAACTCCAAAATTGGGATTTTGAAACTTTATCGTTAGAAATACGGTAAAACAAGATTTTTTTTTTCATTAAAAATTATGAATATTGATTTTTTTTCTCAAATTTTTATTTCAATTCTCTTTAAAACCGTAACTTGAACCTTTCAACATGAAATGCGCAAAAAGAGCACATTGACGTGTTAAACAATGAGCACTAACGCATATTCAGTGAATTCGTAAACAAATTTTGGATTTCAAATATCCGAAAATTCTTATTTTTACATGGATTTTCCTTTATTTTTTATTTTTTCTTGCTTTTTTCTTGTTTTCAGGATATTTTCAAATTTGCTTCAACTAAATTTTAGCTGGTTGAACTCAAAGAAAAACAATTTTT
Source organism: Caenorhabditis drosophilae (assembly GCA_963572285.1). Lineage (NCBI taxonomy): Eukaryota > Metazoa > Nematoda > Chromadorea > Rhabditida > Rhabditidae > Caenorhabditis > Caenorhabditis drosophilae. The sequence goes on from OY751562.1 coordinate 5,412,787, forward strand.
ACGTTTTTTTCGCTTCTTTCATCATTTTTTCCTCTTATATTTCTTCCTTTTTCGTCCTAAAAAAAGAAGAAGGAAAACCTTCGCTAAAAATGTAGATGACGTCATTGAAGATATTCCATTTTTATCCCAAAAAAAAGCGGCGAAGGAAACCAGCAGCAAAGAGAAAATATTATTGAGAATGTTGAGACGGCATTTTTTGTTGTTTTTGCCAGTTTTTTTTTGCTCTGAGAGCTTTTTCTTTTCTTTTTTACATATTTTTGATAAGATCAATGTTTATATTCTCTTCTTTTCAGAAAAATAATTCAATAATATCCCTTTAAATTTATTTTTCGATCGTTCTTTGATAAAGAGAAATAAGAAGAAGAAGAAAGAAAAGAGTAAACATACTTTCCTACGAATTGTGCACTTTTTCGTCTAATGCAGCACTTTAAAAAAAAAATAAAAGCAAAACAAAGAGAAATAAAAAATTTTGTGGCATTTTTACAAATTCTACAATGGAATTTCTCATCATTTTAAAATAATGCAAAGAAAATTCGTTAAATAATAGCTTTTCCCTCGAATAATTGTTTATCAAAAAAAAAAAAAAATGGTTTGTTTTTCATATTCAAACCATTATAATCGTTGGAATTATAGCACTTTTTGAGTGATAAAATCACTAATCTGATGTAAACATTGAAAAGTTTTTGTATGGGAATTTAAAATTTCGATTAAATTCTTCCTTTTTTTTTAAATTTTAAAATCTAATTATAAGTTGTCTTTTTTCATCAGATTGGATCACTTTTTCCATTCGTAAAATTATTTTTTCTCTCTGTTTTCCATCTATTTTTCTTAAAATACTTAAACTCGAAATTTAATTGGATTTCAAGTGTATTGCTCGGGACATTTCAATTTTCAATCATATATAAAGTGAAGTTGTTTCAAGCTTCTCTAATTTCCAATTTTCAGGTAGAACAAATATTCCTGAAACGATCAAATATCAAAAATAAGAAAAGAAAATTTTTTTAATACATAAAAAAATTAGTTTAATCTTATCATTTGTTATCAGTTGGTTAGTAGCCAGTAAACTTCACGATTCGTGGTGAAAATATTGTTGTTTTCTCTTTTCTCTTCTTCTTCTTTGCTTTTTCAAAAAATCTTTTTCTGCGGAAAAATGTATTTTTTGTTTCAGATTTGGGAAGGCGAACACGGAATTCAAACAAAAACGAATCATGGAGACGACAGTTAAACCGCGTAAGATTTAAATATTTAATTATTGAGATTTTTTTGTTGAGAGAAAAAAAAGAATAAATTTTCAGGTCTTGTTCCATCACAACGATTTGCATTATCATTGGTAATGTTTTTTGGATGTCTTGTTACTTATATGATGAGAACAAATATGTCATTTGCAATCGTTTGTATGGTAACTGAAAATAATACACAAAGTGCTGAAAGTTCAAGTCTGTTACTTAATCCGAATCAGTCGATAATCACGAAATGTGGAAAGTCAATAGCGGCATCAAGCAGTGGAAGTTCGGTAATCTGAAAAAATGTGATTAAAAATAGTTTTTTTTGATAAATTTTTTAGATTGTTGGAGAATTTTTATGGGATAAAAAAACATCTGGAATGATCTTATCATCATTTTTCTATGGTTATCTTGGAAGCCAAGTATAAAATTATTCTAAAATTGGGAAAAGAAAATGTTTAATTCAGATTCTTGGTGGTTATTTGGCATCGAAATACGGTGGAAAACGAGTGATTTTTGTTACAATTTTCGGATCTTCAGTTTTGACCTTGATAAATCCAATAGCAGCAAGAACATCTGAATATGCATTAGCTGGAGTTCGAGCCGCCATCGGTTTCCTTCAAGGAGCAACATTTCCAGCGATGCACACAATGTGGTCAGTTTGGGGACCACCGCTGGAATTATCAGTATTGACTGGTGTCACATATGCTGGAGCACAAATTGGAAATGTAATTGTATTGCCATTATCGGGATTCTTATGCCAGTATGGTTTTGATGGTGGTTGGCCATCGATTTTCTACATTATTGGATTATTTGGTGTTGCCTGGTGTGCTGTTTGGTGGTACATGAGCTCAGATAAGCCAGCAAATCATAAGCGTATTTCACTTGAAGAAAAACAATACATCATTTCGTCAATTGAAGCAAATATGGGAAAAGATACCGGAAAAGTGCCACCAACACCATGGGCGAAAATTTTGACGTCACCAGCAGTGTGGGCGTGCTGGGCTGGACATTTTGCCGGAGATTGGGGAGCCTACACAATGCTCGTATCACTGCCATCATTTTTGAAAGATGTTCTTGGATTGGATTTATCATCGGTAAAATTTTGCTGACGACTTGAATTTATTTAAAAAAAAAGTTGTTCCAGCTTGGAGTTATTGCATCAATTCCATATGTTGCTTATTTTATTGCCATTAATATTGGTGGATTACTTGCTGATACATTGAGAGCCAAAAATATTTTGTCAACATTGAATACACGAAGAGCTGCAATGCTTGTTGCATTAGTCGGACAAGGATTGTTCTTAGTTGCTTCTGGTTATTGTAAATGCGGACAGGACGTAAGAAAAAATTTCAATTTTTGCTAGAAATTTCAGCAGAAAAAAATGATGTTTTTTTTTCAGGTTTTGGTGATTTTGTTCATCACGTGTGGAATGGCGATATCTGGTTTTCAATACTCTGGATTTGTGGTCAATTATCTGGAAATTGCACCACCATTTTCAGGAACTGTGATGGGTGCTGGAAATACGATTTCAGCGCTGGCTGGAATTATTTCGCCATCAGTTACAAGCATTTTGACGCCAAACGTAGATAAAATTTTGAAAATTTAAAAAAGGAAAAAAAATTGCTGAAATTTTGAAGGGAACTCAAGAGGAATGGCAAGTCGTCTTATGGTTGACTGCAGCAATTTTATCGACAGGAGCATTGATTTTCACAATTTTCGCATCAGGAGATGTTCAACCATGGGCGAAATTAGCGCCAGAAGAGCACGAACTAGCACCATTGAGAGAAGGGGAAAAGATTGAATTAGTAACAGCTTAAAACCAATTTTTCAAAAAAAAAAAATCTTTGAAGTTGTGTTTTTTGATGTTTAAAACTAAAAAATGTTCTTTGAATTCCTCATAAGCGCATATCACCAAAAAAATTTTGATCTTTTAATTATTTTGAGCTTTACTGATTAATTTTTAAAAATATTAATTTTTTAATCGATTTTTTATATTTCAAATTTGATAGAAATTTCTGGAAAAAGTTTCTCCTTGTTTTGTTTTTGTTTCTGTGTTCAAAATACGTAAAACGCTTTCTTTTCTATTTTTTTTTCTTTAATAATTAAAAAAATAAAACTTTTCATTGAAAAAACGGTTTTTAACGGATATACACGTATTTTGACGGATATTCGTTGATTATCAAAAAAAAAATTGAGATTTAAAAAAGAAAGAAGATGAATCAATTATGACCATTTAAAAGATTTGCCCTGAATAATTTCTTATTCTTTTCACTTGTCAAAACGCATTGAACAATGTCTGGTGTTGAATGACACGTAAATCCTGCAAAAAAACGGGATTTTTTTTGTTTGGAGCTGAAAAAATCTGAAAAAGAAAACCTTGAGACGAAAAATCTTTGGTATTGGTGTTGGGTTTTTTATCAGCAATCGATGAGTCCTTATTTCCACGTCCTTTTTGCAACGAGATTGCCATGCCTGAAATCAAACCGAATTGAGCACAGCTGACAGTGGTGTTACCGTAGTTTTTTTTAAAAATTTTAAACAAACTTCTCATTTTGTCTGGAAACAGTTGGGAGTATTCATAGTTTTCTCGTTTGCATTGAACCATCGGAAGCCATCGGAAGACGTATCGAAAGCCGATTCGGAAACGTTCGTTGGCAAAACAATAAATTATTGGGTTGTAGGCTGAGCTTGACATTGCCAACCAATAAATTCCCAGGTACATGTATTTGGCGTTTGGACCAGAGAAAAGATTCTGAAATTCGGTGGAAATTGTAAGCAGTTGACATCTCACGGGTTTCGCGTTTGTTTTAAAGTGCATGTATTTCTCATTGCCCAATGAAATCAGGAAACATCCTGAAATTCCCCCCGACATCTCTCGGGTTTCCTTTTTTTGCCGTTTAAATACACGTATTCAGATCAGACAAATTTCTAAAATTTGTCAAACTCAAGGCCTCCGACAAGACACGGGTTTCGCTTCTTTAATTCTAATAAAGGTAAGTTGCATTCAGAACAGACAAAAGTCTGAAATTCACCCAACATCTCTCGGGTTTCGCTTCTTTATCTTAAAGAAACGTATTTCACAGTCGGGCTCGAGTTTACTCTAATACAAACTATTGTAAGCATCCGACAATTCACGGGTTTCGCGCCTGTCTCCATTTTTGAGCTAATTAAAACCGGCGATTGTCATTTTTGAGTTTGAAAAAAATCAATAAAAAGCGTACGCTAAGCTCAAATGTGTGATAAAGATGATAGGGAAGCCAACAAAACATGAACGCTAAAACCATAAGCGCCAACATTTTGACCGCTTTGCTTTTGGCTCGAGTATGGCTGTTTCCTTTTGAATTATTGTCGGTTGCCTCGTCGGTTGCTCTGAAATTTAACAAAAAAACAATTTTTTTTCTCAAAAAAAAGTTTAAAAAAGCTTTTTTTCCCCCCCGATTTTTAGAAATTTCGAAAAAAGGGGCGGAGCCAAACGTCTTTTTTTCTGTCAGAAAAAAACCGTGCCTAGCTTGCAATTTTTTGATTTCGTTTCGAAACAAGAAAAAAAAGAAGAAGAAGAAGTTCAAAAACTTGTTCAATTACCATTTTTAGAAATGTACGCAGCCAAATTTTGTTGAGCGCGAAAAAGAAAAATTTAAAAAACAAACCTGAACGCGAATGCGATTCGAGCAAACGTAAAAGACAAAACAAAGAGTGGAACAGCGTATTGAATGAAGAAAAGCATGTGATCAAATCTGAAAATTTTTCAGCAAAATTTTAAGACCCAAAAAAAGAAAAGGCGGACAAAAAAGGGGCGACGAGAAAAAAAAGGTGAAAAGTGAATGAAAAAAAGTGTTACAATGGATTAACCGGTGATGAGCAGACATGTCGAAGAGCCAAAGATGAAGCTGATAAATCATACATATAAATTGTGTTCACTTGAGCCGAAAGCGCAAACGGAAGAGCCGTCGCTGTTGAGATGAACCAAATGATTGAGATTGCAATCAATGAGCGTCGCCTTGATAGCGGACGCTTTCGAAGCGGATTCACAACAGCTTGACATCTGCAAGAATGCGCTACAATGAATCAGCCGCCCAATCCGTTACCGATCCCAACTCAATGCCATCATTGAAAACACCGAAACTGTAGTTGGAGCGATGCCAAAAAACGATGTTAAAATGCACAAATCGCCATACCTGCAAGAAGAAGAAGAAGGATCAGGTGGGGAGGTGGGGCTGAAAATCCTACCACCAATCATAATACAAATTGTAGGTCCATGACGTTCCAACATTGAACAGAGCAATCAATAAATCGGCAAAAGCCATATTGAAAAGAAAAAAATTGAAGCCGTGATGCATCACTTTGTGCCTATAAATAATCCACATCACCACCGAATTGCCGACCAACGCGACAGCCATCAGACCGACGAACGCCAGAGCGGCGAATATTTGAATTAGGCTGAAAAGAAAAAGCACAAGAAACCGATGAACGTCGGCTTCTCGTCGCCTTACATTCCGTCGTTGTTGACGCCGGCGCAGAAGAAGATTCCATTCAGATAATCGGGCATCGAGAAGTTTTGCGACGTCACAGTGTTGCAGGCTCGTTCGCCGAGTTGCGACAAGAATTCGTTGTTTGACATTTCTTTTTTGATTCTGCAAATTCAAATTTCTCTTCACGATTTATGTTAGAGAGAGAGAGAGAGAGAGAGAGGGAGAGAGAGAGAGAGAGGGGAGAGAGAGAGAGAAAGGTTAGAGAAAAATAAAGTTATTACAAAAAAAATCGATGAGGATCCCTCTAATCGATGGGGTCTCACCACGAAAATCGATAAGGGTCTTTTAAATCGATGAGGGTCCTCAAAATCGATGAAACCTCACATCGAAAATCAATAAGGATCCTTTAAATCGATGAGGTCTCACCACGAAAACCAATGAGGTCTCACCACGAAAATCAATGAGGATCCTTTAAATCGATGAGGTCTATCCCAACCCTTTCTCAAAAAAAAGAAAGAAAGAAGAAAACGAAAATTGTCCCCCCCCCCCTCCGCCGCCCCCCGCCGCCGTCCCCCGTTTTTGCCTATCTCAATAATAATCTTTTGAAAGAATAGAAATTTGTGGTGCTCAGAAAATGAGCCATGACAAATGAGAGCCACAAAAAAACCAAAAAAGCGGAAAAAAGCTGGTGGAAGCACAAAATTAATGTGTTGTTTCAGCATTTATTTTTTCAGCCAAGATCGCATCGGAGGAGAGAAAAAATATTTTTCATCGCCCCCACCGCTCGCTTTACTGATCATCTCTCACAACCAATGATTAATCGCGAGTTTTTTTTTATTTTTCGCCTGCCGGTTGTTTTTGGCCAAAAAAAAAACAACAAAACAACCGGCACCCGCTTTTTTCAGATAATTAGGAGGAGGCGAAAAAATAAAATGATGCTTCCCCCCCCCCCGTGCTGAAAATTCCACCCTCCCCCCCCCCCTCCCCCTGAATAATAATTTGAATGCTGAAATTGTGTTGGAGAAGGTCTCGACACGAAACCCCGTTTTTTTTTTGTCGGCCTGGCTCTGTTAAACAACAACAACAAATCGAATGGAATTGCGGAGTGTTGTTCTCACTCAAATTGGTTTGCAACATAAACAGAAAAAGAAAAACTATTTGAAAAGCAGCCAAAAAAAAAAAGCGGGTGAAAATTTAAACTTTTACACCCCTCCCCCCACCCCTCCCTGCCCGTGCTGAAAATTCCACCCCCCCCCCCCCTTTAACAATAATTTGAATGCTAAAATTGTGTTGGAGAAGGTCTTGACACGAAACCCCGTTTTTTTTGTCGGCCTGGCTCTGTTAAACAACAACAACAAATCGAATGGAATTACGGAGTGTTGTTCTCACTCAAATTGGTTTGCAAGAAAAAAATTTGCGGAAAAATTTAAACTTTTGCACCCCGCGCGCACAATTCTCGATGACAAAAAAAATAATTTTTTGACGCACACAAGAACGAAATTGGATTTGTGAAGAAATCAGAATGGAAGAGGAAAAAAAAAATTTTTTTTTTGAAAATATCTCTCCTCCCCCTCTCCTCCCCGCCTCCCCTCCTCCTCTCTCAAATGACAAAAATCAACCAAACATTTTTTTTTTTTTTTTGGTGACATTTTTTCAGCATCGAGCGAGGTGGTGAAGAAGTAAATAAAACGATCTCGTGTTTTGCTGTCAGTAAAGAAAAAAAATGGAGAGGGGGGGGGGGGGGGGGGAGGGGGGGAGGGACCGTGGAAGGTGGAAATTAAAAATTTAGGTTCGACGACTTCCGCTCAACACAATTTTCGTCATTTTTTCTCTCGTTTCTTTTTTTCTTTCACACATTTTTTGAAATAAAATTTCAGATATTTTCAGCCAACAAAATCGTAATTCGTTGATTAGCCTTCCCGTCTTTGTTGTTGAACTAAAAACAAGACACTTGGGGTATGGAAAAGGATAAGTGTGGGCGGGCGGGCGGGCGGGGGGAGGGTTTTGATTTTTTTCAAGATCAAAAATGACACAAAAACAAAACAAAAAAGTTGTGGAGGCGTTATTGCGGAGTGTTGTTCAAACGCGTAAATCGAAATAGAAATTTGAATAAGGCGAACAACACATTGAAATTATAAATTGAGGAAGTGAGAGCAGCAGAGCAGCAGCTCTCTCATGTAAATATACCGATGAGCAACGAACACTAAAAAAAAATTCGGAGAGGGGAGGGGGGGGGGGGAGCAAGAAAAGAGCAGCACTAGAATAATAAGCGGAACTCTTGGATTTCTCACGAGCTCCATCTCCCCCCCCCCCCCCCCCCCCCCCCCCCCCGAACCAACAAAAAGGAAAAAAACATTTTTTTTTGAAACTCTGAAAAAATGAGAAAAATTTTTGACGACGAAACTCATTATTTATGCCGTGCGCTGAGCCAAAGCCGAGCCGAGCCGAGCCGAGACATTTTCATTGAGTTTTCAAGAAAAAATCACGGGGGGGGGGGGAGCAGAAGGAAATAATTAAAATTGGTTTTTGAAAGATTAAAACCAAATTTTGTTCTTCAAATTAAAAAAAAGAGAGAAGGGTTCCACAATCGGAATTCATTAAAAAAAGTCGAAGAAAAAAAAACTAAAAACCAAAAAAAAAAGTGGTACGGTAGGCTGGCGAGAGTTGTTTTATTGAAATAAGGTGTGCGCCTTTAATACAGTAGCCAAATTAGTCAAAATTAGTTGATTCGAATCAATTGAATTATTTGAAAATGTCAAGGTTTGCAACGTTTAACGAATTTTTGGAAATTTATAGCAAAAAGTGTTTTTTTTTCGGTCGGCGAAACTTGAAGTTTTTCGAAAATTATTTTCTCGAAACAAATTGAATTAGAGCGAGATTGCGGAATGTCGTTGAACAAAAATTTGAGTAAAACAACCAAAATGTGCAACAACTTTGAACATTTGTGCTCATTGAGACACTAAACCACAGCTTAAACGGAATATCGTTGTGTTGTTGTTGTTGAGTTTGTTGTTTTCTCGGGCGACTCTCTCTCTCTCTCTCTCTCCCTCCGAACTCTGTCAGAGTTGAACGATTCTCAGAGATTCTTTCAGATGCGGTTCGCTTCGTTCAAAATATTAAATCTAATGTCTGATCGAATAACTAAGAGCCCCGAGCCGTCGAACATTTCCGGGGTAGGAAAAGACCTCTTTTCCGGGGGGGGGGGGGATGGTGGAGAAGAAAGATGAAGCTCAAGGAGATATCAAGAATACAAATAAATTCCTGACATTTTATTTTCTCTTCTCCAATTTTTCCTCATTTAATTTGTCGAAATTGAAGACCACAGAACGAGAGAGAGAGAGAGAGAGAGAGAGAGAGAGAACCAGAGAGAGAGAGAGAGAGAGAGAGAGAAGCAGAGAAAATGTTGTGAATAAAACTGCAAAAAAAAAGCGGTGAAAATAAATTCTGAGCAAGAAAAGGCAAACTTCTAGAAGAAGAAGAAGAAGAAAAATCCCCGGAGAAGAAACGAAAATGGAGAAAAATGAGTGAGAGCACATCTGGTCGTTTACTTCTTTTTTTTTTTTTTTTTGGGTAAACTTCAATTTCAATTAATTGCTCTTCCTTCACCGACTGGATGACCGGCGGCGGCGGCGGCGACGGGGCAGCGGTGGACCCCCCTCCCCCCCCACAGAGTCCACAGAGAAATCCAGGAGGCAAATCCATGTTTTGCGAATCGTTTTGTCCCTGTCCCTGTCCCTGTCCCTGTCCCCGCACCTTTCTACTCTCTGTTTTTTTTTGCAGGGAGGGGGGGGGGGGGACAAAACCAAGTGTACTTTTAGATTAATTGAATTCCATGCTCACTGACGTTTTCTACTTTTTTTTTTGGCTTCGCCGCCTTCTCCCTCTTCTCACTCATATTTCATTCATCGGCAGGAAGAATAATTGATGAAGTGGTTAAACTCAAAAATTCCTAAATTAATTGTGGGAGGAGCCGGGAGCCGATGCTTCTCTCTCTCTCTCTCTCTCTCTCTCTTTCCCATTGTGGCTCAGTGGCAGTACATTTTTTTTTAATAATTTGCGCTAAGCAAACATGAATTTCAATAATTTTTTGAATTATTTATTTGGAAATTATTGAAACCTCAAACACCTCCCCCTCCCCCCCCCCCCGTCACTGCCCAGCTCCTACGTGTGTGTATGGGAATTTTCGGAAAAAACGGAGAAGACATTCTCGGATTTTTTCGAGTTGTGTCAACACATTTTTTCTCAAAACGTCTTGTTTTCCTCTCTCTCGTCGAGCAAGAAAAGAAAAAAAACGATTTTGATCTCCATTTTCTTCACTACAACACTCCGCATTGACATTTGTTTTGTGGTCTGTTTTGAACCAATTTTGGAGCGAGGTAAGGGGGGGGGGGGGAGTCGACAACGAACAACAAAAAATAAAAAGAAAAGAAAAGAAAAGAAAAAGAGTTTTAATGGAAAAAACCGGGGGGGGGGGGGGGAAGAGGAGGTGGGGGTTGCGGAAAATCGTATACAGGAAATTGGGTAACAAAAAATGAATATCCTTTTGGTGATTTTTTTTCTTCTTACTTTGAGCTCCATTTTTTTTTCCATTGGCTCTTTCTTGTGCTCTCCAAACATAAAATGATGACAAACGGAAGGAAGGCAGAAAATAAGAGTTAATTTAGGTTATTTTTTCTTCGTCTTCCCCTTCTTGAAATAATTTTCACGAGCTTCTTTGTTCAAAAAATTGTTTATCATTTGATAGAGCACAAAAGTCTAAGTTGAGCCATGGTTTTTTCAAAGTTTAGTGACGTCTTTGAGCCCAAAGTTATGGCGAGCTCGAGCATTTTTTTTTCGTCGTCATTCTTTCTTCAAGAGTTGGTCGATGAATTTAGGGAAAGAAAAGTTTATACTATGGTTAAGTGGTGAAGCGGAGCGCCTTGTAATCAGGATGAGTCATTGAACGTGAGTTCGATCCCTCTAGTGGCGCGTGTGAGGGAAAACCCATCAAAGCAGAGTTTAATTATAAAACATTTTTTTGCAAAAAAACCTCTTAGAGCTATTTTTTTCTATTTTTTTAAATATTGAAAAAGAAATGATACTGTAGTTGTCAAAAAAAAACAGAAGAAAAAAAAATGGCGTAGAAATGGGAGGAAACAGGAGAGGAGAAGGGGGGGGGGGGGATTTTTTCAATCAGCTTCAACCAATTTTTTTGCCGAAATAAAGGATTTTCTTCTTCGTTGCAAAAACAAAAAGCTAAATTAATGAAAATATTGAATTGAGAAGTATTCATGCGTGGGTGGGATCTACTCTATTTTTTATTTTTATTTTTTTAATACACATTTTACAGTGAGCTCATGCGATAATTAATGTGTAAGAAAAAAAATTCGTCTTTTTTCTTTTCGGCTCAAAAAACCACACACAAATGTGCCCTTTAAAATTTAAAATCTCACTGCACCTTTAAGCAACTACGTTTCACGTTCAAAATTGTTCAACAAAGTTGCGGTTTTTTGTTGGAAAAAACAAACCAAACTCGACGCGCCGCGTCGCGTGTCGCGTGTCGCGTGTCGCGTGTCGCGTGTCGCGTGTCGCGTGCTGTCATTCAAGTTGAGAGATTTGAAAAATTCGATTTTTGATGAAAAACGACGAAAAATGAAGAAGAAAAAAGAAACAAATTTTAATTAAAAAATTTTCCAGTTTTCTGAGAAAAAAATTCGTTTTTTTTTTTTTTTTCATTTTTTTGCACTAAAATTTCAGCGAAAAAAATCTTGTGAAGCATTAAATAAGTGGCGGCCAATTGCCTACTCAAAAACGAACCAAATAATGTTTCGTTCCGATCATCCTCTCTCTCTCTCTCAGTTAGGCTCCGCCCACTTCATTCTCTCTACTCGTCTGATTAGCGTCGTTGAGGAGGAGTGGGAAAGCATTGAATAAAACGCATTCACCGGTTTTTGATTATGATGAATTTCAGCCGAGCGCGAAAGCCAACCGATGAAGGCGGCGAATCATTGTTCAGAAGGAAAAAGAACAGACAAAAAAAAATGGGGTGGTGATGCTCACTGGCGTAAGAATTTCTGATGCTCGTTTCCCTCTTTTGTGTGTGTGTTGTGAGCTGCAGCACCTAAAAGTCTGGCAAAGAAGGAAAACAAAAAAACGAAGAAGAAGAAGAAGAAGAAGAACAACAATTATTTGTGACGATGACGACGGATGATTCAGGATCAAGGCGAGAAGGTGGGAGGGCGAAGAGGAAGAGAAAACAGAAATTCGAGAGTAAAAAGGAGAAGGAAGTTTGGCATCAAATTGCTCCTCCTCCTCCTCCTCCTCCTCCTCCTCCTCCTCCTCCTCATCCTCCTCCTCCTTCTCAAGAAAAGGAAACAAATCTGAAAATGACTCTTTCCTGGGTTTGGTTTTATTTTATTTTTTCTTTTTTCCTACTCATTTTTGATCTTTAAAAATTTCTTTTCTCAACATCATTTTTCAGATCTGTTTTCAGCTCAGCAAATAATAAGCGACAATTTAAGTTAATGATAGATGAAGCTTGAAATAAAACAAAAAATGATGTTATCAAAGAAGAAGAAAAAGAAAAAAGATCTAAATTTATCTTCCACAAAAAGGTCAAATCAAATGACAAAAAAAAAAGAGCAAAAAATGAGCCGAGGTTGGGGGGGGGGGGACGGGGGGGGGGGGGGGGGGGCTCACCCACCACAAATCAAGGTGTGAAGAATTTGTTGTCGACGACAAATTCAATTTCTCTTCTTTTCTTTCTTTCCTTTTTTTTTTGCACCAAACAATAACAATTTTTCCCCGCCGCCGCCCCGCCCCTCGCCGCCCTTCCTTGGAGCCGTCACTGTTTTGATTAAATTTGCGTTTATCGTCGTCGTCGCAAAGAAAAAGTTCAAGAGCTTTGATGGATCAGCTGCTCTGCGGCGAGAGAGAGAGAGAGAGAGAGAGAGAGAGAGAGAGAGAGAGAAGAGAGAGAGAGAAGAGAGAGAGAGAGAGAGAGAGAGAGAGAGAGAGAGAGAGAGAGAGAGAGAGAGAGAGGAGAGAGGAGAGAGAGAGAGAGGAGAGAGGAGAGAGAGAGAGAGAGAGTGCAAGGATTTTCATTCATTTTCAGACCTTTTTTTTTGCCAGACGGGACCTCGGATAGGAAAAATAAAGTATGAAAAGGAAGTTGTTGAAGGTTTTGAACTTTTGGAGAACTTTTATCTTCTTCTTCTTTTTTTAAAAATCTTCACAAGATCGGTGTTTTTTGTTTTCATGAATATTTCCGGGATGAAGCGGTGGAGAATAGAAAGCGGGGAAGGGGGGAAATTAGCTTTTTTTTTTGTTCAAGAAAAAAAGAAAAAGGAAGCGACAAAAAAATCTCTATTTTTCTCAAATCGTAATGAGACCTGTTCAACAGAAACATGTTGTGTCCCTTTAAAAAATGGTATTTTTTTGAGTTTTATTTAATATTTTGAGCGAAATTTTTCCCGTTTTTTCGTTGTTTTTTTTTGTGTTGAAACGGCAAAACGGCTATTAAATGTTGAAAATGAGGGACAAAAAAAGAAGCTTTTTTCAAATTGAAAGAAAATCGTGGCTATTTACGAGATGTTTAAAGGAGCAAGCTTGTTTTTGATTTGGTCTCGTTGCTATTGAGATTTGAAAACAATTTAGTTTGAAATTGGTTATCGGAAATGTCTAAAAAATAGAAAATGCTCAGACTAAAAAAATAATTCAAGTTTTTTTTAAGTACGGTTATTGTTGTTCGTGGTAGGACCCAATTAAAGGTCAATCGTTTTTTTTTTTCCTTTTTAAAAATTCAAAAACTACATGTTTTTCAATTTTTTATCACGAAAAAGTAATTTTTTCGACAAAATTTGGAAAATAAGAAAAAAAGAGAACTTAAAGGCACATTTTAAAGAACAACAAGTTGGGTCTCACAACGAAAATTTACGTTTCCTTTGTTTGCAACAAACTACTAATTGAAGAATTTTTTCGATGATTTTTCCCATTTTTTTTTTTTTTGAAAAGAACAAAAATTTCCGCCAGCGGATTCTTAAACAACAAAAATCTGCCTCCTGTCGTTGAATATTCAGTTTCGAGAAGGAGGAGGAGGGTGAGGAGCAGGAGACAACGAGAAAGATAAAAGAAGAAGTTTATTGTTCTTTTTGTTTTTTGTTGTCTACTGGATTTGAGAGAGAGAGAGAGAGGAGAAAGAGAGAGAGAGAGAGAGAGAGAGAGAGAGAGGAGAGAGAGAGAGAGAGAGAGAGAGGAGAGAGAGAGGAGAGAGAGAAAGAGAGAGAAAAAACAAGTATTTTTTGGAAAAGTTTGAAAGAAAAAAAATAGCGGAAACTTAAGGTGCAAAAAAAAAAAAAAAGAAGAAGAAGCTCGAACTAAATTAGAGTCATACATCTATGAAATTCGTTTCCCCATTTTTCTCTCTCTCTCTCTCTCTCTCTCTTTCTCATTTTTGCCCCCTCTTCTTCCTTCTCCCTTCCCCCTCCCCCTCCCCCCCCCCCTCTCGATAAAGTTGAATATTTTTCGTCTGAATTTGTCATCAGAAGAGGAAGTAGTTTTTCCTTGTTTTTTTTTTTTTTTTTTTTTTTTGAAAAAAAAATTTGTTAAAATTAATTTGAAAAACGGAGAAGCAGAAGCAGAAGCAGAAGCAGAAGAAGCCGAAATTGGGGGGGGGGGGGGGGGAGGAGGGAGCGACAAAGGACGGAATTTTTCCACAAAAAAAAAAAAGTTCGATGAGAAATCTGATGACGGGGCGGAAGCCAGCCCTACACCGGGAGAAGCTTCTTCCACCCCTCCCAGCCCCCACCAAGCTCTTTCCTCCTCGAATTATTCAGTGATGACGACACAAACACCCCCAGACTTGTGAAGTCGCCGGCCGCGTGTCGGATGGGAGGGGGAAAAAAAAAGAAAGAAAAAGAAAAAGAAGAGCAAGCAACAACAGCGGTCTTCTGACGAAGGAAAGAGCAAAATGATGCGGATCAAATGGCCTCCTCCTCCTCCCCCCCCCCCTCCCCCCGCCCCCCAAAAATTGTGCAGTCAAACAATTTTTTATTGCTCTTTTAGTTTATGTGGAAAATATATTGAGCATTTATACATATTTCAGCACCCGACGACGACGCCGCTGTCGCGCCGCTGCTGCTGCCTGCTTGAAAATATCTTTGTTCGGAATGGGGCTGGGCTGTTAAGGCTTCGCTTCTCTCTCTCTCTCTCTCTCTCTTTCTTTAGGAAAATTTATCCAAGAGAGAGAGAGAGAGAGAGAGAGAGAGAGAGAAAATGTTTCCCCACATGTTTTCCTTGTATTTATTTGGAATTAAAAATAGAAGGGGGGGGGAGGGAAGGGGGAGAGGTGACCTCATCTGCTTCTGAATATCTGATCAACCAACCCAACCGAAAATTGAGCTTTTGTACTTCAGGAAAACAATAATTTGTCGTTTTCTTCTCGAAATAGAAAAATAATATAAATTGGGTTTTTAATTGGATTTTTTTTTCTTTCCGTTGAGCATTTTTCAAAAAAAAAAAAAAAAAACAACAACAACAAAGAAAAAAACAATAAACAAAAACAAGATTCGGCTTTATTTACAAAGAAATAAAATTGAGGGACAATTTTGACTGCGTACTTCAATTTATAACTGAGTATCAAATGGGAAAACAACTTTGAAATTAAATATAAAATTGAAAGACAATTTTAGCTGCGTACTTCCAATTTATAGCTGAGTATCAAATGGGAAAAAAACTTTGGAATTAAATATAAAATTGAAAGACAAATTTAGCTGCGTACTTCAGTTTTTAGCTGAGTATCAAATGAATAAGTTTTGAATTTATTAAAATTATTTGTTTTGCATTTAAAAAAAAAGTTGTAAGAAATAATTGGCTGCGTACCTCAAAATTTAACTGAGTATCAAATGAATACATTTCAAGTTTAATAAAATAGAAGTTTTTCCACAAAAAAAAAATTGGCTGCGCAATTAAGTTTAAAACTGAGTATCAAATGAATAAATTTAAAAATTAATCGGATCAGATCCTAAAAGTCCACGTTTTTTTTCATTTGACTTTTCCCCGACTTTTTTTTTGAATTTTTTTTCCCGTCATAAAATCAAGTTTTTATTTGAATAAAAAAAAGGGAAAAAAACCGCTGATTTATTTCCATGAAAAAAATCATTTTGATTTATGAGATTTTCCAGTGTCTCATTTTGAAAGGAAAAAAGGAAAAAAGTCACCGAATTTCAATGGTTTTTCGGAATCAGGAATAAACTGAGGTACGGAAAATCTAAAAAAAACGAGGAGAAAAACCGAAAAATGTTGGATGAATTACGGGGAGAAAACTAGAAGTTTTCAGAGAGAAAAAAAAACGAAGAAAAACGCTTTTTTCTTCACCAGAATTGCTCCTACCCCGATGAGGAAGTGATGAGCAAAAGCGGGGGGAAATTCAAATTCTGATAAATTCACCTTCAAAAATGCACACACAATTTACGTTGATTATTTATCAACTTTTCGGGTGATGCCTGATTAGTGCTTTATTCAACAAATTTTCTTCCAACCAACCAACCAACCAACCAACCGTGTCATCAAAAAACGAGAGAAAAAAAAGAACGCGTAATTGCGTAGTGTCGTTGTTTCAATTCAATTCGAAAAAAGAAAATGCGAAAACTTGTTGATGTTTATTCTCACTTTTGTAGTCAATAATTATCTTTTTTTTTCTTAAAAAATTAAAAATAAAAATAAAAATACCGTAATATATTTAAAAAAAAAAATTTTTTTTCCACGGACCCCAACGAGGAGAAAGAAAAGAAGAAGCTTTTCCTTGATGAGTCCCAATAAACTTTTTTTGGCAGCATCGACAAACGAAAAATAATTTTTTTTTGAATTTCCGCCAAAAATTAAACACTTTTTTTGTCACCTACCGTAGTTTTGGTCCTTTTTCGCGCCCAAAAGTCAACACAAAAATAAATTTTTTTTTTGAAAATCTTTGAAAAATGGACGAAAAAACCTTTGTTGATCAAAGGTGAAAGCTGTGAAGCTTTTCCTCCTCATCTTAAATTTTATTGGTTTACACCTTTTTCTCTCTGTCTCTTTGTCTCTCTCTCTCTCTCTCTCTCTCTCTCTCTCTTGAAAATATATATTTCTTCATTTTTTTGTTGGTAAGGAGGAGGAGGAAGGGTAAAAAATAAAAATTTCTATTGAAATCCGTTATTGTCTTGAAAGAGGAAAAAAAGTGTGGAAAAAATCGTTAAAACGCCACTTGGCATTCGAGCCGAACTATTTCAGCTTCTTCCTCTTCATCTCAAGCCGGAATATTCGAGGACAAAAAACGTGTCACGACCAGGAAATCGAACTTATGATAAAACAACATAAACCGTTTTTCAACGACCCTCTTATCCACTGAGCTACGACCGACATTTATCAAAAGAGAAAATTGTTTTATTTTAAGCATGGAATTGTTTCACTAATTATTGTTTTATATTGATTGAACACTTGTTGATTGTTAAAACAAATCGCTCCACCCCCGCGATGAAGTTGATGTGTCTAAAATGATTTTAGGTTCAATCAATAAATCGATAAAAATCAATAAAGTGTTGATTACCTGACGATTATTGTCACCAATACAAACGAAAGGAACAATTATTTGACTTGGCGAAGGATTAAAAGCCACAGCAAATTTTGAATGATCCTCATAGGTTGAATACGAGACATTAAATGGTAAAACGACATATTTGGCATTAAGAATCTGAAAAAACAAAAAAAAATCAATAAATCAATAATTGATCGGAAAAATTTTTTCTTGTTTTTTCGAAGCAAAAAAAAAGAAAGAAGAAACCTGATTGGAAGATCCGCAATCCGATGGTAAATTGTATTCACTTCCACTTTCATGATTCCACGTCTCGACTTTTAGTGATGTTCGAAGCTGCGGCGAGATCAAATCGCTGTAAATATCCTGTCCCCACGAGCCAGTTTTGGCGAAGTGATGGAATATGTTGCCGCCCAACGAGCGTAGAATTTTGATGCCGGTAAGAGGTGGAGTCTGACAGATGTGTTCGTGTCGGTTATGGAAGAGAAACCGTGAGATCGCCCGACAAAAACTAGGCCACGCCAGACTTTTTTCAATTTGTTGTCTGTGTCGAAATGGCCGAAAAGTATTAAGCATGGCCTAGTTTTATCATTTAATGGGGTTACTCTTCCAGCAATTTTAATGGCAGCAGAAAAATTGTTTAAATATTAAAAAAAAAATTGAAGAGTACTGTATTAAAGGCGCAAACTATTTGATACTTGAAAAAAAGAAATGAAATTTACTGTTTGATAATTTCCATCTTGAAGATGTGACAATAATGGAATTGATTGAGCGAAAAATGTTGGCAGATTGAAATGATAAGTAAAAGTGTTGAAAAAATACATCTGTCGAGCTGAAAATCATTTTAATTTCAACTTCTCCTGAAATTACGCTCTATTGATAAAAAAAAATCTGATGCATTCTTAACGAAATTCAATTAAAATTTAAAAAAAAAAAATGAAACCGCAACGCGCACGCGACGCACATGACATGTCTGCGTCTCCTCCCGCCCCTCTTACCAATATCATTCAAGGCAACGAAAGGAAATGAAACACAAATTCCCATCTGACCGTACCAATGAGCATTTGAAGGATAACGAAACTCAATTTTACTTGGAAACTTTGGAATGCTGTGAATCAACCAAAAACCCGTTGATTGATCAAAAACCATTCCACCTTTGAGCAAAAAAAAAATGTTTTTTTAATTTTCGTCTTTTTTCCGGTGTAAAATCTACCTTTTGCATGAGCTGAACTGTTGCTCCAAATTGTGCTATCCGGCCATTCATCATTATAAAAATAGGAAAAAGTCTGAAAATTATTTTCAGACATTTTCAGAAGAAATTCTCTACCGTTTTTTTATCCGACTCGTAAAATTGTTGAAGAGTATAATAAATCGCATTATTTTCCACATCCATTCCATCCGCCATCAATTTCTGAACATTTTTTCAAAAAGTAACAAATACGCTCTATTGACAATTTTTTAAAAATCGCCGGTTTTATTGAGCGGAAATCAAAAATTATAATTGAGACTCATTCAAAGTTTAAAAAATAGAATTTTTTGGCTGAAAATCAAATACAAAAAAATTGTTGTCAATAGAGCGCGCTTGCCACAATTTTCTATAAAGTTTTAGAAACTCACCCAATTTTCGTTGTTCGTGTCAAAATACATAAAACCGGTACCATTAGAAATTGGAAAATTATCCTTGTGATTCCATAAATGTGGAAGCTTGTAAAAAATAAACCTGAAATTTTTGAGTTTCTGAAATTTTCCGGCTGAAATTGATGGTTTTTTGTTTCACCAATCAACTGGCTGATTATTTTCATCGAGGCATTGGATTTTTGCATTTGATAAATTGATGAAAATTGTTGAAATAATCGATAAAAAAATGATCAAATTCATTTTAAAATTGACAAAAATGCTTCGAGACCAAAAGCCGAACTCAACGCGTTGCGCCTTGAATACTACGATGCTTTAATTTTTGAGAAATATGGAAAAAAGAACTGGGCGGAGCTTAAATTTAAATTCTTTAAAAAAAAGAAGCTCAAGTAGCAGGTGATTGATTCAATGATAAAAAAAAGGGGTTTTTCTTATCATTTTTCGGTGGTTGAAAGGAAAAATTAATTTTTGGTCGATTTTGAATTTTATCAAATAATCATTATTTGTGTCAATGAAAAAATGCAATTTTTTCGCCCCGGAAAAATTGTTTTTATAGTTTTTGACATGCGCCTTTAATATCGTAGTCGTTGAATTTGAAGGACAAGAAAAACACTGATTTTTGGTGGGTTTTTCTTGCAAAAATAAAAAGAAAATTATGAGAAAATCCAAATTCAACACGATTTTAATTGAAAAAGCAGATGAAACAAGATTTTTCACCGGTTTTACATCAAAAATCAAAAATTTGAAAATGAAAAGCAAAAAAAAAGAAAGAAAAAAGTGAGGATTAACAGAGCCAAAAGCTTATATTTATTCATTGGTTTTTGGGAAAAAATATCACAAAATTTAAATTTTAAAAAATCGATAAAAATCGCTAGAAAAAACGAGGGCAAAAATATCGGAAAAAAAGTTTGGTGAGGATTTGGA
This sequence comes from Caenorhabditis drosophilae, assembly GCA_963572285.1. NCBI lineage: Eukaryota > Metazoa > Nematoda > Chromadorea > Rhabditida > Rhabditidae > Caenorhabditis > Caenorhabditis drosophilae. The sequence goes on from OY751562.1 coordinate 5,432,586, forward strand.
ATGAAAAAAAACGAGGGGAAAATCAAGTTTCAACCGAATCGAATATAATCATATGAAGCTTTCTTTATTGGAGATGATCGGCCAAATCGTACAAAATCGTAGTCTCGTTTAACTGAAAATCAATAAAAAATCAATAAAAAATCGATAATTTTTTTGTTTACCTTTCAAATTTTGATCAACAAAATTGTTAAAATCTGAAAATCGTGTTGGCTCGTTGAAATCCTGTGGAATTAAAAATCCAAAATTTGATTTTCGAGCTTCATCTCCTCCCCCACCATTATGAATTGGTGAGGAAGAAGCTTTGGCAATGAAAAAAATCATGAGGAAACCAATCAATAAATACGTCATCGTCGGATTTTTTGACATTTTATCTGGAAAATTATCATCCGTCGGGATTTTTCTCATATTTTTGTTGTGTGACAAAAAAAAATTCAATAAATTACGGTAGAAAAAAGCTTAAATCAAATAATTTCGGACAACAAAATTACGAAAAAAATGGAGAAAAACAATTCAAATTTGCCGCGCGTTTCTTTTTTAAATGAAAAATAATAAAAATAATCGAGCAATTTTCCGATAACAAAAAAGTGATTAGAATTGAATAAAAATTGAAGAAGGAAAAGCTCATTTTTATATGTTTTGGCCTCCCCCCCCCCCCCCGCCCGGCGCATGAATTAAATCAGCTGCATTATTATTTGGTTTCCAACAATGCTCCGCCTTTTCTCCGCTTATCCCCTCATTCTCCTTTCTTCTTTTTCTATTTTTTTTGCCGCCAGAATTGAAACGGGGGAAAAGTTTGACATCATAAAATAAAGACAAAAAAGAAAAAAAAAAGTCAAATGGGTCCTACAACGAAAAGAAAATGAAGAACAACAAAAAGTCGAATGGGTCTCGAGACGAAAACGAAAAGGAAAAAAAATCCCGAAGAAGAAGAAACAACTCAAATGGGTCTCGAGACGAAAACGAAAGAAAAACATGAATGAAAAAACTCAAATGGGTCTCGAGACGAAAACGAAAATGAAGAACAACAAAGAGTCGAATGGGTCTCGAGACGAACACGGAAAGGAAGAAAAGCGCGTACAAGGAAAAAACAACTCAAATGGGTCTCGAAACGAAAACAGAAAGAAAAAAAAAATGAATGAAAAATCAAATATTTGATGAAGAAGAAGAAAAAATTGAAAAAAACAAAACAGAGAGAAATTTGTCGAAGAAGCAATTATCGCCTGGTCGCTTCTTCTGCCTGGAAAAAAATCTCGTCGGTGAAAAAAAAACAACATTTTTTCTCAATGAAAAACGGCAGCGCCTTTGAAAAATTGTGCCAGCTACCGTACCTGAATGCTTCTGGAATTTTCTTTTCCGACTCTGAAAAAAAATCTGAAAAATCCTCGTCATTTTTTGGTTGGAAATCATTTTCAGATTTTTTTTTGCTTGAATTTTCACCTGAAAAAATTCGGTTTTTTAATTGATAAAAAATGATATCATTAAAAGCAACAAAAAATTTGAGCCTGAAGTTTTCGAAGGATCAGATGGGGAGCTTCAACTTTTGAGCTTCATCTCTTTTCTAAGCTTTTTGTTGTTGTTGTTGTTTTTGACCAAGAATGACGCGCGGCGTCGGCGACGGCGGCGGCGACGGCGATGAAGAGGAGACGGAGAGAAACAGACAGAAAAAAAGAATAATTGAATTCCACCTTTTGTCTTTTCGTTTTTCTTCTTCTTAATCTGATTATTTGTGTTCCTCATTTTCAGTTTTGGCTGGAAAACCTAATGGAAGTTTGCGCGGCGGTGAAGTTGGCTTAAAGTTCAAAAAATCGAGAAAAAGAGAGGCCAAGAATCGGAAGCATCAAGAGGATGGGCCTAGTTGCATTCGAAACATCGGAGGGGACCTAGAGTAGGATCCATCGAGGGGTGCCCTAGAATTCAAAACGTCAGGGGAAACGATGGCCACGAATCGGAAGCATCAAGAGGATGGGCCTAGTTGTATTCGAAACATCGGAGGTGACCTAGAGTAGGATCCATCGAGGGGTGCCCTAGAATTCAAAACGTCAGGGGAAACGATGGCCACGAATCGGAAGCATCAAGAGGAAGGGCCTAGTTGCATTCGAAACATCGGAGTTGGCCTAGAACAGGAACCATCGAGGGGTAGCCTAGAGTTCAAAACATCCAGGAAAAGGGAGGCCAAGAATCGGAAGCATCAAGAGGAAGGGCCTAGTTGCATTCGAAACATCGGAGGGGGCCTAGAATAGGATCCATCGAGGGGTGGTCTAGAGTTCAAAACACCCAGGAAAAGGATGGCCAAGAATCGGAAGCATCGAGAGGAGCGGCCTAGTTGCATTCGAAACATCGAGGATTGGATGGCTGAGAATCAGAAGCATCGGGACTAGCCTTGAACTGGAAGCATCGGGGAGTGGCCTAGAACTGGAAGCATCGAGAGGGGGGCCTAGAATTTGAAAAATCTGTGGTGGTCGAGTTGCATTAGAAACATCGGGGATTGGATGGCTGAGAATCGGAAGCATCGGAACTAACCGAGAACTGAAAGCATTGGGGAGGAAGGCCTAAAATTTGAAACATCGAGAAGGAAATGGCCGAAAAGCGGAAGCATCGGCGGTGTCGACATTTTTCAGCCTAAAATTCAAATTCCCCGCCATTTTTTTAGGAAAAGGAAACAATTCTGATGAAGCTTGTCTCGAGACCCTTTTCAAACATCTCCGCCGATCGATGGCCTCTTCTAGACAAGTTGGAATTCTATTTTTGGTCAAAATCGACGAGAGGAAGGGGGGGGGGGGGAGGGGAGAGCTCAAACCTGAAAAATTATTCTCGTAAATTATTATTGAGACAACTCAATTTTCGCTTAATGTTTCACAGAAAAAACGACAGAGGGAGAGAGAGACAGAGAGACAGAGAGAAAGAGCTTTCGATTTTTGCACATTTTTCTCTTGCTCAAAGATTATTTTTACTCAAAGAGAAGAGCGGCAGCCGCAGCAGCAGCAGCAGCAGCAAATAGAACATTTTGACCTCATTTTTCAAGTTGCTCTTTTTCTCTCCGTCTCTCTCTCTCTCTCTTTCACAGAGAGCTTGAATAATTATTTCCCTCACATACAGAGAGAGAGAGAGAGAGAGAGAGAGAGAGAGAGAGAAGGGGGGCACTTGAAAAAGTCCTTTTAAAATTGAAACGATGAACACATGTCGAATCAAGTGGAAAATATTTTACATTTTTTTTGGTCAAAAGCTACAGTAAGACATAAAGACAGTAACCAGCAAAAAATTTCAAGTTTGTATGTACAGTATTTTTCCATGTGGCCCCGAGTTTAAAAATTTTGAATTTTATCCGCGACGCGTAACGCGTCGCGGACGTGCGCTAGTGAGAATTTTTCTCCCCTGTAAAATCATCGTTTTAATTCAGAATGTAATGAATGCAACCCTTTTCCCATGAAAAAAACAGATGAAAAATTTTTATCACCGGTTTTGCATCAAAAATCAAAAAAAAAAAAAAACAAATTTTTTTTTTGTTTTTTTTTTGGGGAAAACAAGTCACCGTAGACAATTTGAAAATGAAAAGCAAAAAAAAAAAGAAAAAAAATAGAAAAAAGTGAGGATTAACAGAGCCAAAAGCTTATATTTATTCATTGGTTTTTGGGATAAAAATATCACAAAATTTAAATTTTAAAAAATCGATAAAAATCGCTAGAAAAAACGAGGGCGAAAATAATTTTCCCCAATCGATCAAAGAATGTTTTGTTCATTGAAAATCATCGACCAAATCGTACAAAATCGTAGTCTCGTTTAACTGAAAATCAATAAAAAATCAATAAAAAATCGATAAAAAATCGATAATTTTTTTGTTTACCTTTCAAATTTTGATCAACAAAATTGTTAAAATCTGAAAATCGTGTTGGCTCGTTGAAATCCTGTGGAATTAAAAATTCGAAATTTGATTTTCGAGCTTCATCTCCTCCCCCACCATTATGAATTGGTGAGGAAGAAGCTTTGGCAATGAAAAAAATCATGAGGAAACCAATCAATAAATACGTCATCGTCGGATTTTTTGACATTTTATCTGGAAAATTATCATCCGTCGGGATTTTTCTCATATTTTTGTTGTGTGACAAAAAAAAATTCAATAAATTACGGTAGAAAAAAGCTTAAATCAAATAATTTCAGACAACAAAATTACGAAAAAAAAAATGGGGAAAAACAATTCAAATTTGCCGCGCGTTTCTTTTTAAATGAAAAATAATAAAAATAATCGAGCAATTTTCCGATAACAAAAAAGTGATTAGAATTGAATAAAAATTGAAGAAGGAAAAGCTCATTTTTATATGTTTTGGCCTCCCCCCCCCCTCCCGCCCGGCGCATGAATTACATAAATCAGCTGCCAAACCCGTCTCCGCCTACCTATTCTCCGCTTGTGGCGGGCGAAAAAGAACCACCATAAAATATGATGAAATGGGTCCTACGACGAAGAGCAAGAAGAAGGCGAACGTTTTGAATAATCATATTTGTGCCCCAGTTAATTTCATCAAGTTGAAAATTGGGACACAGCTTGGAAATTGTGCTACCGTACCACCACATTTTTTTCTTGATTAATTGTTTTGCAAAAATCGTTCGTCATTGTTTGAGGAAATAGAAATTTCTCAATTTTTCACCTGCAAGAAAATTGTTTTTTAATGATTTCAGAAGAAGAAGAAAAAAACAAAACAAAAAAGCTGAAAAACAGATGAAAAACTGAGGGAAAAAAATCTGCAATTTCAGATGCGATCTGTCTCAAGGCGCAAAGAGACCCAACGTTTTGTGCATTATTTTGTTGTCGAGAAAAAAAAAAGAAGAAAAAGCTCGTCATTGATGGAGTGTCGTTGAATTTTCTTGAGTCGGCTTTGCGCTGCTTGAAACGACCGATCCCATCTGGAATTGCACGATTTTTTCCCAAAGTTTTTTTTTGGTTTGGATTCCAGCTGGAAAAAAAAATGAAGTTCGACACGTCGGGCTAAAAAAGTCGGCCTGAAAAATTTCGCTTCAAAACCGGGCTGAAATAAAACGTCGGCGATCTTTGGGTCTTCGGGCTTTCGGGCCTTCGGGTTTTTTGGATCTTCGGACCTTCAGTCTAGAAAAAAACTCCATTTTCTGTTTCCAATTTCATTATTTTTTTTTGGTTTCCAGTTAGGAAAAACCCAAATTCAAATTTCCCGCCATTTTGTTGGATTCAAATTTGAAACAAACAAGCCGCCGAAGGAGAAAAACCGACAAAAAGCAGAGAAAGAGAGAGAGAGAGAGAGAGAGAGAATGATAAAGCTCGTCTCGTGACCCTCTTCAAAACTTCTCAAAGCACTGATAAGCGCGGAATGTCGTCCGAGCGTTCGTTGAAGCGTCCGTCCATCCGTCCGATGGCTTCTCCTCGCTATGTCATCAACAATTTACCTTTTCGCGGAAGGAAGGGGGGGATGAGGCGACGGTGAGCAGCGCGCGCGCGAAGAAAAAGAGAAAAGATGGCTCTTGACGAGCCGCCGCCGCCGCCGCCGGAGCCGATTAATACTAAAACTCAACAAAGAGAGAAAATAGCGTATGAAATCGCCAACGAGAATCTCGAGCTGACTTTCAACCAGAAAAAACCGAGAGGAAAAATTCTAAAAATTGTCCCAGCTTCTTCTATGAATAAATTTTTGTTTGTTTTAAGCTGAGATCAAGAAAGACGCAGAAGAAAAAAACAGCTTTTTCTTTACCCTGTTTTTATCGATTTTTTCGGGCTTCCCCCTTTTCGCGCGCTACAACTTTGGTGAGCCGAGAGCAAAAAAAAATGCGATTTTCTCATACTTTTTTCGGGCTTTTTTTCAGGCCAAAAACTTTATTTTAAGACCGGGAGACGAGTTTTTTCTTCTGCTCTCGACGATTATCTTTATCCGCCGCAATCACTTTTCAAGCTGCTCTCTCTCTCTCTCAGAGGGCTTCCCCCCCCCCCCCCCCCCTCTGCCCCGAAGAGAGAGAGAGAGAGAGAGAAAGAGAGGGGGACACTTGAAAAAGTACACCGAAAATTGTCCTCTTAAAGTTAAAATGATGAACACATGTCGAATCAAGTGGAAAATATTTCACAATTTTTTTTGGTCAAAAACTACAGTAAGACATAACGACAGTAACCCCCAGCACAAAACTCGAAATCAACAGCGGGTGCGGCGCAACGTGCATCATCATTTTCAGCAAAGCCTCCGCCGCACTTTTCTTGGAAAATGTGTCCCCCCCCCCCCGTCTTCGCCATTCCCCTTGAGCAAAACTTCCGGCTCTGATCATTTTTTTTTCTCGGCTCCGTTTGTGTCATTTTTTGCTTTAACAACTTATCGGTAAATACAGTTACAAATTGTTTTGTGTTTGTCGGCTTCTCCTTCTCTCTCTTTTTGTGCATCAATGTGCTCCCCCCCCTCGTTGCTCTGCTTTCCCCGCGCTTCTCTCTCTTTCTCTCTCTCTCTTCTCTATCACTTATCAGTAGCGTGATGATGAGAGCAGCCGCCGACGACACGAGAGCAACACAAAACAGTGTCCAGCTCCTGGTCGAGCCTGGTATCAAAACGACGTTTCGTCCTCACGAACTAATTCGAACATTACAAAGAGGGGGAGAGAGAGAGAGAGAGAGGAAAAGAGAAAGAGAGAAATTTTTTTGGTTGTGTTCTGTTTGTTCAAATCAGCAGAAAAAAACAAGACATTTTTGAAAATCACTAAAAACCCATCCAACTTGAACTTCGCTGCGTGTCAACTCTCGAATGCATTGTGATAGGCAGTTAAAACCGGCTTTTTTTGGGCAATTTTAAATGAAAAACAAGGCGAACCAACAGTTTTCTCATGATTTGGTGAGCGCTATTCAAGTTGTTCGCTGGAGCGCGTTTACAACGCAAACACATAGTTCAATCTTTCGCCCCCACTTGAAGTTGGATTTGATAAAAATCGCTTAGAAAATGTTAAATCAATATTTGAAATATGTCGAGACATTCTTGACCGCAACACGAAAAAAATTATTTTCTCAAAAGTTTTAAAAAACGCGCCAAAAAAAGCTCGATTTGTGTGCAAACACCAAACTTGTTCCGGCATCATAATTGACGACAATCTCATTTTTAGAATTTTGAAAGAAGTTTACACGACCAATTTTCGAATCGCTGAAGCGTTTTCAAAAGCTGAACAGGGCCACAACTCAAATGACATAAATTTGTCTGCAAACACCATACATCATAATTGACGACATTTTCTTTTTTTTAAGATTTTTTTTGTGAAAAAGCTTTTTTTTTCCATGTCGCTGAAGCTCTTCACAAGTCAAGCAAAAACAAAACTGAAATTTCTGCAAACACCACACATCATAATTGACGACAATTACATTTTTCAGAATGTTTTTGTGAAAAATGTTTTTCATGTCTCTGAGACTCTTCCCAAGCCAAACAACGAAAAAAAAACAAAACTGAAATGTCTGCAAACACCCCACATCATAATTGACGACAATTTGCATTTTTTTTTAAAATAAAACTCTTCCTTCGGCTAAGCTTAAAAATGTTTCGCAATGTCGAAAGCGGTTTTACAAGGCGAAACTCTAAAAATGGAAACAGCCGAGCGCATTTGTCTTTTGTCTTTGCGCTTCTCTAACGTCTCTTCATTGTTTCTGTGGCTTCACATCTCCAAATATTATTTGTGACCTGCAATTGTCTTTCGAGCATCGTCCACCTTCTTTCTCTCTCTCTCTCTCTCTCTCTCTCTCTCTCTCTCTCTCTTTTGCTCCCTCAAGAGCTACATTTAACATATATATATATATATATGTATATAAATATATAAGAAAAGGAAAGAAAGATGTCCAATGTCTATTTTGGGTCACACATCATCATTTGAGAGGGGCGATGTCAAAGAAAGAAATAGTGCTAGAATTAGAGAAGCTCGATATACTGTAGTGAGGCGACAAAAATACAGTAGAGTGAGAGAGAGAGAGAGAGAGAAATGGGCGGAGCCTGACAATTCGTAATTCTCTCTCTTCTCTCTTTCTCTCTTCTCTCTACTACTTTTTTCCAACACTTTGATTTAAGGGCTTGTGTGTGTCCTTCCTCCTCCACTAAGAATGCCTCCCCCCCCTTCCCCTCTCGTCGGGGAATCGGCGCCCCAAAAATCATCATCAATCCATCCCAACCATCGTCTCATCCATCAGCCGGCAGCAGCAGCGGTGGCGGCTGCTGGGGCGGCGGCAGAAGCTTCAGCCTATTTAATTTTTATTTTTTATCTTCTTTTTTTTTTGGGGAATTCTTCTTTTGTCTTAAGAATTTTTTGTGTCGGGGAAAAACGCATTTTTTTTTTAATTTTCAGCTTTTGCCACCCTCCCACCCCTACTCTGAACATTTTATTGTTGTTGATAGAGTACAACAAGTCTGGAACGGAAGAGGAAAGGAATCGTGTATCAGTCAAAGGATCATCAGCATCACCATCGTCATCCTTCCTCTCTTCTCTCTCTCTCTCTCTCTCTCTCTTAATTATTCCCTCTCCAACAACAACAACAACAACAACAACGAGAAGCCAGAATGTTTCGTCGTCTCGTTTTAATCGCCGTCTTAGGTTGGTTGAGCTCTGGGCCCGGAAGTGCAATTTTTTTCCTTTTACAGTCAGCTCGACATTTTGTCAAACGCCAGTCATCGGTGGCACCTGTAAACTGGGAACAGCCGATGTTCAAATCGGCGGCAAGCAGACGCAATTCTTCCTGAAATGCGAAACGACAGCCGAGTAAGAGCAGCAGCAGCTGAAAACCGCATCCATCATTTTTTTCTCCCCAATCAATTTCAGCAGCGCTCAAGGTGAAGGTGTTTGGGTTGTGAAGTCACGAGCTGCAGCAACAGCCGCCGCTGCCACTTCGTCCTCTTCTGCCGCCGCCGCTGCAGCAGCACCATCGGTTGTTCCAGTGGAGAACACTCAACCGCAACAGCATCCAAAAGCTAGAAAACCAGTGTCACCAAATATTTGTGGTAATTTTTTTTGTTGCTGCTGCTGCTGCTTCACCGTTTTCTTCTCATTTCATTTCAAATCAACAAAACCCCCCCCCCCCCCCCCCCCCCGGCAAATGGACGGTGGACAAACGGGGGGGGGGGGGGGGGTAAAGAGCACACAAACCCCACAAAACTTCTTCACTAATCATCATTAGTGTGCTCTTGTCCTAATCAAACAAATATCAAAAATTAGTGATTGATGGATGGACACTGAGAAATGAGAGATAAAGAGACGCAGACAGAGACACACAAAGAGAGAGAGAGAGAGAGAGAGAGAGAGAGAAGCTTGAAAAAAACTGGAAAAAATGTTCACATTTTTTCCTATTATTCTGGACTTGTTTCCTCCATCCAACAACGCCTTCTCATGTTTACACAGAACAGAAGAAGCAGAAGCAGAAGAAGAAAAAAAATGTTTCAAGCTTCTTCTATTTGCATTTCCTTTTGAAAAAGCATAAAATATACAAATAATAATTTTTTGGTTGGCAACCTCCTCTTTCCATTCTTCAGAGAATTCTAGTTTCCTCCCCACCCCCCACCACCCCTTCGCTTTCTCTTCAAAAATTCTGATGGAAAGTTGTTTTTGATTTCATAGAAGGGGGGGGGGGGGGGGGGGGAGAAGCTTAAAACAACCTACGGGGGGGGGGGGGGAGGTTAACTGGCCAAATTTCAAAAAAAAAACCCTCGAAGAGAAAGAGAGAAAAACGGGGGGGGAGCAGCTTTTTCCTTCTCCCCTCGACCGCCGCCCGCCGCACTGTTCTTCTGTGTGCTCACTTTTGTGCTCTTTTTCGACGATGCGTGACCACCAGGGGCGATATGTGTGTGTGCAAATATTGAAGTTTTGAGTGTGTATATGGTGTTGGGGTCGGTTCTCTCCGGCGATAATGAAGAAGAAGCTGAGAAGTCAAATTAGTACAAAATATATATTTATTGCGGCTCCGGCGCGCGAGCAAGAAAAAAAATCACGAGGGGGGATTCGCCACAAAAAAAGAAGAAGACAAACCATTCACCTTCCATTACAGAGCAAGACAATGGAGCTCGTGAAAATGAGGCGTGCGCAGTGTCGGCAACATGTCTTCAGGCTCACAACGAATTCCCATCATCCTATCTGCAATGTGATCAAGCGTAAGGAGAACCCGGGGAGGGGAAGATGCTTCACCTCTTTCTCATTCTTTTTTCGTTGCAGCGGTTTGAGATGGATCCGAAAATCGTGTCAAGACGGCTTCATCTTCAACTTTGAGCAACAAACCTGTATTGTACCGAAACGAATGAGCTCATTGTCTCGTAAGTTGATGCTCAATGATCCATTGAACAGCTTGATTACTAATCATCAAGAATCCGTTTCGGATGATCCATGCTTGAAGTGTTCATTGGGAAGTGCATGTCGACATGGTGTTTGTTATCCGCTAACCACAAGTAGTACGTCCCCCCCCCCATTACCCTTCCCCCCGTTTTTTTGCCTAATATTCTCCCTCATCTTTTCTAATCCTTCATAGATCTTTGCTCGGACGGATCGCCGCCGAACGGAACGTGCTCAACGATCAAGAAATGCCCGAATCAACACTTTTGCACTGCTCAAAACGTGTGCTGCCCGCAAACCGCGTTGAGCTCATCGATTGGATGCCAATTGGTGTGTCGCATCGATCAAGATCGGGAGGATCAGTGTCCACACGGGTTCTCGTGTCAAAATAATTGTTGTGAGCCGCGCAAAATATTGCGTCATCCGATCAAACGTCAGGAGGATGGATTCTATGATGGTGGTGGAGTGGAGAGTCAAGTGTCGAGCAGCACGATTCAGCTCGAAAGTTGTGCTCAAAAGTCGCCAGGTTTGGAAACGAAAACCAAAACTGCTCAAGAAAATTCTCAAATTTTCAGACTTCTCAACGAAATGCGGCGGAACCAACGCGAACTGCAGCAGCGACGACGATTGTCCGACATCATTCAAGTGCGACAAATTCGCGTGTTGTCGCCTTGCGATTTGTCCGCGAACCGACACGCCGGCACGATTCACCTGCACCAATCAATATCATTGTCGCTCGAATGAGCGTTGCATTTTCGGCGCTTGCTGCCCCAACTTCAGCGACGCCGCTCAACCGTCGAACCAATCGATCGGCGTCGTCGGCTCGACGCCAATCATCCGACAACAATCCGTGGCGTCAGCGTCGTGCAACGTTGATGATCGCGTCAAATATTGCGACATCGAACACGTCTGCCCGGAAATGTCAGAGTGCATCGCTGGAATTTGTTGCCGACTGTCGCCAATGTCGAAATGCGGAAACGGTCTGATGGCGTTGTCGATTCCGGCCAGATGTCAGTTGTCTGACGAATGCCCGATTGCTTCACGATGCGAATATGGCAAGTGTTGTCCGTTCGAGACCGAATCACAAACGAATGATGATGACGTCGTCGACGATGAGAATCAGCAGCTGGAAATTCTGGAGACGAATGAGGTTGTCGTTGAAGAAGCTTCAACCACATCTTCGCCGAAAGGAATTTCAATTCGTAAAAGTGTAGGATTTTCCTGTTTTCAGACGCGATTTCTCTGAAAATCAATCAATAATTTTCAGACATGCTTAACATCTCATCAATGTGACCTTCACCAACTGTGTCCACCACAATTCACCTGTTCCTTAGCTGGAAAATGTTGCGATCTGAAAGTTCTGTGCCCCGACGGCACCGTTCCCGAATCATCATGCAACCATCATGACAATTGCCCATCATCAAGTCACAAATGTCTGCTGCTCAACAATGAGCATCGAGCGTGTTGCTACATGCCCCAACTTCGAACCACTGATGAATCGACAGCCGATTCGTCATCCGACTGTCCGGCCGGATCCAAAGAGGTCGATCCAAAGTTCGGCGCCAGCTGTCGTTACAGTCTTCAATGCCCATCACCATACTTTTGTAATCAAAAGGGGAAATGTTGTGAAGCGATTCGAGTAGGAAGCACTCAATGATCTTCTATGATCTTCATTGATCTCATCATCGAATTTCAGAAGCATTCGGCAGTCGTCATCTGATGTCGTCTCTTCTATTTCATTTTTGTGCTGAAAATCTTTAATACGTGTGATTTTACTAACTTAATTCTTTAATTTTTTGTTTTTTTGGCTTAAAAAAATAAAATCTGAAACTAACATTTGCATGATTCTGCAACCACAAAAAACCCTTTTTTTCATTTTTTTTTTGTCTGAAAATTGTCTGAAATTTTGAATTGTGCAGGTCAACAAGCCACCGGATTAGTTTGCACATTTTCGAGCTGCTCCAACTCGAATCCGTGCTCTGTTGGAACATGTAACAATGGATATTGTTGCTCATCCAACTCGAACTCGGCTCCAGCGATTATCAGTGAGTTTTCTTCATTTCATCCGATTTTTTCCGCTTCTTCCGCTTCCCCTTTGCATCACACAATGCTTTCTCTAATCCATCACCACATGCACACCATTTTGTTCAGATAACGTTGATCGGAAGAGGAGAAGGAGAAGCATCAGCTCGCTTCCAACCACCACCACCACCACCACCACAACTAACCCACTTGACATGATCCTTCACGACTTTCCGATCGGCCCACCCGGCTACGGTTTTCCGGAACACTTGGCAAATCTCGATGAGGTTCTGGTGAAGGCGACCGGTGATGGTGCGTCGTGTGCGGCCGGCTTCAGCTCATCGCTCGTCTGCTCAATCGAGTCGGCGTGTCCGCCTGGATTGCACTGCGACATGGCCATCAATTTGTGCTGTCCGCTCATCTTGCCGCTGACCGATCGCGCCAATCCAAAGAGGCGCAAGTCGAAGCGAAGGCATCAGGAGAAGGCGACAGATGACGTCGCCATGAAGTCACGATTCAATTCAATGATGGCATGTGAATGCAGTAATAATTCGCACTGTTGTTAACCGTCACATCACAAATTCAGAATTCTTCCCCCTCACTCTCCCCCCACCCATTCCACAACTCTTATGATCCTGACGATCAATGATTTCAGTGGCAAGCGGATCATCAAACAACTGTGTTGGATGCCAATCAGCGCCACAAGTCATCGCCATCCCAACCAACACGTGTCCAGGCGGTGGTTATTCGGTTGGTGGTTGCAGTTCGGGTTACTGTGCCACTGGTTACACGTGTGTCCAAAATCAATGTTGTCCATCGTATTCGTCGGCTCCACGAATTTCAGTCTGTAAGTTGTTGATTGAGACAATGATGGAAGAAGCATCGGGGAGTTTGATGAATTATTTCAGACTCGTGCCCATCAGGAGGATCAGCTGTTGGAGCTTGTATCAATGGACGTTGTGCGTCAGGCTACAGATGTCATAACAATGGATGTTGTCCACAAGCCACAACTCAAAATCCATTCGGTAAGAAGATCTTCAGAAGAAGGATCTTCAATTTTCATTGATTTTCTTCCAGTTTGCCCTGATGGAACCCAAGCTGCTGGTGGATGTGTCAACGGTCAATGCGGATCTGGTTACACTTGCTCGAATGGTCTTTGCTGCGCTGGCACATCGACCACTGTCAAATGTCTCGATGGTTCTGACGCTGTCGGCGCTTGCATTCCATCGTGTCAAGGCGACGGTTGCGGCGGTGTTCAAGTCTCGTACTATTGCGGTTCGGGCTACACGTGCACCACCGGAAACATTTGTTGTCCAGTCAACAGTTGCCCGAACGGTGGCGAACCACTCGGTCCGACCATCAACGGACTCTGCCCAACTGGTTACACGGTTCAAGGAAGCTTGTGCTGCTCGGCAACATGTTCCGACGGTTCAACCGGAACCGAGCCCGTCAACGGCGTCTGCCCATCAGGCTTCACTCTCGAAAACGGAGTGTGTTGCGGTTCATCAATCACATGTTCGGACGAAATCTCCATCGGACCATGCACCACCGGCGTGAACAACGGTTGCCCAGCCGGCTACGCGTGCGACATGAATGGCGTCAACTGTTGTCCAGTCGTCGACTATCAATCCGACTCGTGCATCATCGGAACGGCCGTCGGCGGACTCTGCCCACCAGGATACACTGTCGTCTACATTCCAAACAGTCCACTCATCGAGAACGGCGTGAATCCAGGAACCTGTGTCGACGTTCAATGCAGTAAGATTTTTAATCGACTCACTCGAGTGTCCCGCTTGATCTCCACCATCAACATCTCATCCTCATTCATTTTTCAGCCACCGGAATTTGTCCGGCCACCGAACAAATTTCCGATTGTGACGCCAACACCGGTGCGTGCCCATCCGGCTATTCATGCTTCGAGAATGCTCTCGTCTGTTGCTCAACCAACACGTTCAGCCGACTTCGTGTCGCAAAAGGAAGAAAATCCACATCGCCAAAATTGAACTATGGACGTCCATTGAACAGTTATATGCCACGTAAGTTGTGAAATCCGAAAAAATCAATAAAAATCAATAAAAAATCGATAAAAAATCAATAAAAATCAATAACATCTAACAGAATGATCTTAACTTTTCTTCGCGTTTTATTTGGAAACTTTCCAAAGTATCTTTAAGCTAAACCAACATTTGGTGGCTCATCATCGTGCTCCGATGGTTCCATCTCATCCGGACCATGTATCAATGGTCTTTGTGGAATCGGATTGGAGTGTCAGAACGGCAAGTGTTGTCAGGAAGGATCAACAAATCGCGGACTTGAAAGTATCGATTTTGCATGAGATTCTCTCTCCCCCCTTTAATCTGAAGCCACCCCTCTCCACTCTCCGTGTTTTTTTCTCTACATCGATTACGGTGTTCCAGGCAAGTGCCCATCCGGTGATACGGCAGTGTCGGGATGTTTCCCGAACGGATCGTGTGGAACCGGTTTCGAGTGTGTCGCCGCGTTGAACTTGTGCTGTCCGCCAGGTCAACCATCCACATCATCGTCAGGCTTTGGTCAGCTCGTCGGCGGCGGTAGCGGCGGCGGCGGCGGCGTCGCTTGTAAGTTGAGATCGGGCCACCCCCATCCAAACGCATGATGCTCATTGTTTCTGCTTCTTTCGTTTTAGCCGTTCGCCCGATTGGTGCACGCTGTCAATTTGATAGTGAATGCGTCAGCCATCACGAAGGACTATCAATGTGTCATGCAGGAGTTTGTCAATGCTCACCAATTGCTTTCAGTCAAGGAATCGCATGCATCAGAAGAAAGTGTAAGGAAGCTCTTGAAAATCCGCCCCATCCCCGATTGTTTTTCTCTCTTCTTTCACCCTTCAAAATTAACCAAAAACCAACAAACAAACAAAAAAAAATCAATAAATCAATAATCCAAATAGAATAATTAAGTGTAGAAGGAAAAAACCCAGAAAAAAAATCAATAAATCAATAATTTTCTTTGCCACTTTTCAGCTTTCCAAATGAACGACGAACCAATGAAAAACGACGACAACGTCGCGATCAACGACGACACCGACGACAAGAAAAAATCATCGGCGAACACCATCGTCTGAACAACGAATCCTCCCGTCACCACCACAGCCAAACAACAACAAAAATTCTAAATGAAAACTCATTTTCTCGTCTTCGCACATCTTTCTATTTTTCTAGCTCCTAAAAAGCCAAAAAAAGCCAAAAAAATGTTTTTCAAATTCCCGCCCCCGCCCTGTGTGTCCCTTTAAATCGGCTCAATAATTCCCGCGCGTCACCCCCCCCCCCCCCGCCCTCTCTCCCCGTTTTTTTTCGTATGTGTGGTGTGGTGTGGGCTCCTTCGACCCTTTTCTTTGTGTATGCCTTGTCTTTCCTCGATTTCAGAATGCTTTGCGATCGAGATCATTACCATCGTCGCCCCGCCCCCTTCAGCCCACCCCCGCACACCCCCACCAGCGCATGCGTTCCGCGTTTTGTCTCAAAGAGTTTTAAAAGTTTTTGCATTTTGCTTTGCTTCGAAAAAGTGTTTTTTCTCTTCAATTTTTCTTCTCACCTCTGTGTGGGTGTTGTTTGTTAATTTTCCTTTTTTTTTCTGTGTCAGATTTTCAATCAACAGAAGGCCTGTAGTTCCATGTGGAATGGTTATTCTGTTAATTTTCTTCTCTCTCTCTCTCTCTCTCTCTCTCTCTCTCTTCCTTCCCCGCCCCTTTCTCTCTCTCTCTCTCCCTCTCTTTCCCCTATGAAAAAGGTAAATTCCAAGTGGAATTATTAATATTATTTTTTGAGATTTTTATTTTTATTTATTTATTATAAATTTTATTCACAAAAAAAAAGAAACAAAATTAAATTTAAAAAAACAACAAGAAAGCGTTTTATTGGTTTTGCAGCTTTAGGCGGAAATCCGGAGTATCGTAGTTGGTGGTGTGTTGTTCAAGGTTGAATGCATTTATGGAGTCTGGAATTTTTCCAATTTTTGATTTTTGCTCTCCTCTCCTCTCTCTGCTCTCCTCTTTTTCAATTTTTTCAGAGAATGTAAACAATGCTCCGCAATTACGCGAAAAAAAGAAGAAAAAAAAAAGATTTTTGGGTCGAAAAAAGATCAGGAAAGAAAAAAAAACGGTGAAACAAATGCTGTGAAGAGATGCAGCCAAAATGTGGCAGCAAAAAAGTCGGGCTTCCACCAGCGGGTCTCACTGCCAATTGTTTCTCGCGCTGGAAACGACTGGTGAAAGCAAATCCACGAGGTTTTATCGGTTTTCCTTTCAAGCCATCGGAATTCTTGAAGACGTCAGTTTTTGATGACATTTTTGCTGTCGAAGAGTGCTTAATTTCCGTGTAATTGTGGAACATCGTATCGAGTTCGGGGCGCTCTAGACGGAAGGCCGGAGTATCGTTGGGCCGGTTTGATGGTGTGTTCAAGGTTGAATTCATTTTTGGATTCTGAATTTTTATTTCAATTTTTATTCCTCCCCCCCCCCCCCCCCCCACAATTTCCTTGGGAAAAAACACAAAAAATGTTCAGTAAATAAACAATGCTCCGCAATTACGCGGAAAAAAAACACCAAGCTGAGACAATTTTCCACATCGGATTATTCTTTCATCTGAATGAGGAGAATTACAAACGGAATAATTTATGATCTTCCGCATATTCGAATGGCATTTTTTTGGTTTCTAACGAAGATACGCGTTAACGTAAGAAACATTCTAGTTTTTTTTTAAAGTTGTCAACACTTTTTTGAAACTTGAATACGACACTACGCAATTACGGTTTCATACCGTTTTTTTTTCGATTGATAGGAAACAAAGAAACCCGCTTTCTCAAAAATTATAGCTTGTACGATGGTACGTAATTACGGTTTGTCAACTTTGATACAGTTGCGTCACCGGTCGTCTTCGTAAAAAAAAACTCGGAAAATGCAAAAAAAAAAATTATTAAACTCCATGTTTTTTTTAAATAATTAATTACGATGATACGCAATTCCGCTCTATTCATTTCTATTTTTTCCTTTTTTTTTAGTTATTGAGAAGCTTTTTTCCAGCACATCTGAAAATCCTTTTCACGTAGTAAATTATTCATAAATTCAAACGCCAATTTATTCAGCTTCTTCTTCTTCTTCAGCTTCTCCGCCTCATCAAATTTCTCATTTTTCTAAACAAAAATGTCGCACCAGATAAAAGACGAAAATGATTTATGATTTTTGGCATAAGAAATGGTGACCCCCTCCCCCCCCTTCCCCTCCCCCACCACTAAATAACACTTGTGGGTTGGTGCAATTTGAGATAATGTTTTGATTTAAAGCTTCTTCTCTCCTCGCCAGCATTTTTTCACCTGCCCCCCAGCCCCTGCCTCTGCCCCACCCACACCACCACTGCCGACTCGCCGATGCTTCTTGATTTTCAGGAATTTTTTTTGCGCAAATATTTCTTCCAACTGCCTTCTTCTCTCCGTCTTCTCTCTCTCTCAGTTTCCCCCGCCGTCACCACAAACCAACACAAACGCCACAGCCAGCCATTAGTAATTAAAGAATGGGGTGGTGGGGAGGTGTGGAGGTGTGTGCAATGAGGTGCTATAATTGTTCGACTTTAATTGTTCTTCCCCCCCCCCCCCCCCCCCCCCGCTTTCCCCTCCAGCTTCGGTTTCTTTTTCTTTTCTTTATTTATGATGTCGAGCAGCTTCTTCTTCGTCCTCCGCCCTCCCCCTTCATACCACCCAGATTTAGTTGAGTTGACAGCTTCTTTACCGCCACCCTCATTTTTGGTGGTCAAAAAAAAAGCGGCACACAAGTTTTTTTTTTTTTTTTTTTTTTTTTTTTGGGGGGGAGGGGTCACAAAGAGATTACTGTAACACTTGGGTTGACTGTGTCCATGCGCTTCCTCATAAATCTCTGATCTCTCATCGTTGTTTCTTCTAGATTTTTTCTGCGTCTCGCATTCTTTTTTTTTTGAGGAGTTTGAAAAAATTTTTTTAAATTACTGTAACATTTATGTCGACTGTGTGTTCTCATCCCGTTTTTCTGTTTTTGTGCTCCCCCTCCCCCCCCCCTTCTTGGAAAAAAAATTGGCGGGAAAAGACAAATTTTAAATAACCGGCCCCCCTATCTCCCCTCTTCCCCATGGCCTAAAAATGTTGAAATTCGCCGAACATTCTTTTTTTGTTCTCCAATTACTGTAACACTTGTGTCGACTGTGTGTTTTCTTCCTGTTTTTCTGTTTTTGCCCACCCCAACCCCCATTTTCAGTAAAAAAATTGGCGGGAAAAGGAAAATTTTAAATAACGGGCCCCCTCTCCCCTCCTCTTCCCCATGGCCTAAAAAATGTTGAAATTTGTCCAAAATTTTTGTTGTTGAGGAGAAATCGTAAAATCGCGAGGCAACGAACGACACATTTTTCTGTCATTACGAACCGCCCATAAGCATAAATCTCCCGAATTTCCTGTTTTTCTTTGCTTCGTTCGTCCTCCTCTTCTCAAGGATTCTTCTCAATTTTTTTTTGCTGTGCTTTTTTGCGTCGCATCGCGTCGTCGCTACCGCCGCCGTCGTCGCCGTCGCCGTCATGGCTATGTGTACCATTTTGCATTATTAATTCCCTTCTCCCCCCCCCCCCCCCGCCGCGCTTTCCCCGTTTTTTAAGCTTTTCGTATGAGCCAAGGGGGAAAACAACCAACTATACTTGGCGATAAATGTAATTCTAAAAAAAAGGAGGAGGCGGTGAGCAATTATTCAAATTTTTTTGCTCTCTCATTTTTCCGGCTCTTCAATTAGTTTTTTTGTCTTGTTCTTTTCCCCATCCTCCTCTCTCTCTCTCTCTCTCTCTCTCTTTGTCACTATCACTGGCAAGCCGCCCCCCCCCCCCGTCCCATGCCCCGTTTTCAGTTGAAAAAAGAAGAATTTCGTATCGATTTGATGCGAATATCAAATAAGGAAAGAGAAGGGGGAGGGAGGGGGGAATGTTTTTGTTTGCCAAAAATCGCAGAAGCGTAACGAATCTTGATTTTTGATGAATCCGAAGTGTCAACAATGAAACGAAGAGGATTCGAAAACATCAAATGTAATTAATTGAATTATTATGGACCATTATTTGGCAGCGACGGAGAATCAATGGGTCTTGTCACGCTTTGTAGAGTTTGAAATTTTTTTTCACCTTTTTTTATTATGGTTTTCGATGATTTTTGAAAAGAATTTGAAGCCAAAAAAACGCATTATTAATATGTATTTCCCTTTAAAGGAACATTTACTGTTGGGCTGAGAATGGGTCTTGTCACGCTTTGTAAAATTTGAATGTTTTCTCCTTTTTTATTATTATTTTCCATGATTTTTGAAAGGAATTTGAGGCCCCCCCACCCACAAAACCGTATTTTCCCCTTTTTCTGTTTAAAGGAGTATTTGCTATTGAACAGGGAACGGGTCTTGTCGCGCTTTATCAAAACTTTTTAATTTAAAAAAAAAATTTGAAATTCCCAACACAAAAAAATAATTTAACAATTCTGTTTAAAGGAACATTCATGCTTAGGAAGCTAATGGGTCTTGTCGCGTTTTTTTTTATTTTTCAAAATTTTAAATTTTTTTCAAAAACTTTGAATCTCCCCAAACAAAAAAAAAATAATTTGACAATACCATTTAAAGGAACATTCATCTTTAAAAAGTGAGTGAATGGGTCTTGTCACGCCTTTTGCGATATTTCAATTTATTTTCGCAATTTCGCCTATTTTCCAATTACCGAATGAGAATTATTATGATGTTGATGATTCTTTTGGAAAACGTTGAAGCACTCACTTAATGATAGTTCCCACGAGATTTTGTCACCAATACCCACTCATTATTCCTCATTGATTTCTAACTCCTCACACGGGGGGGGGGGGAAGAGGGGTGTTCGGTCGGTCGGTCAGAAAGTTGGAAAGAACAGTAAATAAACGACGGAAAAGCTTGGTTGGAGGAGACACATTTTTTCATTCTTTGCCCCCAAAAAATCTGGAAATTTTTTTAATGGTAAAAAGCGTGACAAGACCCAGTCATTTTCTCTCTCTCTCTCTCTCTCTCTCTCGCTCTCTCTCTCTCTCTCTCTCTCTCTCTCTCTCTGTCTCTTTCTCTTTCTTTCACACCGAAAGTAATTGCGGTTTTTGCTGGCAGAAAATGTCATCATTTTTTGTTGCCCTCCCCCCCCCCTTTCCCCCGACCTCAATTTTTTCTTTACAATCGTTTTTTTAAAGGGACATGCTTTTTAAAGATTTCTTGCATCGTCACAAAAAATTGGGAAAATCTTCTTTTTTTTTTGCCAGTTTCTAAAAAAAAATTTTTTTTAAAGGAACATGACTTTAAAAAATTAGCGTGGTCTCATCGCGAGACAATTTTTCTTGCTGTATGTTTTCAAGTTTCTAACAAATCTTTGCTTCTCTCTCTCTCTCTCTCTCTCTCTTATTCTATATTCAATCCAGCTCAAACAACATTTTTGTGGGTGAGTCCTAACACCAAAATAATTTGACACCATTAGGTTTTGAAGTGGGGGGGGGGGAGAAGGAGAAGGAGGAGGAGGAGGAGGGGGAGGAGCAGGAGAGGGAAGAGAGGGAGGAGGTGGAGGGAATAAATGGCTGAATTGCTTTTATTCAATAAAACATTTGTTCCTCCCTCACCATTCCTCCCTCCCCCCCCCCCCCCCTTCTCGTTGCTCATTTCGAAAATTGTCAGAAGCCAAAAAAAAGGGGGGAGGGAGGCAAAAGCTGACTTTTTTTAAATCAAATTTATTTATAAATTTTGGCGCTCAACATTTTTTTCCTTATTTTTTCCTTTTTTTTGGAGGAAGATCAACCCCTTTGTAAAATTTGAATGTTTTCTCCTTTTTGTTATGGTTTTTCGTGATTTTTGAAAGGGATTTGAGGCCCCGCCCACAAAACCTTATTTTTCCACTTTTCTGTTTAAAGGAACATTTGCTATTGAACAGGGAACGGGTCTTGTCGCGCTTTTTCAATACTTTTTAATTTAAAAAAAACTTCGAAGCTCCCAAAACAAAAAATAGTTTAACGATTCTGTTTAAAGGAACATTCATGCTTAGGAAGCGAATGGGTCTTGTCGCGTTTTTTTTATTTTTCAAAATTTTAAATTTTTTTCAAAAAACTTTGAAGCTCCCCAAACAAAACAAAAATAATTTGACAATACCATTTAAAGGAACATTCATCTTTAAAAAGTGAGTGAATGGGTCTTGTCACGCCTGTTTTTTTTTTGGGAGAAGATCAACCCCCTTGCAATGCTCTCTCAAAAAGTCGTCATCCCCCCATCAATTAATAATCTGTGTGACGGTGCTCAAATTACCATTATAATCGGAGGAGGGGGAGGATGAGGGGGGAGGGGCAGAAGAGTATGTGACACATGTTTTATACCAGCACCTACAGATATTTTATTATATATTTTTAATATATATTTATATAAATTTATAAATTGTGCCTTGCGTTGCCTCGCCCCACGCCTTGGCTCCTTTCTTCGTCGTCCTCCTCCTCCTCTACACTTCTGAAGTGAGATGAGGAGAGGAGGAGGAGGAGGCTGATGATTGTTGTCTTGTCATCAACTATTTTGTTGTACTACGACACAACCAACAGCCAAGGTGCTAATTATTCCATCGACCTTCGCTTCTCCTCACTTCTTCTTCATTTTTTTTTTTTTCTTTTTTTTCCTTCGCCAAAAAGTTTGTCTTCCCCTTCCACTTCCTGATAAAATGTTCAGTCAGATGAATCTCGGCTCGTCGTCGGATTTGTGACGACGACCGACGACACCAGGAGAAGGATGAGGCGGGGGGAGGGGAGGGGACAACGAAAAACACTTGAAATTATAGATTTTCTGGTAGTATTTGTGACAAACGTCGTCGTCGTCGTCGTCGTCGTCGTTACGTCCACTTGACTTCTAATCCTATTCGATCCTCTTCTTCTCATTGTGGCGATGATGATGATGAGGATGCAGGGGGGCAGGGCAGGGCAGGGCTGGATTCTTTTTGTGGAATCCGGATTTTTTGGGAGAGGAGAGGATGAATATTGATTGTAACTAATATGTTTTTATTACTTCTTGGGGGGCGGTGGAACAGGTCATAAATCGATCGATAAAAATGGCTCATTAAACGATTCAAAAGTCGAAATTTGTCGCAGAGTGACAGAGAGAGAGAGAGAGAGAGAGAAAAGATAAAAAGTTATTTTCTCATCTTCTGCTTCTGCTTCTTCTTCTTCTTCTTCAGCTTCATCTAATCTTCAACTGCGCTCGCTTCGTTATCTGATACAAAGCCAAAGTATCAAATTTTTTTCGCGAGAAGCCATTTTCTTGCTCCTCCTCCTCCTCCTCCTCGTTGCTCATTTACAACCCTGAATAATGCGGGAAAATTAATATGCTTCATTCATTCCCAATCTGCACGCACCGATTTTACGCGCACTAACGACACAACTCAATGACGGTGGTTGATTTTTTTTTTGAAATTTTTGCTTTTCTCATTTTTTTTTTCCCATTAATTTCGATGCCATCAAATATTTGTTTAAGTCGTGTTGAGGATCATTAAAAAGAAGAAGAAAAAATCTTATTTTTTATCAATTAATGACATCCGTCGGCTGTTGACTGACGACTGAGCCGGCTCTCATCCTTCTCTTCCCCCTCCCACCCTCACCTCACCCTTCCTCCCCCTCCCTCTTCTCCAAATTTTCTCATTAAATTCCAATTTATCATTTTGATTTTGCACAATTAAAAAGTTGATGAGCCAGCGCCGCCCGCCGTTGTGTCAATTTGAATTTGATCGATGGATTTCAATGAGTTTCATCAATCAAATTCACAAATTTCGACGATTTTCATTTCGGGTTTGAGAAGGTCGGGTCTCGCAACGAATTTCGTCGCTCAAGACTTTGTTGTTTTTACGACACGACGTGATTACGCAACTCGGTGCTAATTGTATTCACGTCGCTCTTTTTGTGCGTTGTGAAAACCAGCGAAAATATCGTGTATGATGTGCAGTATTCAACAAGTACAACACACCGCAATTACGCAAGAGATTTTTTTTTTTGGCAAATATTTACTTTTTTTTTACATTTTGCGGGGATCTCTTTTTATTATTGAAGATATAAAACATTATTTTTTTTTAATTACAAGCCGAACTGTAAGAGGTCTTGGCACGAAAACTGTTATAAAAAAAATTTTCTTTTTTTTTTTTTTGAGTCTTCCGGCGGAAAGTTTGAAAAAAAAAATTTTTTTTTAAAGGCGCACAACCAAGTTTTACATATTTCCTGTTTATTTTTTTGGGTCTCGCCACGAAAATCAAAAAGTAGCGCAGAAATTTTTTTTTAATTTTGGTTTAATTTTTTTCAAGATTTATAGAGAAAAAATTTTTTTTTGTAAATTCCTAACACAATCGGTTCATTTTCATTGGGTCTCGCAACGAAAATTCGTTGCATAAAAAAGTGGAAAAGAATTTGTTTCCCCCCCCCCCCCCCCCCCCCTTGCACAATTTGTGCTTTGATTCAGCGCCTGAAAATTGAATGAAAAAAACGTGTTTTTTTCCCACGAGCTGTTTTCCGTGATAAATTCTCGTGATTTTTTTATATTTTTTTCTTACTTTTGTGAATCTTCGAACAAAGAAAAAAAAAGAAGAAGCTGAAGCTGAAGCTGAAGCCAACAATTTTTCTGAATCCTTCTGAATTCGTATATTTTGGCCGAGTGCTGCTTCGCGAAGCAACAAATTCCAATATTGAAAAGCGTCAGAATCAAAAAATTGAGAATCGCTTGAAACAATCCGGCAACAAACACTTAAAGCCATTTTATTCCTTCTCACTCTCCTCTCCCCCCGCCCACTCCCCCGCCACCCTCGCCTTCCTCTTATTTTTTTCTGTATTGCGCAACAATTCTTCTTCTTCTTCCATACTTGACAATCGACGACTTAATTTATTTTGTTGTTTCTTCCACAAAATACTTGACAATTCTTCATTTCAATGTAAATGTAAAAGCGGAGTGTCGTTGTTTCTCATCCTCCTTTTTTTTTTGACCACCAAAAAAGAAACAACAAAATTTGTATATTTTTTCTCGTTTTTTGCTCTTTCTCTCTCTCTCTCTCTCTCTCTCTCTCTCTCACCAATACATTTATTTAGAAAATAAGAGCACCAAATTTGATTGTGCTCTCTCTCTGCACACACACACGCTCCGCCCACTTTATTTTAAATTGTGAGCCGCCTCACTCAACGCACACACGCATCGGCTCGTTTAATTTCTATTCTAAAGGCGCACATCAACCATCAACAACATCAGCATCAACAACAAAAAAAAAACGCCATGCGACGTCTTCTCATTCTGTTGACGACGACGTTCGTCGTGTGTCGCGTCGCCGAAGGTGTTTGTCGCGACACCGAAGCGTGCATCGAACGCGTCAAAGAAGTGGTGGCAGCGCCGCGACGCTTCTGGTTCGGCGAGCAACGTTCGGCTCAGTGCTCGACACATCGGAACGCGAAGAGTGTCGAGTGTAGCGGTCCGCCGCAGCTCGCCAATTTTCATTCGATTGCGAGTCGACTTTTTCGGTTTTGTTTTTCTCTTGGGCCGTTGTCAACAAGGAAAAGCAAAGAAATCTAATTACAGAGTGAAAACCTATCATTCGGCCTATTTGAGAAATTTGAACATTTTTCCCCGAATCATTTTCAGGGCGTCGCCAGGTTAGTCGACATCATTGTTTTTTTGTTCGCCCGACACTTGCGCGGGTTTCGCACTTTCCCTCCCCCCGCGCCCCGCATCAATACTAATTCGACACTCCTTCCTTCTCAGGTCACTATCGCGCCTGTGAGCACGACTTCTTCAGCGGCAACACCATGGCAGTGGAAGCCGATCCCGACATGGAGCCAGTCGAACCATTCCGTATCCGAAAAAGACCGGAAATCACCTGGTCCGAACTACAGTACGACGATCAGTATACGGTGGTTTTTACCGACGTCGGCTATGCGACGCTCAATTATTTGGTTGTCGATTTTCCCAAAGAATCAAAAGTATCAAAAAAGACTGGAAAAAGCCCGGAAAAAAATTTTTTTTTTCGCAGATTTTAAAAGACTACAAACCGACTGAAAACTATCGACCGTCGCCCAATCCGATTGTGGTGCTGATCTTTCGAAAGGGAAGAAACGAAATTTCAGCACCAAAAAGTGACGAAGACTTTGATTTGCCACAATTCATGCTGAAACACGAATTGGAAGACGGTGAGAAAGGCAGACAGAGAGAGAGAGAGAGAGAGAGAAAGAGAGAAATTTTCAGATCTTGTTGGATTATCGCTGATCGTCGCCGGTAGTGATCCATTCGCCATTGAAAAGCAAAGAATCAGCGGGAAAGTCGATTATTGTCATAGTTTATTGCAAAAAAGTTGGTGAAAAATTTTCCCGCGAACAAAAAAAAAACACAAAAATATTTGATCTTAAAGAAATTCAATCTCATCCGCCGACGCATCACTCGATTCTGAATCGCCTTCCAATCGACGAAATCGATTCGTGGCTTTCCGTCTCGTTCGATCAGAAGCCAATCGACGCCAACGTCTGCTGTCAACGTGTCAGATTACCGTTTGTCGCCTTTCTCTCTCTCTCTCTTTCAATTATTGATTTATTGATTTTTTCTTAGGAAAACCACCGTTTTTCTTGATCCTTTGGGCGAATTGTCGATATCAGCTTTGACAACACTTTCAGCACCAACGATCAGCTCATTGCGGTTCAGCTTAAGCGAATCGAATTATGTTAATTATCATCGACAGACGCGAAATTTCGTCGGTAAAAAAAACACAAATTTTTTTCAATTCTCAACTTTTCAAGCTGAAAACAAAACATTTTCAGAATTAACCAACGAAAAATTCACGATTGCCTTGATTGATTCTCATCACGGTCATCTTCACTGGTTGGAGGTCGACATTCCAGCCGCCAATTTGAATTCGGCAAACGGCAATGGTGTTACGGTAGGTGATCGTCGTTGTAAGACCCAATAGTCAACAGAAAGGGGGGGGGGGGGGTTCCTTCTTCTTTTTTCTCTCTCTCTCTCTCTCTCTCTCTTTTTGACGCTTCAATAAATTTTGTGGGGGCCTAAATGGAAACCAAAAAAAAAAGAAAAAAAAACGGCAAAAAAACTCATCAAAACTAGTACGGAAAACGGCGTTGAGGAATTAATTGAAACTTTTTTTTTTTGGCGCCGCTCCAAAATGAACGTGTTCCCCGTGTGTCACACTTTTCTGTGCTCTCGAAAATTGTTTCCCCCGCTCCAATTTTCGGCTTCAACAAACACCAAACCCAATTCTCATTGTGCTCAAAAAAGAGCAGAAATGAAAAAAAACGGGGGGGGGGGGGGGGGGGGGGACGGAGAGAGCAAAAAGTTGTGTTATTATTGTTCAGTTTCGAGAATTACGTTTTTCGAAAATCAAATTTCGAGTGTGTGTGCGGATGGACTTGAAACAATTTTTTGTTGTTGCTTCTCCTTCTTCTGACGACGAAACAATTGAATCGGAAGTGTAACGTCGTCTTTCTTCCTCCTCCTCAATCTTATATGGCTAATTTTTACCTCCTCTTTTTTTCCGCTTCGAAATTTCGAGGAAACTCGAAGAAGAGAACCGCACGCAAACCGCGACGCGTTCGTTTTGTCTGCGTCGCCGCCGTATTTTTTAACAATTCACATTTGAAAATTCGAAGATGAGAAGGTGAATTAAATTAAAACCGCACGCAAACCGCGACGCGTTCGTTTTGTCTGCGTCGCCGCCGTATTTTTTAACAATTCACATTTGAAAATTCGAAGATGAGAAGGTGAATTAAATTAAAACCGCACGCAAACCGCGACGCGTTCGTTTTGTCTGCGTCGCCGCCGTATTTTTAACAATTCAAATTTGAAAATTCGAAGATGAGAAGGTGAATTAAATTAAAACCGCACGCAAACCGCGACGCGTTGTCGTATTTTTGATTATAAGAGATTTCATCAAACCGACGATCCGTAGAAGACACAAATAAGCCTTCCATTAATTTATAGGCAACCGCTCGCAAACCGCGACGCATCAAAAACTTCAAAACTGTCTGCCTAAATAAATTCACAATTTCCAATAGAGCGCACTTCAATCATTTTTCGAATGTTCAACTCACAATAACATTTCCAGAAAGCTTCATATTCTCCACCGATTCCTCGTAAGCCATCGACGTGTCATTCATACACTTTTCTTCTTCTATCTCAACCGTCGTCTCTTTCAAACGTCGCCTCATTTTGTGACGGAATGTGTGAATTGAGAAAAAAGTTCCGGTACGTTTTCAATCAATCAATCATTCAATCAATCAATAATTCATCCTCTCCTTCAGAATTGAACTTTTCAAACAACAATTTGGTCTTCGTTTGGCGGCGATTTCAACAACAACAATATGTTTTGATCTACCGTATGCTTATCATATTTTATTGAAAGACGCTCAACAAAATCGAACAAATGAAATTAAAGCGAAAAGAAGAAACGGATCGAAAATGTTTGTTTCCTTTTCCCAAAAAAAAAAGTTTTGTTTTAATTCCGATCTTCTTTTCAGATCTTTACTTCATACTAACCTAACATCGGAAATTTGTTCAGCTTTTCACGTTTCACCTCATCACAAATGTCCAATATCTTCAATTTCTTCATTCTTCAACTTTTCCTCATTTCTGCTCATCATAATTTATTCCGCTCATCATTTATTACTTTAAGCTTTTCACCTTCGTCTTCTTCTTCTTCTTCTTCTTCTACTCTACGGGTTTCTCTAATGTCAATTTTACTTCTGTATACTTAGGAAACAACGTATCATATTCCCAGTGAAGAATTAAATTTGAATAATAATCATTTTCTTTTTCTTCGAACTTAAAAACGCAACTAAAATCTAATTTGAAAAAAAATAACAAAAATCAACATTTTTTTGTTTGGGAAGAATATAATAAAAAAGATTCAAAAACGTTACATATTATTATTGATTTATTGCTTCTTGGCTTCTCTTTCCTTCTTTCTAAGCGCTGCCGCCCGAATTCCATACGAGAAATTGTCCAAAACCTTATGACGAATAAATTCCGGAATCAACGACAAAAATTCCCACTAAAAACCATTTTTTTCTTTCTCTTCAAACAAATTATCAATGAGCCAAGGAAAAACCTGAAGCTGGTGAGCCAAACATCCCGTTGTATCATTTGTGTGTCCAACCGAGTTCAATGCGCCTCTCACAAAAACATCTCCAGATGGTGTGAAGAATGATGTCTTTTTTACCTAAAAATTTCCCGAATAAATCACAAACAACAATTTGTTTTTTGTTCTGCTTTTCTCATCGTACTTTGCTCATTTTTGTTGCCACCATCATCGGTGAAATCGTTTGAATTGTGATTCCTTGATGGGCATATTCTCGTCTTAAAATTGCCGACAACCACGAAACATATTTCTAAACATTTCTTTTTTTTCTTTCTTCTTCCCCCTTCATCTTTTCTTTCAACAAATTCCAACCTTTGTCGCTGAGTAGACCGACCACAACGCTAATGGATTGCCGCCAGCCGATGATCCAACATTGATTATGAATCCTGCTTTTCTCTCAACCATTTGTGGCAAAATTCCAGCCGACAACTGAAATTCAATTCTCATTTTTTTCTCAATTCAATTCAAACTACCAATGTTGGCGGCAAAGTGTTGGTTGTTGCGATACTTGCCAATCGCTCAATTCCACCATCGACTTTATGAATCACATCCGGATATTCGAAGCTCAGTCCGACATTATTCACAAGAACTCCAATCTCAACTTTATTGAGCTCGTCAAGAAGTTGTCGATAACCAGCAGTGTCAGCTTTTGAGAAATCATAGGCATAGGTGCGAACCTCCACATTCTTTAAATATTTTTGTTGTAAAACCGTTTTTTTCTTTTTAATAGAAAAAATTTGTTTTCCAATTTTACCGAATATTTCTCATTAATCTCCTTCTTGGTATCATCTAATTTCGATTGAGTTCTTGACACCAAATAAATATTGAATCCTCGTTTTGCCAACTCGAATGCATACGCTTTCCCAATTCCATCCGTTGATCCAGTCACAACTGCAAAACCACAACTTTTTTTTATTTTCTTCTGCTGACAAAACAAATTCTTATCAATTTCAAAATTTGCACAATTTTTTATTTTTCAATAACTTTCCTCATTCTTCAAAAGATAAGCAATCAGTCGAAAGAACGTTTAAAACAAAACCAAAAAAAAAAAAAAAAGCTAAATTTACCAGCCCATGATGCTCCAGCCTTCTTCTTCAAATCAATTGGCGACGATATCAAGTATGGTCCGACAATGTTGAAAATTGCTGTTAAGAGACGATAGGTAACAGCCGCAATTGCAGCATAACCAGCACTGATCAAAACGCATTGGCAACCCATGTTTCCTTCTGAAATTGTTCTTCTTTTAAATTGTCAACAAATAAAACACAATTAAAGAAATAATAATTCAAGCTTTTAATAACTAAATATTTTAATTAAAAAAAATCAATATATTTAAATAATATCAATAATTTATTTCAATTTTTCTTCTCATTTTATGCGTATATTTTACACCACAACGGACGCCAATAAACTAAAAAAAAATTAAATGGAAAAATAAATGAAAATCACACCGAATAATTCAGCGACTGTGTGAATTTTTTTTTAATCAACAAAACGTCTTTTTGTATCGATGTGTTGCTTTCAATATCATTCTATCAACCAAAAAAAAACTGTTATCACCCCATTTGTGGGACGACAATATCAGTTAGAAAAGAGATACAAAGATAGAAACCAATAAGGGGGAAAGAGAGAGAGAGAGAGAGAGAAACATAAATGAAAGAACATCTAAAAGAGGATTTGTTGACATAACCGAGAATTGAGATGCGATAAAAACGCCTAATCCACATCCATGTCATCAAGATCTGGACGATTACGTTTAGCTTCTGGCTCTTTTGCCGGATCCTCATCTGGAAAAATGAAATTTATTTGTCTCAATCAATATATCTGCGCCGCACCTTCTTCAACTGGCAATTGTCCTCCTTCAGCAACTGTTAGATTTTTGGCGAACCCAAGTAGATCGCCTTGTGTCGCCGAGTTGACAGTTTCTTCGTTTAATCCGAATTGTGAGAGAACTGGTCCCAATTGTCCGGTTTGTAGTGCGTGCCCGAATGTGTTTGTGGCCTGTCGAAATTGTGGCG
Source organism: Caenorhabditis drosophilae (assembly GCA_963572285.1). Lineage (NCBI taxonomy): Eukaryota > Metazoa > Nematoda > Chromadorea > Rhabditida > Rhabditidae > Caenorhabditis > Caenorhabditis drosophilae. Next base: position 5,463,067 of record OY751562.1, read on the forward strand.
CTCGGACGGTTTCGTTCAGTTCTCGCTCTGGCGAATTGTTTGTGTCCGGTAAATGTGGAAGGAGTTTTTCAGCATTGTTTCTTGCTGTTTCAGCGACAAGCTCATTTGATAGCGCGTCTGACAGTGAAACGCTCATATCACGTGGAGCCGCTTGTTGTCCACCCATTGATGATCCTGACGATCCTGGTTGAAGATTACTCAAGATTTTTGATAAATCAGATGTTGTCAACATTGGCATATTTCCTGCATTTGCATTTCCTAATGGCAACGCTGGTCGACTATTATTCGATGATGGCTCACAATCCGCTTCATTGCTCAATGTGTTTGGATTCGCATTCGCTGGTGGTGGAAGAGAAAGCGCTTCGCCACTATTTCCTTGTAACGATTGAATTAAGGTGAGCAATTGACTTTGATCCAATCCACCAAGTGGTCCACCAAAATCATCAGCCAAATTTGCCGGAAAACCGCCAGCCGACATTCGATCATTGTTTCCTCCACGAGCTGTTGGACGAGATGGCGGTTTGTTAAGCGCATCATTCACCTGAGCACAGAATATTACAACAACAAAAAAACAAAAAATTCAGACCTTTTTAACGAGATCTTTGTCAGCATCAACACTTCCATCTTGAAGCCAATATAATCGCATATCTTTTGATGATTTGAACTTCAACATATAAACTTTGCCATCAGGGCACCCATTAACCGCCTTGAATTCAGCATCATCAGGAAAAATGATGAGATCATCGATAACAGCGCCAGTTTCACGATCTTTCCAGCAAAAATGAGTGAGCATATCATTACTTTGCTTAATGTAAACCGTTCCCTTTTTCGGATCAGCCACTACTTTTCGAGTATTCTCGGTTGATCCAGCTTCAAGATTCGACCTTCCAGCCTGAATTTTAAAAATAAAAAAAATCATTCTTTGCAATTAATTTTAATCGAATCTCACCTTGAATTCAAGAATATTTCCAGAACTTGAATTTGATGCTCGAACATTGCTAAACATGGCTGCCATGTTTTCAGCTGAAACTTTAATTTTTTGCGTTGAAAAACATTTTTTTCCAAAATAATCAAAGTAAAAAAAAACTAGAAAAATTGTTTTATTTCGTCGAAATGCTGACAAATTATGTGTGCAAAGTGTCGTCAATTTCAATGTTTGGCTTTTGCACTCATTGCGCGTCAAAATTTGTTAGTTGAAAATTATTTTAATGTAGAAAAAAAAATTTAAGCAGAAAAAAGGAAACAAACTTCAATTTTCTAGCATCTGAGTTTGATAAGTTTTTTGTTTTTTTTCAGATTTACAGTTACAAAATTTTTTACAACACTCCGCAGTTACCACTGTGATAATTGAAAAAAATATGTTTTTTTACTTTTTTATTTTTTAAATTTGTCAATCAAAAATTAATCAAACAAAATAATTATTTCCGGATCAATAAAATCAATCCACTTTTTTTGAAAATTGCAAAAATAGCGGTCAAGGGATTGCCAATGGGAAACTGCCAGAGGCAGAAGAACGGATAACCCACTGACTTCGGACCGCTGCAAACTAAACATTTTTCCCTGCTTATATACCACGGCCTTCTCTAGCACCCGACAATTTGTCTAGTTTCTTTTTCTTCCCCGATTTCACCTTGTTCCTATGTGTTTATACTCTGTGTTCTCTAACTCCTCGATTTTAAACTATAGAAACGTATTTTCACAAATTTTTCGAAAAGTGTGTCAGAAAAGAGGCAATAGAAACCCGGGAAATGTCGGGTGCTAGAAAAGGCCATGATATATAAGAAGGGAAAAATATGGAACTCTCAACGGTCCGAAGTCAGTGGGTTATCCCCTCTCTCTGCCTTGTGCAGTTTCCCATTGACAGTCCCTTGACCGATTTTTTAAAGAAGTTTTATTGATCAGATTTTTTAAGCTTTCTGGATTTTTTAAAATTTTTATCTAATCAATGGTAAGAGCGGAGTGTTGTAAAGTATTTTGTAGCTTTAAATTTAATTTTTCAATAAATTGGAGCATTTAATTTTACAATTTTTGCTTAAAAATTTCTTCATTTTATAATGACTGTGTCAGAAGAGACTGTGTAGAAACCCGGGAAATGTCGGGTGCTAGAAAAGGACATGATATATAAGAAGGGAAAAATATGGAACTCTCAACGGTCCGAAGTCAGTGGGTTATCCCCTCTCTCTGCCTTGTGCAGTTTCCCATTGACAGTCCCTTGACCGATTTTTTAAAGAAGTTTTATTGATCAGATTTTTTAAGCTTTCTGGATTTTTTTTAATTTTTATCTAATCAATGGTAAGAGCGGAGTGTTGTAAAGTATTTTGTAGCTTTAAATTTAATTTTTCAATAAATTGGAGTATTTAATTTTACAATTTTTGCTTAAAAATTTCTTCATTTTATAATGACTGTGTCAGAAGAGACTGTGTAGAAACCCGGGAAATGTCGGGTGCTAGAAAAGGCCATGATATATAAGAAGGGAAAAATATGGAACTCTCAACGGTCCGAAGTCAGTGGGTTATCCCCTCTCTCTGCCTTGTGCAGTTTCCCATTGACAGTCCCTTGACCGATTTTTTAAAGAAGTTTTATTGATCAGATTTTTTAAGCTTTCTGGATTTTTTTAAATTTTTATCTAATCAATGGTAAGAGCGGAGTGCTGTAAAGTATTTTGTAGCTTTAAATTTAATTTTTCATTGAAACCGAGATTTTTTAAAACAAATTTTTGCTGGAAATTTCTTCATTTTATAATGACTGTGTCAGAAGAGACTGTGTAGAAACCCGGGAAATGTCGGGTGCTAGAAAAGGCCATGATATATAAGAAGGGAAAAATATGGAACTCTCAACGGTCCGAAGTCAGTGGGTTATCCCCTCTCTCTGCCTTGTGCAGTTTCCCATTGACAGTCCCTTGACCGATTTTTTAAAGAAGTTTTATTGATCAGATTTTTTAAGCTTTCTGGATTTTTTTAAATTTTTATCTAATCAATGGTAAGAGCGGAGTGCTGTAAAGTATTTTGTAGCTTTAAATTTAATTTTTCATTGAAACCGAGATTTTTTAAAACAAATTTTTGCTGGAAATTTCTTCATTTTATAATGACTGTGTCAGAAGAGACTGTGTAGAAACCCGGGAAATGTCGGGTGCTAGAAAAGGCCATGATATATAAGAAGGGAAAAATATGGAACTCTCAACGGTCCGAAGTCAGTGGGTTATCCCCTCTCTCTGCCTTGTGCAGTTTCCCATTGACAGTCCCTTGACCGATTTTTTAAAGAAGTTTTATTGATCAGATTTTTTAAGCTTTCTGGATTTTTTTAAATTTTTATCTAATCAATGGTAAGAGCGGAGTGTTGTAAAGTATTTTGTAGCTTTAAATTTAATTTTTCAATAAATTGGAGCATTTAATTTTACAATTTTTGCTTAAAAATTTCTTCATTTTATAATGACTGTGTCAGAAGAGACTGTGTAGAAACCCGGGAAATGTCGGGTGCTAGAAAAGGCCATGATATATAAGAAGGGAAAAATATGGAACTCTCAACGGTCCGAAGTCAGTGGGTTATCCCCTCTCTCTGCCTTGTGCAGTTTCCCATTGACAGTCCCTTGACCGATTTTTTAAAGAAGTTTTATTGATCAGATTTTTTAAGCTTTCTGGATTTTTTTAAATTTTTATCTAATCAATGGTAAGAGCGGAGTGCTGTAAAGTATTTTGTAGCTTTAAATTTAATTTTTCATTGAAACCGAGATTTTTTTAAACAAATTTTTGCCGGAAATTTCTTCATTTTTCAATTTTTTGTGTCAGAAGAGACTGTGTAGAAACCCGGGAAATGTCGGGTGCTAGAAAAGGCCATGATATATAAGAAGGGAAAAATATGGAACTCTCAACGGTCCGAAGTCAGTGGGTTATCCCCTCTCTCTGCCTTGTGCAGTTTCCCATTGACAGTCCCTTGACCGATTTTTTAAAGAAGTTTTATTGATCAGATTTTTTAAGCTTTCTGGATTTTTTTTAATTTTTATCTAATCAATGGTAAGAGCGGAGTGTTGTAAAGTATTTTGTAGCTTTAAATTTAATTTTTCAATAAATTGGAGCATTTAATTTTACAATTTTTGCTTAAAAATTTCTTCATTTTATAATGACTGTGTCAGAAGAGACTGTGTAGAAACCCGGGAAATGTCGGGTGCTAGAAAAGGCCATGATATATAAGAAGGGAAAAATATGGAACTCTCAACGGTCCGAAGTCAGTGGGTTATCCCCTCTCTCTGCCTTGTGCAGTTTCCCATTGACAGTCCCTTGACCGATTTTTTAAAGAAGTTTTATTGATCAGATTTTTTAAGCTTTCTGGATTTTTTTTAATTTTTATCTAATCAATGGTAAGAGCGGAGTGTTGTAAAGTATTTTGTAGCTTTTAATTTAATTTTTCAATAAATTGGAGCATTTAATTTTACAATTTTTGCTTAAAAATTTCTTCATTTTATAATGACTGTGTCAGAAGAGACTGTGTAGAAACCCGGGAAATGTCGGGTGCTAGAAAAGGCCATGATATATAAGAAGGGAAAAATATGGAACTCTCAACGGTCCGAAGTCAGTGGGTTATCCCCTCTCTCTGCCTTGTGCAGTTTCCCATTGACAGTCCCTTGACCGATTTTTTAAAGAAGTTTTATTGATCAGATTTTTTAAGCTTTCTGGATTTTTTTTAATTTTTATCTAATCAATGGTAAGAGCGGAGTGTTGTAAAGTATTTTGTAGCTTTTAATTTAATTTTTCAATAAATTGGAGCATTTAATTTTACAATTTTTGCTTAAAAATTTCTTCATTTTATAATGACTGTGTCAGAAGAGACTGTGTAGAAACCCGGGAAATGTCGGGTGCTAGAAAAGGACATGATATATAAGAAGGGAAAAATATGGAACTCTCAACGGTCCGAAGTCAGTGGGTTATCCCCTCTCTCTGCCTTGTGCAGTTTCCCATTGACAGTCCCTTGACCGATTTTTTAAAGAAGTTTTATTGATCAGATTTTTTAAGCTTTCTGGATTTTTTTTAATTTTTATCTAATCAATGGTAAGAGCGGAGTGTTGTAAAGTATTTTGTAGCTTTAAATTTAATTTTTCAATAAATTGGAGCATTTAATTTTACAATTTTTGCTTAAAAATTTCTTCATTTTATAATGACTGTGTCAGAAGAGACTGTGTAGAAACCCGGGAAATGTCGGGTGCTAGAAAAGGCCATGATATATAAGAAGGGAAAAATATGGAACTCTCAACGGTCCGAAGTCAGTGGGTTATCCCCTCTCTCTGCCTTGTGCAGTTTCCCATTGACAGTCCCTTGACCGATTTTTTAAAGAAGTTTTATTGATCAGATTTTTTAAGCTTTCTGGATTTTTTTTAATTTTTATCTAATCAATGGTAAGAGCGGAGTGTTGTAAAGTATTTTGTAGCTTTAAATTTAATTTTTCAATAAATTGGAGCATTTAATTTTACAATTTTTGCTTAAAAATTTCTTCATTTTATAATGACTGTGTCAGAAGAGACTGTGCAGAAACCCGGGAAATGTCGGGTGCTAGAAAAGGACATGATATATAAGAAGGGAAAAATATGGAACTCTCAACGGTCCGAAGTCAGTGGGTTATCCCCTCTCTCTGCCTTGTGCAGTTTCCCATTGACAGTCCCTTGACCGATTTTTTAAAGAAGTTTTATTGATCAGATTTTTTAAGCTTTCTGGATTTTTTTAAATTTTTATCTAATCAATGGTAAGAGCGGAGTGTTGTAAAGTATTTTGTAGCTTTAAATTTAATTTTTCAATAAATTGGAGCATTTAATTTTACAATTTTTGCTTAAAAATTTCTTCATTTTATAATGACTGTGTCAGAAGAGACTGTGTAGAAACCCGGGAAATGTCGGGTGCTAGAAAAGGCCATGATATATAAGAAGGGAAAAATATGGAACTCTCAACGGTCCGAAGTCAGTGGGTTATCCCCTCTCTCTGCCTTGTGCAGTTTCCCATTGACAGTCCCTTGACCGATTTTTTAAAGAAGTTTTATTGATCAGATTTTTTAAGCTTTCTGGATTTTTTTAAATTTTTATCTAATCAATGGTAAGAGCGGAGTGCTGTAAAGTATTTTGTAGCTTTAAATTTAATTTTTCATTGAAACCGAGATTTTTTTAAACAAATTTTTGCCGGAAATTTCTTCATTTTTCAATTTTTTGTGTCAGAAGAGACTGTGTAGAAACCCGGGAAATGTCGGGTGCTAGAAAAGGCCATGATATATAAGAAGGGAAAAATATGGAACTCTCAACGGTCCGAAGTCAGTGGGTTATCCCCTCTCTCTGCCTTGTGCAGTTTCCCATTGACAGTCCCTTGACCGATTTTTTAAAGAAGTTTTATTGATCAGATTTTTTAAGCTTTCTGGATTTTTTTTTATTTTTATCTAATCAATGGTAAGAGCGGAGTGTTGTAAAGTATTTTGTAGCTTTAAATTTAATTTTTCAATAAATTGGAGCATTTAATTTTACAATTTTTGCTTAAAAATTTCTTCATTTTATAATGACTGTGTCAGAAGAGACTGTGTAGAAACCCGGGAAATGTCGGGTGCTAGAAAAGGCCATGATATATAAGAAGGGAAAAATATGGAACTCTCAACGGTCCGAAGTCAGTGGGTTATCCCCTCTCTCTGCCTTGTGCAGTTTCCCATTGACAGTCCCTTGACCGATTTTTTAAAGAAGTTTTATTGATCAGATTTTTTAAGCTTTCTGGATTTTTTTTAATTTTTATCTAATCAATGGTAAGAGCGGAGTGTTGTAAAGTATTTTGTAGCTTTAAATTTAATTTTTCATTGAAACCGAGATTTTTTAAAACAAATTTTTGCTGGAAATTTCTTCATTTTATAATGACTGTGTCAGAAGAGACTGTGTAGAAACCCGGGAAATGTCGGGTGCTAGAAAAGGACATGATATATAAGAAGGGAAAAATATGGAACTCTCAACGGTCCGAAGTCAGTGGGTTATCCCCTCTCTCTGCCTTGTGCAGTTTCCCATTGACAGTCCCTTGACCGATTTTTTAAAGAAGTTTTATTGATCAGATTTTTTAAGCTTTCTGGATTTTTTAAAATTTTTATCTAATCAATGGTAAGAGCGGAGTGTTGTAAAGTATTTTGTAGCTTTAAATTTAATTTTTCATTGAAACCGAGATTTTTTTAAACAAATTTTTGCCGGAAATTTCTTCATTTTTCAATTTTTTGTGTCAGAAGAGACTGTGTAGAAACCCGGGAAATGTCGGGTGCTAGAAAAGGCCATGATATATAAGAAGGGAAAAATATGGAACTCTCAACGGTCCGAAGTCAGTGGGTTATCCCCTCTCTCTGCCTTGTGCAGTTTCCCATTGACAGTCCCTTGACCGATTTTTTAAAGAAGTTTTATTGATCAGATTTTTTAAGCTTTCTGGATTTTTTTTAATTTTTATCTAATCAATGGTAAGAGCGGAGTGTTGTAAAGTATTTTGTAGCTTTAAATTTAATTTTTCAATAAATTGGAGCATTTAATTTTACAATTTTTGCTTAAAAATTTCTTCATTTTATAATGACTGTGTCAGAAGAGACTGTGTAGAAACCCGGGAAATGTCGGGTGCTAGAAAAGGACATGATATATAAGAAGGGAAAAATATGGAACTCTCAACGGTCCGAAGTCAGTGGGTTATCCCCTCTCTCTGCCTTGTGCAGTTTCCCATTGACAGTCCCTTGACCGATTTTTTAAAGAAGTTTTATTGATCAGATTTTTTAAGCTTTCTGGATTTTTTTTTATTTTTATCTAATCAATGGTAAGAGCGGAGTGTTGTAAAGTATTTTGTAGCTTTAAATTTAATTTTTCATTGAAACCGAGATTTTTTAAAACAAATTTTTGCTGGAAATTTCTTCATTTTATAATGACTGTGTCAGAAGAGACTGTGTAGAAACCCGGGAAATGTCGGGTGCTAGAAAAGGACATGATATATAAGAAGGGAAAAATATGGAACTCTCAACGGTCCGAAGTCAGTGGGTTATCCCCTCTCTCTGCCTTGTGCAGTTTCCCATTGACAGTCCCTTGACCGATTTTTTAAAGAAGTTTTATTGATCAGATTTTTTAAGCTTTCTGGATTTTTTTAAATTTTTATCTAATCAATGGTAAGAGCGGAGTGTTGTAAAGTATTTTGTAGCTTTAAATTTAATTTTTCATTGAAACCGAGATTTTTTTAAACAAATTTTTGCCGGAAATTTCTTCATTTTTCAATTTTTTGTGTCAGAAGAGACTGTGTAGAAACCCGGGAAATGTCGGGTGCTAGAAAAGGCCATGATATATAAGAAGGGAAAAATATGGAACTCTCAACGGTCCGAAGTCAGTGGGTTATCCCCTCTCTCTGCCTTGTGCAGTTTCCCATTGACAGTCCCTTGACCGATTTTTTAAAGAAGTTTTATTGATCAGATTTTTTAAGCTTTCTGGATTTTTTTTAATTTTTATCTAATCAATGGTAAGAGCGGAGTGTTGTAAAGTATTTTGTAGCTTTAAATTTAATTTTTCAATAAATTGGAGCATTTAATTTTACAATTTTTGCTTAAAAATTTCTTCATTTTATAATGACTGTGTCAGAAGAGACTGTGTAGAAACCCGGGAAATGTCGGGTGCTAGAAAAGGACATGATATATAAGAAGGGAAAAATATGGAACTCTCAACGGTCCGAAGTCAGTGGGTTATCCCCTCTCTCTGCCTTGTGCAGTTTCCCATTGACAGTCCCTTGACCGATTTTTTAAAGAAGTTTTATTGATCAGATTTTTTAAGCTTTCTGGATTTTTTTTTATTTTTATCTAATCAATGGTAAGAGCGGAGTGTTGTAAAGTATTTTGTAGCTTTAAATTTAATTTTTCAATAAATTGGAGCATTTAATTTTACAATTTTTGCTTAAAAATTTCTTCATTTTATAATGACTGTGTCAGAAGAGACTGTGTAGAAACCCGGGAAATGTCGGGTGCTAGAAAAGGCCATGATATATAAGAAGGGAAAAATATGGAACTCTCAACGGTCCGAAGTCAGTGGGTTATCCCCTCTCTCTGCCTTGTGCAGTTTCCCATTGACAGTCCCTTGACCGATTTTTTAAAGAAGTTTTATTGATCAGATTTTTTAAGCTTTCTGGATTTTTTTTAATTTTTATCTAATCAATGGTAAGAGCGGAGTGTTGTAAAGTATTTTGTAGCTTTAAATTTAATTTTTCATTGAAACCGAGATTTTTTTAAACAAATTTTTGCCGGAAATTTCTTCATTTTTCAATTTTTTGTGTCAGAAGAGACTGTGTAGAAACCCGGGAAATGTCGGGTGCTAGAAAAGGCCATGATATATAAGAAGGGAAAAATATGGAACTCTCAACGGTCCGAAGTCAGTGGGTTATCCCCTCTCTCTGCCTTGTGCAGTTTCCCATTGACAGTCCCTTGACCGATTTTTTAAAGAAGTTTTATTGATCAGATTTTTTAAGCTTTCTGGATTTTTTTTTATTTTTATCTAATCAATGGTAAGAGCGGAGTGTTGTAAAGTATTTTGTAGCTTTAAATTTAATTTTTCAATAAATTGGAGCATTTAATTTTACAATTTTTGCTTAAAAATTTCTTCATTTTATAATGACTGTGTCAGAAGAGACTGTGTAGAAACCCGGGAAATGTCGGGTGCTAGAAAAGGACATGATATATAAGAAGGGAAAAATATGGAACTCTCAACGGTCCGAAGTCAGTGGGTTATCCCCTCTCTCTGCCTTGTGCAGTTTCCCATTGACAGTCCCTTGACCGATTTTTTAAAGAAGTTTTATTGATCAGATTTTTAAAGCTTTCTGGATTTTTTTAAATTTTTATCTAATCAATGGTAAGAGCGGAGTGTTGTAAAGTATTTTGTAGCTTTAAATTTAATTTTTCATTGAAACCGAGATTTTTTTAAACAAATTTTTGCCGGAAATTTCTTCATTTTTCAATTTTTTGTGTCAGAAGAGACTGTGTAGAAACCCGGGAAATGTCGGGTGCTAGAAAAGGCCATGATATATAAGAAGGGAAAAATATGGAACTCTCAACGGTCCGAAGTCAGTGGGTTATCCCCTCTCTCTGCCTTGTGCAGTTTCCCATTGACAGTCCCTTGACCGATTTTTTAAAGAAGTTTTATTGATCAGATTTTTTAAGCTTTCTGGATTTTTTTTTATTTTTATCTAATCAATGGTAAGAGCGGAGTGTTGTAAAGTATTTTGTAGCTTTAAATTTAATTTTTCAATAAATTGGAGCATTTAATTTTACAATTTTTGCTTAAAAATTTCTTCATTTTATAATGACTGTGTCAGAAGAGACTGTGTAGAAACCCGGGAAATGTCGGGTGCTAGAAAAGGACATGATATATAAGAAGGGAAAAATATGGAACTCTCAACGGTCCGAAGTCAGTGGGTTATCCCCTCTCTCTGCCTTGTGCAGTTTCCCATTGACAGTCCCTTGACCGATTTTTTAAAGAAGTTTTATTGATCAGATTTTTTAAGCTTTCTGGATTTTTTTTAATTTTTATCTAATCAATGGTAAGAGCGGAGTGTTGTAAAGTATTTTGTAGCTTTAAATTTAATTTTTCATTGAAACCGAGATTTTTTTAAACAAATTTTTGCCGGAAATTTCTTCATTTTTCAATTTTTTGTGTCAGAAGAGACTGTGTAGAAACCCGGGAAATGTCGGGTGCTAGAAAAGGACATGATATATAAGAAGGGAAAAATATGGAACTCTCAACGGTCCGAAGTCAGTGGGTTATCCCCTCTCTCTGCCTTGTGCAGTTTCCCATTGACAGTCCCTTGACCGATTTTTTAAAGAAGTTTTATTGATCAGATTTTTTAAGCTTTCTGGATTTTTTTAAATTTTTATCTAATCAATGGTAAGAGCGGAGTGTTGTAAAGTATTTTGTAGCTTTAAATTTAATTTTTCAATGAAACCGAGATTTTTTAAAACAAATTTTTGCTGGAAATTTCTTCATTTTATAATGACTGTGTCAGAAGAGACTGTGTAGAAACCCGGGAAATGTCGGGTGCTAGAAAAGGACATGATATATAAGAAGGGAAAAATATGGAACTCTCAACGGTCCGAAGTCAGTGGGTTATCCCCTCTCTCTGCCTTGTGCAGTTTCCCATTGACAGTCCCTTGACCGATTTTTTAAAGAAGTTTTATTGATCAGATTTTTTAAGCTTTCTGGATTTTTTTAAATTTTTATCTAATCAATGGTAAGAGCGGAGTGTTGTAAAGTATTTTGTAGCTTTAAATTTAATTTTTCATTGAAACCGAGATTTTTTTAAACAAATTTTTGCCGGAAATTTCTTCATTTTTCAATTTTTTGTGTCAGAAGAGACTGTGTAGAAACCCGGGAAATGTCGGGTGCTAGAAAAGGCCATGATATATAAGAAGGGAAAAATATGGAACTCTCAACGGTCCGAAGTCAGTGGGTTATCCCCTCTCTCTGCCTTGTGCAGTTTCCCATTGACAGTCCCTTGACCGATTTTTTAAAGAAGTTTTATTGATCAGATTTTTTAAGCTTTCTGGATTTTTTTAAATTTTTATCTAATCAATGGTAAGAGCGGAGTGTTGTAAAGTATTTTGTAGCTTTAAATTTAATTTTTCATTGAAACCGAGATTTTTTTAAACAAATTTTTGCCGGAAATTTCTTCATTTTTCAATTTTTTGTGTCAGAAGAGACTGTGTAGAAACCCGGGAAATGTTGGGTGCTAGAAAAGGACATGATATATAAGAAGGGAAAAATATGGAACTCTCAACGGTCCGAAGTCAGTGGGTTATCCCCTCTCTCTGCCTTGTGCAGTTTCCCATTGACAGTCCCTTGACCGATTTTTTAAAGAAGTTTTATCGATCAGATTTTTTAAGCTTTCTGGATTTTTTTAAATTTTTATCTAATCAATGGTAAGAGCGGAGTGTTGTAAAGTATTTTGTAGCTTTAAATTTAATTTTTCATTGAAACCGAGATTTTTTTAAACAAATTTTTGCCGGAAATTTCTTCATTTTTCAATTTTTTGTGTCAGAAGAGACTGTGTAGAAACCCGGGAAATGTCGGGTGCTAGAAAAGGCCATGATATATAAGAAGGGAAAAATATGGAACTCTCAACGGTCCGAAGTCAGTGGGTTATCCCCTCTCTCTGCCTTGTGCAGTTTCCCATTGACAGTCCCTTGACCGATTTTTTAAAGAAGTTTTATTGATCAGATTTTTTAAGCTTTCTGGATTTTTTTAAATTTTTATCTAATCAATGGTAAGAGCGGAGTGTTGTAAAGTATTTTGTAGCTTTAAATTTAATTTTTCATTGAAACCGAGATTTTTTAAAACAAATTTTTGCTGGAAATTTCTTCATTTTATAATGACTGTGTCAGAAGAGACTGTGCAGAAACCCGGGAAATGTCGGGTGCTAGAAAAGGACATGATATATAAGAAGGGAAAAATATGGAACTCTCAACGGTCCGAAGTCAGTGGGTTATCCCCTCTCTCTGCCTTGTGCAGTTTCCCATTGACAGTCCCTTGACCGATTTTTTAAAGAAGTTTTATTGATCAGATTTTTTAAGCTTTCTGGATTTTTTTTAATTTTTATCTAATCAATGGTAAGAGCGGAGTGTTGTAAAGTATTTTGTAGCTTTAAATTTAATTTTTCATTGAAACCGAGATTTTTTAAAACAAATTTTTGCTGGAAATTTCTTCATTTTTCAATTTTTTGTGTCAGAAGAGACTGTGTAGAAACCCGGGAAATGTTGGGTGCTAGAAAAGGACATGATATATAAGAAGGGAAAAATATGGAACTCTCAACGGTCCGAAGTCAGTGGGTTATCCCCTCTCTCTGCCTTGTGCAGTTTCCCATTGACAGTCCCTTGACCGATTTTTTAAAGAAGTTTTATTGATCAGATTTTTTAAGCTTTCTGGATTTTTTTTAATTTTTATCTAATCAATGGTAAGAGCGGAGTGTTGTAAAGTATTTTGTAGCTTTAAATTTAATTTTTCATTGAAACCGAGATTTTTTTAAACAAATTTTTGCTGGAAATTTCTTCATTTTATAATGTCTGTGTCAGAAGAGACTGTGCAGAAACCCGGGAAATGTCGGGTGCCAGAAAAGGACATGATATATACGAAGGGAAAAATATGGAACTCTCAACGGTCCGAAGTCAGTGGGTTATCCCCTCTCTCTGCCTTGTGCAGTTTCCCATTGACAGTCCCTTGACCGATTTTTTAAAGAAGTTTTATTGATCAGATTTTTTAAGCTTTCTGGATTTTTTTAAATTTTTATCTAATCAATGGTAAGAGCGGAGTGTTGTAAAGTATTTTGTAGCTTTAAATTTAATTTTTCAATGAAACCGAGATTTTTTAAAACAAATTTTTGCTGGAAATTTCTTCATTTTATAATGACTGTGTCAGAAAAGACTGTGCAGAAACCCGGGAAATGTCGGGTGCTAGAAAAGGACATGATATATAAGAAGGGAAAAATATGGAACTCTCAACGGTCCGAAGTCAGTGGGTTATCCCCTCTCTCTGCCTTGTGCAGTTTCCCATTGACAGTCCCTTGACCGATTTTTTAAAGAAGTTTTATTGATCAGATTTTTTAAGCTTTCTGGATTTTTTTTAATTTTTATCTAATCAATGGTAAGAGCGGAGTGTTGTAAAGTATTTTGTAGCTTTAAATTTAATTTTTCAATGAAACCGAGATTTTTTAAAACAAATTTTTGCTGGAAATTTCTTCATTTTATAATGACTGTGTCAGAAAAGACTGTGCAGAAACCCGGGAAATGTCGGGTGCTAGAAAAGGACATGATATATAAGAAGGGAAAAATATGGAACTCTCAACGGTCCGAAGTCAGTGGGTTATCCCCTCTCTCTGCCTTGTGCAGTTTCCCATTGACAGTCCCTTGACCGATTTTTTAAAGAAGTTTTATTGATCAGATTTTTTAAGCTTTCTGGATTTTTTTTAATTTTTATCTAATCAATGGTAAGAGCGGAGTGTTGTAAAGTATTTTGTAGCTTTAAATTTAATTTTTCATTGAAACCGAGATTTTTTAAAACAAATTTTTGCTGGAAATTTCTTCATTTTATAATGACTGTGTCAGAAGAGACTGTGCAGAAACCCGGGAAATGTCGGGTGCTAGAAAAGGACATGATATATAAGAAGGGAAAAATATGGAACTCTCAACGGTCCGAAGTCAGTGGGTTATCCCCTCTCTCTGCCTTGTGCAGTTTCCCATTGACAGTCCCTTGACCGATTTTTTAAAGAAGTTTTATTGATCAGATTTTTTAAGCTTTCTGGATTTTTTTTAATTTTTATCTAATCAATGGTAAGAGCGGAGTGTTGTAAAGTATTTTGTAGCTTTAAATTTAATTTTTCATTGAAACCGAGATTTTTTAAAACAAATTTTTGCTGGAAATTTCTTCATTTTATAATGACTGTGTCAGAAGAGACTGTGCAGAAACCCGGGAAATGTCGGGTGCTAGAAAAGGACATGATATATAAGAAGGGAAAAATATGGAACTCTCAACGGTCCGAAGTCAGTGGGTTATCCCCTCTCTCTGCCTTGTGCAGTTTCCCATTGACAGTCCCTTGACCGATTTTTTAAAGAAGTTTTATTGATCAGATTTTTTAAGCTTTCTGGATTTTTTTAAATTTTTATCTAATCAATGGTAAGAGCGGAGTGTTGTAAAGTATTTTGTAGCTTTAAATTTAATTTTTCATTGAAACCGAGATTTTTTAAAACAAATTTTTGCTGGAAATTTCTTCATTTTATAATGACTGTGTCAGAAGAGACTGTGCAGAAACCCGGGAAATGTCGGGTGCTAGAAAAGGACATGATATATAAGAAGGGAAAAATATGGAACTCTCAACGGTCCGAAGTCAGTGGGTTATCCCCTCTCTCTGCCTTGTGCAGTTTCCCATTGACAGTCCCTTGACCGATTTTTTAAAGAAGTTTTATTGATCAGATTTTTTAAGCTTTCTGGATTTTTTTTAATTTTTATCTAATCAATGGTAAGAGCGGAGTGTTGTAAAGTATTTTGTAGCTTTAAATTTAATTTTTCATTGAAACCGAGATTTTTTAAAACAAATTTTTGCTGGAAATTTCTTCATTTTTCAATTTTTTGTGTCAGAAGAGACTGTGTAGAAACCCGGGAAATGTTGGGTGCTAGAAAAGGACATGATATATAAGAAGGGAAAAATATGGAACTCTCAACGGTCCGAAGTCAGTGGGTTATCCCCTCTCTCTGCCTTGTGCAGTTTCCCATTGACAGTCCCTTGACCGATTTTTTAAAGAAGTTTTATTGATCAGATTTTTTAAGCTTTCTGGATTTTTTTTAATTTTTATCTAATCAATGGTAAGAGCGGAGTGTTGTAAAGTATTTTGTAGCTTTAAATTTAATTTTTCATTGAAACCGAGATTTTTTTAAACAAATTTTTGCTGGAAATTTCTTCATTTTATAATGTCTGTGTCAGAAGAGACTGTGCAGAAACCCGGGAAATGTCGGGTGCCAGAAAAGGACATGATATATACGAAGGGAAAAATATGGAACTCTCAACGGTCCGAAGTCAGTGGGTTATCCCCTCTCTCTGCCTTGTGCAGTTTCCCATTGACAGTCCCTTGACCGATTTTTTAAAGAAGTTTTATTGATCAGATTTTTTAAGCTTTCTGGATTTTTTTAAATTTTTATCTAATCAATGGTAAGAGCGGAGTGTTGTAAAGTATTTTGTAGCTTTAAATTTAATTTTTCAATGAAACCGAGATTTTTTAAAACAAATTTTTGCTGGAAATTTCTTCATTTTATAATGACTGTGTCAGAAAAGACTGTGCAGAAACCCGGGAAATGTCGGGTGCTAGAAAAGGACATGATATATAAGAAGGGAAAAATATGGAACTCTCAACGGTCCGAAGTCAGTGGGTTATCCCCTCTCTCTGCCTTGTGCAGTTTCCCATTGACAGTCCCTTGACCGATTTTTTAAAGAAGTTTTATTGATCAGATTTTTTAAGCTTTCTGGATTTTTTTTAATTTTTATCTAATCAATGGTAAGAGCGGAGTGTTGTAAAGTATTTTGTAGCTTTAAATTTAATTTTTCAATGAAACCGAGATTTTTTAAAACAAATTTTTGCTGGAAATTTCTTCATTTTATAATGACTGTGTCAGAAAAGACTGTGCAGAAACCCGGGAAATGTCGGGTGCTAGAAAAGGACATGATATATAAGAAGGGAAAAATATGGAACTCTCAACGGTCCGAAGTCAGTGGGTTATCCCCTCTCTCTGCCTTGTGCAGTTTCCCATTGACAGTCCCTTGACCGATTTTTTAAAGAAGTTTTATTGATCAGATTTTTTAAGCTTTCTGGATTTTTTTTAATTTTTATCTAATCAATGGTAAGAGCGGAGTGTTGTAAAGTATTTTGTAGCTTTAAATTTAATTTTTCATTGAAACCGAGATTTTTTAAAACAAATTTTTGCTGGAAATTTCTTCATTTTATAATGACTGTGTCAGAAGAGACTGTGCAGAAACCCGGGAAATGTCGGGTGCTAGAAAAGGACATGATATATAAGAAGGGAAAAATATGGAACTCTCAACGGTCCGAAGTCAGTGGGTTATCCCCTCTCTCTGCCTTGTGCAGTTTCCCATTGACAGTCCCTTGACCGATTTTTTAAAGAAGTTTTATTGATCAGATTTTTTAAGCTTTCTGGATTTTTTTTAATTTTTATCTAATCAATGGTAAGAGCGGAGTGTTGTAAAGTATTTTGTAGCTTTAAATTTAATTTTTCATTGAAACCGAGATTTTTTAAAACAAATTTTTGCTGGAAATTTCTTCATTTTATAATGACTGTGTCAGAAGAGACTGTGCAGAAACCCGGGAAATGTCGGGTGCTAGAAAAGGACATGATATATAAGAAGGGAAAAATATGGAACTCTCAACGGTCCGAAGTCAGTGGGTTATCCCCTCTCTCTGCCTTGTGCAGTTTCCCATTGACAGTCCCTTGACCGATTTTTTAAAGAAGTTTTATTGATCAGATTTTTTAAGCTTTCTGGATTTTTTTTAATTTTTATCTAATCAATGGTAAGAGCGGAGTGTTGTAAAGTATTTTGTAGCTTTAAATTTAATTTTTCATTGAAACCGAGATTTTTTAAAACAAATTTTTGCTGGAAATTTCTTCATTTTATAATGACTGTGTCAGAAGAGACTGTGCAGAAACCCGGGAAATGTCGGGTGCTAGAAAAGGACATGATATATAAGAAGGGAAAAATATGGAACTCTCAACGGTCCGAAGTCAGTGGGTTATCCCCTCTCTCTGCCTTGTGCAGTTTCCCATTGACAGTCCCTTGACCGATTTTTTAAAGAAGTTTTATTGATCAGATTTTTTAAGCTTTCTGGATTTTTTTTAATTTTTATCTAATCAATGGTAAGAGCGGAGTGTTGTAAAGTATTTTGTAGCTTTAAATTTAATTTTTCAATAAATTGGAGCATTTAATTTTACAATTTTTGCTTAAAAATTTCTTCATTTTATAATGACTGTGTCAGAAGAGACTGTGTAGAAACCCGGGAAATGTCGGGTGCTAGAAAAGGACATGATATATAAGAAGGGAAAAATATGGAACTCTCAACGGTCCGAAGTCAGTGGGTTATCCCCTCTCTCTGCCTTGTGCAGTTTCCCATTGACAGTCCCTTGACCGATTTTTTAAAGAAGTTTTATTGATACGATTTTTTAAGCTTTCTGGATTTTTTTTAATTTTTATCTAATCAATGGTAAGAGCGGAGTGTTGTAAAGTATTTTGTAGCTTTAAATTTAATTTTTCAATAAATTGGAGCATTCAATTTTACAATTTTTTGTTGAAAATTTTTTCATTTTTCAAATATTCCATTTCCAATCAGTTACACCAGTTAATTTTCGTAATAAACTTGATTTTTCAAATGACGGATAATTTCTAAAAATCAATCAATATAAATCAATCAATATTTGTGTCCCAACCGATAGGCAGAATACATGGCCATTCTTGAAAGTGTTCGAGGCTTTGTCGGATTTGGATAATAGCTTAAACTGCAAGTAAAAAAAAATTTCAGAAAATTTCCGATCTCTGAAAACCCGAGATTTGTTTGATTTTTTGTCGAAAAGTCAAAAATCAGTGCTCCTCCACTTGAATCAACATCATAATTAATGGCAAACTCAGTCTCGTTGGGATTCTCGCGATTCTTCAACGGTTTTGCCGCGTGTTGAACTCGAAAAAATTGTTTTTGTCTCAAATTCAAAAAGTAGAGGCAAAATTTTTTTTGCGGATTAAATGTCGGCATCATGCTTGGACCATGAAGGCATTGAAGAAAAAATGCCAAAACTCGAAAGCTCAAACCATTGTCGTATTTCCACAAATACAGGGTGGTTCGTAATCCGGCAATCATTAGTCGTCTTTAAGAATGTGATTTTAAAAAAAAATTAAAAAATTGTTTGCGCGTAAAATTCAGTGTTTCTCAAACATTGCAGATTTTTGCGCGACTACAGTAACCTCCATCTTTTATTTTTTTCGGCTCAACAAGGGGGGGGGGGGTCACTGTGTGTCGCAACCACGCTCTATTGATAATTCACAAGTTCGTTAGTGAAAAAAAGCGAAAAAATATTTGCGCGTAAAATTCAGTGTTTCTCAAACATTGCAGATTTTTGCGCGACTACAGTAACCTCCATCTTTTATTTTTTTCGGCTCAACAAGGGGGGGGGGTCACTGTGTGTCGCAACCACGCTCTATTGATAATTCACAAGTTCGTTAGTGAAAAAAAGCGAAAAAATATTTGCGCGTAAAATTCAGTGTTTCTCAAACATTGCAGATTTTTGCGCGACTACAGTAACCTCCATCTTTTATTTTTTTCGGCTCAACAAAGGGGGGGGGTCACTGTCTGTCGCAACCACGCTCTATTGACAATTTTCGAAATACAATAGGCAGCCAAATTTTCGTTAATAAAAAAATTACAAAAAAACTTTGACATAAAACAATTTGAAGCGCCAGAAAATGGTGTTTAATTGTTCACAATCAGTAACAGCAAAGCTCAGATAAGCATTGGAATTTCGAACACGAAAGCTTCGAAGTGATTCAACTTTTAATTGATCTCTGCAAACAAAAAAAATCAATCAATCGATATTTGATTGCCGCCGCTTTTTCAACTCACACGACTGCCTCGTTGTTGACATTTTCAACGCTAAAATGATTCGTTTTCCGATCGATGAGCCCAAAACAATCGGTGACAAATAGCGGCTCATCGCTGCCGTCAACGTCGCCAACTCTGAAAATTGTTTGACAATGATTTTAAACGCGGTGAAGCGTCATCTGAATCATCTGACGTCGACAATAAAATTGTGATGTTTTGCTCATCGACGCTCAACACAAAAAGACCAATTTTTCGTTGATTTTCCTTCTCGAATGGCAATAATGTGACGAATTCATTAAACTCATTGAGCTTAAGCTTAATTATTTGAAAAAAAAACGATGGAAAAGCTTAAAAATTATCACTTTTTCAGAAAAATCTTCATCTTTAATCCTGTGAGATGACAACGGATCGGATGAGATGCTCAATGATAGCGGAATCGATTTTCCATTTTCTAATCCGCGAGCTCCACAAATTAGTAGACGACCTGAGTCGACTAGGCTCAAATCTGAATTCCAATTTGTTTACAGCCAATTTCAGTGCTACAAAGTATATTTTACAACACTCCGCAGTTACCCGTGTTCTAATTGAAAAAAATCCACGGCCTTCTCTAGCACCCGACAATTTGGTTTCTCTTTCTCCCCCAATTTCCCTTTTTTCTTTATTATACTCTGTGTTATCTTTTTCCTCGATTTTAAACTATATGTAGAAACGTTTTTTCACAAATTGTTCGTACAGTGTGTCAAAAAATATTGTAGAAACCCGAGAAATGTCGGGTGCAAGAAAAAGCCATGGTATATAAGCAGAAAACATTAAATTATTTATAACGGTCCGAAGTCAGTGGGTTATCCCATAAATTAATTACCCATTGACAGTCCCTTGACCGTTTTTTTTCAAAGAAAGAAAGTTATTGTATTTACTGATCATTTTTTCTTCGAAAAAAAAAATGTTTTTTTTTTATTTTTTAAATTTGTCAATCAAAAATTAATCAAACAAAATAATTATTTCCCGATCAATAAAATCAATCAATTTTTTTTGAAAATTGCAAAAATAGCGGTCAAGGGATTGCCAATGGGAAACTGCACGAGGCAGAAGAACGGATAACCCACCGACTTCGGACCGCTGCGAACTAAACATTTTTCCCTGCTTATATACCACGGCCTTCTCTAGCACCCGACAAGTTGTCTAGTTTCTTTTTCTTCCCAATTTCACCTTGTTCCTATGTGTTTATACTCTGTGTTCTCTAACTCCTCGATTTTAAACCATAGAAACGTTTTCTCACAAATTGTTCGTATAGTGTGTCAAAAAATATTGTAGAAACCCGAGAAATGTCGGGTGCTAGAAAAGACCATGGTATATGAGCGAAAAAAAATTAAAATAATTATAACGGTCCGAAGTTAGTGGGTTATCCCATAAATTAATTACCCATTGACAGTCCCTTGACCGTTTTCTTTTTTGAAATTTTCAAAAAAATCTGATTGATCATATTAAAATGTTCACTGGGTCTCACAACGTTTCACTTACTGATAAATGGCGGTCCCAAAATTCTGGTTACTGTAAGTTTCCGATATGCAATAATTGGCGCATATTTCAAACTTTGATTCAAATGCAAAACAAATTGGGTAAAACAATATTTTTCCGGATCATAAGAAATCTAAAATCAATAAATCGATAAATGGGCGGAGCAGATTTTTTCTCGCAACTTTCGCACGCTGATTTCAACACGATTTAATTCGAGTTGTTTGAAAAAAACATCAGAATTGCCTTTAAAAAATGGGCGTGTTCTGCAAGCTCCGCACACTTTTTCAGAGAAGAAAAAATTACCAAAACAATAATATTTGGCCCGATCGGATACATTTCAATGATTCGAGTCAAAATCTCAAAATCGATGTCGTCATCCAAACGAAAAGTGGAAAATTGTCCGGACATCACATGATATTTGCAGATTTCCTTCAACTTCACCTCTGTCCGAATTTCGGGCGTCAACTGTTGATTCTCATCGACGAGACGAATCTGAACTTCTCGCTTCAGCGTGTAGAATATCGACGCGTCCGAGTTGGAAGCGAAAAATTGCGGTGAACTCAACGATTCTGGCGGATTTGATTGGACGAAATAGGATTCCTGAACTTTTCTGATTTTTTATTGATTTTCAATCAACATCAAACTTTGAGATTATTTTTATTTTCAATTGAAAAGTGAGTATTTTTCATCATTCGAGTAGATTAGTAATCAGTAATAATTATTGATTGAAATTTTCAGTTTCCAATCGATTAATACGTGCTAACCCGAAAATCGAGAATTTATTTCTTCAAAAATTTACAGCAAAAAATGAAGCGTTTTTCTTCAAAAATCAATAAATTTTTTCTTGATTGTGATGCCCGTAAAAAAATCGGAAAGTGTTTTCAATGAAAGAAATCAATTTGAGGATCCTTCGAAAATCGATTGAAGACAATCTATGAATTTTGTTCGATCTTCCGATTTCAGCATGATCACTGAAAAGAAATATTTGTTCTAAATTCAAATTCCCACTTTTTACCATCTGAATTGAAAAAATCATTGATTATTTTCAATTTTGGCGCCATTTTTTTCACTCTTTCAAATGCTCGTCCGATACATCTGAAATTCAGTTATTTTTACCTCCTCGACGCTGAAGAAAATTTCGTACGAGATTTTGTGCTCCAGCGCACAGTTGGATTTTTTTTTCACGCAACGGGGCTACGCAGTTTAAAAAATTTTGTTCAGTAATTTTTTGATTCAAAATACCTGCCCTTGCCGCGTGTTGTGCGCTGGAGCGAGATTACTTCACCGGTAGTGGAAAATTTTCCAAAAAAAAACAAAAATTGTTACGTTTTCAATAAATTATCTTCATAAACTGTAGCAATTGGCATAACTCCGGTGACAAGTAGAAATCCAGCATGTTCACCGCGTAATGGAAACATTGCAATCAATGGTTTTGCTGTTCTTCCTGACAAAAAAATTCACGAATTTCTACAGTATTTTCTTCGTTACGAGACCATTTTCATATTTTATTTGTAAAAAATTACCTTTCTTCATTGAAGCAAATGCTTTAAGCATAAAACTGGTGGTATTGTACAAAAAATGCCGAGATTCAACCATATCATCATCTAAAAAAATCAATAAAATATTTCATTTCTCGGCCGCCTCCGCCAGCCCCCCCCCCCCCTCTCCCTCCCCCTCCTAAGCTTTTTCAGCTACCAATTGGCCTTGAGCACGAGAACAAATAATATGGTCCGTTTGGAATGATTTCCGATTGATTGATTGCCGCTGCCATCGTTTTCCACGTGACCAGAAGCATTCGTTGACAGACGCCTTCAAACGTTTGCACAATATTCTGACGATAATGTTTGGCTCCGGATATTGACGACTTCAGAATTTGTCCGCCACTTATGAATCGATCCATTGGCTGAAAGAGGAATCGATGGATTTTTCCACCGCAATCTTTTTTTGTCCGCTTCCCTTTCCCTCCTAACCTTTTTGGTTTTTGGCATTTCCAGTTTGGCCGATACGGCTCGTGCCACATCACTTGCGCTCAATTTTCCGCAATAGCCGAGATGAGCAAAAAATGTGGCAAAGCTTGAATCCATTTCCTTTTCCAAAATTCCGACGACAACATTTCGTTGATCGGTCGCCAATGCCTCAAACCTCTGTTTCGTTTCGGCCAACGTAATTCCGAGATTTGCCAACAAGTGTCGAATATTGATGTCGCCTTTTTGACTCCAATTTTTCGTCTTCACCGAAAAATATTCATCAACCATCATTGCGCTATACAAATCCCAATGAGGATACAAAGCCAATGGAAGTCTGTAAAATCATTTTTGTTTCCCCCCTCGACGTTTTTTCAGCATTTTCAACGGATCAGTCCTTCACCGGATTCACAAAAAATCTGTCCCTTCAAAACCCTTTTTCTTGCCAATTTTTTCAGACAGATTGTGCGATTTGTCAAGATCCTTTACGCTTGATCTTTCCTCTTCTTGGATTCTGATTTTCTATCGAATCTGTCATTTTTTTTCTCCCGTAAACTTCATTATCTTGTTATTCTAAAAGGTATTTTATAAATAAAAAAAGACCCAACTCTTTGGCAAATGAGACATGCAACATATCATCAACTTTTCCCTGATTCATAATATTTTTCGGTGAAAATCGATTGATAAACGGCCGCATTCGATCAACACAAATCATTGTATAAAGCTCAATGGAAATCTGAAAAAGAAGCGACAAAAAATAATTGAAAAAACCCCCCATTTTTGGGGTTTAATTCAAATTACCAGACGATCAATATAACTGCTATTTAGACCAACAGCGGCAAACCACATAATTTCAGCCGAAGCTCGATGCATTTCAGAAGCGAGCTCAAGAAATCGAACACAGCTTGGAGCACCAAACCATGTTGACTCATAATATGACCAAAGAATGTTTTGTCGCTTCCTTTCCCATAAACGTTCTTCTTCCTTTAAATAGAAATTGGATTTTTTTTTTAAAAAACAAAAACAAAAAAAAATATTTAAAATTGTTACTCTTTTGATTGCTTTTCGTTGAATTCGTTCCATTCTTCCCTCATATGATTCACCTTCAGCTTCATCATCCTCATCATCTGAATCGTCATCATCGGATTCTTCTCGAATCACTTCATCTTGTTGTGGCATTCTCAACTCATCGATATCTTGATTATCGACAATGATGTGAATTTGTTCATTGTCGAAAATGTTCTCAATATGAAACGGTCGATGCGAATCAATTATGAATATTGTGGCTTGTGGTGGAATTTGGAATTTTGCCAATGATTTGCTTCCGCCACAATTTATCATTACAATCGATGTTTCTAGACAAAGAAATTTTTTTTAAATGTTTTTAAATGAAAAATCAATAAAATCACTTTGATCTTGTAATTCTACAAATGTTTTTTCGATCGATTCCCATCTTTCCACAGCTAGAAGAGTGTGTGGAACATCGTCGCATTTCAAAAGATGCTGAAAAATGTTTTATTTCACTGCGTCTCTCAACCATCTAACAGTGTTTTGTTACAAATGATGAAAGTTCGCCCTATTGAACAATAATTGTGAATTTGTCTTGTGGTGTTCATTTATTTTTCAACATCGACTTTTTATTGATTATTATGAAGAAAAAATGAATTTGGTTCCGGGACAAAGATGCTTAATATTGTGGATGAATTTATTGATTACTTTTATCTCATTTATTCTTTATTTGGTAAGAATTTAACGTTTTTCTGTGTAAAAAAAATCAATTTTCTTCGTTAAAGCTTTGAGAAAAAACAATTGATTCCTAATAAATTTCAGGACGGCGGAGATAATCGTCAACCAATTCTGCTCGGTCTCGTCTTACTTCTCACCGACATTTGCTGTTTTGGCGCAATTTTTCATGATTTCTTCTACGCCGGCGCAGCGCAAGGTCAAAAATTCTCAACAATTCGAGAAATGTGGAATTTTATTTGGCCAAGAAATAAGTATTTTATCGGGCAGTTTAGTGCGTTTTTTCTCTTTTTTTTCGGAAAGTTAAAATCGAGATTATTGATTTTTCAGCTTGTGTTACAATGAAATTATTGTTCGAAATGCTGTTATTCATTCGCCTAATCATTCCGGTTTATGTTCCACATTTTTTAACTTTTATTCCTTTATGGATTATTCTTTCAATTATTTTTGTTGATCTCACTCGTCGACTTTATTCAATTCAAAACAGAGCATGATCCATTGTTCTACTGGTTAAATTTTCATAATTTTTGCAAAAATTTTAAATAAAAAAATTATTTTTTTTTCTAAATTCAATTTAATTCTGCAAAAAAAGCGAAAAACTCGCAAAAACTATTGAAAATCAATACTTTTTTTTAGTTTTTTATCTGAAAAATGATTAAAATATTTTACCGATAAAATCATAGCTGAGCATAAACCATCTGTATCGACTGAAACCATAATAACTACACTCTGAAAAAAAATGGTTAAAAAATTGACTTTTTAGATAATTTTAACCTCTTTTTTAATTAAATTATAAAATCCATGTTGAAAATTGTCTTTTAATAGCATTTTGCTATCTGAAAATTCAAAAAACCATAAAATTTGTAAAAAAAACATAAAAAAACCAAAAGAAAAATGACAGCGAAACACATTTAAAATTTTTTCTTGCGCGCTAAAAACATCTACGCAATAGAGCGCACTTGCTTGTGTGTAAATTCATTGCTAACAATTTTGTGTTCTTTTAGACAATTTATTAATAATTTGGTGAAAAAATGAAAAAAAGGGAAAAAATCAATGAATATTTAATTAGAAATTTAAATAAAATTAATGAAAAATGAATAAAGAAAGTCATTTTTTGCATTCTTCAACCAACAAAATTTTTGGTTTCCTTTCCTCAAATTCCAATGTTCCCTCCGTTACCATAATTACTTTTATTTCTTAGAAAGTAACTAAATAGATATCTGCACAGGAAACTTGAAATTGTAAGTTAATAACAAGGTAAGACCAGATACAAATAAACCGCATTTTCCTTATTTTCCATCTCCCTCCCCTTCCTTTTGTCTATTCATACAAACTGTAGACGAATTAAAGGAAAAAATGTCCTTGATTTTACGCTTTTTTGGAAATTTTTATTCCAGAATTTCCCTAATTATTTTTTGATTATTTTTTATCAATTTTAAAAAATGAATAAATCGTCACTGCGTATCATTGTAAAAAAAATTTTTTGAACAAACCCCCCATTTTCTTCTTTTTATTAATATCGTTATTGCGGAACATTGTAACCATCAAATATTTAACATGTAAAATTTCCTTAATTTTACGTTTTTTTAAATTCCACGAAATTTTGATTGATTAATTCAAAAAAAAAACAATTTGAATCATCGTCACTGCGTATCATTGTAAAAAAATTTGAACCAACTCCCCATTATTTTTAATTCCCGTAATTGCGGAACATTGTAACTATCAAATATTCATATGTTAAATTTCCTTAATTTTACGCTTCTCAAAGTGTCACTAATCTTCATAAATTGATTATTTAAAAAAAAATGAAAAAAATCCGAATTATCGTCACTGCGTATCATTGTAAAAAGTTTCAAACGATTTCTTTTTTTTAATATCGTTATTGCGGAACATTGTAACGAATAAAAACAGATTTATTTATCCTCCTCCTCCTCCTCCTCCTCATCCAGCCAACCAATACGTTACGGTAAATCGCATTCTGATTTCTGACTTTAATATGATTTAGCGAAGCGAAACTTTTTTTCAAAAAAAAAAGGAAAACAAAAATCAGGCTGTGAATACACAAATTCATATAAAATCTAGAAGTTTGATGAGAGAGCGAAGAGGTGTCGAAGAACGAAATTGCGGACTTTTGTAGACATAATTACACGCACAGCCAAAACATATACCGCATTATTAGAGAAGAGGAAGAAGGTGACGACGACGAAGAAGAAAAAAAAGATGATGATGATGATGATCGTCCTCATCATGTTCGACAACACCTTCAGATCCTTTCAATACAAAACGAAGCCAATGTGGGTGTGGGTGGGGGTGTCAATTTGTGAAACATTTTATTGTCGCGCGCGCGCGGCGCAGTCAGCAAAACATTTTTGCTTCTTTCTGTTATTTAATAAAAATTCATTTTACCTACCGTAGTCTCATGTCCCTTTATTTTTGGACAAAGGTTGCAACAACAACAACAATAATGTTTGCGCCTTTAAATAATGATTACAGTAATCTTATCGGGAAATGGGAAGGGAGGGGAGCGAGACAGAGACATGGCCAGCTGCTTGAAAACTGGATCTTTTTTCATTCAAAAAAAAAAAAAAGGCATTCTTCAATCTCCTTCCTTCTGAATCCTTTTTTGTTGGGTGTTTGGTTTGTGTCTTCGTGTTACGTAGCGCCGTACTTGGTTACGCTTCATAAATGAAGCCAACGAGACGATTCTTTCCTTTTTATTTTTCGTCGTCTTTTATTCCTCCTCCTCCCCCTCTTTCCCCTCCCACTTTCCTCTCTCTCTCTCTCTCTCTCTCTCTCTCTCTCTCTTTCTCTCTCCCTCTCTCTCTCTTCTATTATCATGATGATGATGATCATCATCATCAAATTGATGATAGCCCCGACAGTTTACAGTTTCGACACCTCTTCTTTGTCTATTTATTTTCAAATTTCTACCGTACTTTGTTAATACGGTGCATTTTATTTCATTTTTTCATTATGATGTGTTGTCTCCCTTTAATACAGTAGTCCTCAAACAATGTTTAACTGAACTTTTTCTGTAAAAAAGGAATTTGAAGGAATCAACAAGAAAAAATCGTCTTTTTTATTTAAAAAGAAAAAAAAATTCAATGCCACCCGATGTTGAATAATCTTTTGGACAACAAAAAACGGTCTTCTTTTTCTAACTTCTAATCCTACCGTAATCCTCTTGTATTCAGTTTCTTCTCTCTCTCTCTCTCTCTCTCTCTCTCTCTCTCTCTGTCTCTCTCTCTCTCTCTCTCTCTCTTTTTCTCTCTCTCTCTGTCTCTCTGCTACTTCCCATCCGATGTCATCATCGTCGATATTTTAAGCGCAAGCTGATCCTTCCGCCAAAAAAATCACCGTTTCATTTTTCTCGATTCCAAGTTTTGTTTTCCTTTTTCTCTGGTGAAGAATCTGGACAAAAATTGATTCTGACTAGGAAGAAGCTCAACAGAATTTTTTTTGTTGAAAATCTGCTACAGTAATTTATTTTTAAAAAACTCTCTTGCTCCTTTAATTTCCATCCTCAGCTTCTGCCTCTTCTAACAGAGAGAGAGAGAGAGAGAGAGAGAGAAAGAGAGGAAAAAAATCTTTGAATTTAGAAATTTTCCTGCCATCCCCGCTTCCCTCCTTCATTTTTTCCTTTCCCTGCCATAAATAAATAAGTAGGAAAACCAACCAACACCAAAAGAAAAAAATCAGGTCTCGATAACCACTTGAATAGGCAATGGCAATCATCATCCAAAATAACCGATTGATCTTCATTATAAATAAATAAATAAATAAATAAAAATATTAATATTAATAAAAATAATATTCTCCCCCCCCCTCCCCCCCCCCTGATCCTTTTTTTTCTTCTTGTTTTTCCATTTTCAAGTGCGTCAAGTATTTCTCTCTCTTTCTGCTCCTCCCCACCGTCTCACACTTTTCCTCTCCACCAGCGCCAGCGCTCGCCCGTCTACCTACCGTAGTCAGTGGGCCAGCGGGGCAGTGTCAGAAGCAATTTTGTTTGTGTGTGTGTTGTTCGTTCCTTCAATAATATAAAAATTATTTAAATGTGTCTGGCTTGGCGCCAACTGAAATGTCTAATAATAGAGCTTTTTCGTTTATTTTATTTAAGAGCAAGAAGGGGGTGAAGAAAAAAAATTTGGTTTTTTCTCCAGAATTTTCGAATCCTGATCCCCGATTCATGGATTCACGGGTATGGCTGCCGTTGCTCGCTTCATCTTCTCCATCGATTCAGCATTTCAACTTCAGCTTCTTCAATCAGGCAATCAATAATCGATTTTTTATTGATTTTTTTTTTCTGTTAATCAAGAATCTTCAGATTTTCACCAACAACAATAGAAATTCGCGAAAATCTGCGGAGAAAAATGTTTCGAGTAGCGCCGCAATCGAGAAGAGTTCGAAAAAGGTGTTGTGCGGAGTGTCGTTGAACAAAAAAAAATGCCGAAAATTTCAGTTTCTAATCGAACGATTCCTGAATGACGACGACGACAAATCGATGCCTTCGTCATCTTCAAGCCCTTCACTGGCAGCCATACCCGCTGTAAAGATGGCGAAACAGCGATCCGACGACGAAAAAATCGAAAAAAAATTTGCAGCCCGTCGTTCTTCCGTCGCAACCAGTTGAGTTTGTCAACGGTGGCTACGGAGTGAAGAATCCGCTCGCACCGCTTCTGTCCACAATTGAAGCCGTCACATCGTCATCGTCACCATCGTCATCATCGACATCCGATGGGTTGACGTCGATGATTCCAGCGGCCGACGCAAACCATGAAAAAGAAACGTTGGCTTGTCATATTTGTGGAAAAGTTTTTTCTCTGAAATTTTCTCGGTCTGAAAATAACGGCGCCGCCTCCAAATATTTTCCAGAAGTTCGGGCTTCAACGTCTTCTGAATCGACACATCAAATGTCACAGCGACTTGAAACGATATTTGTGCACATTTTGTGGCAAAGGATTCAACGATACGTTCGATCTAAAACGACACACTCGAACACATACCGGTAGGTGTAATTGCGGAGTGTCGTCTTGTTTGTCGTCCGACAATTATACCGTACACCTCGCTGTGTGTTGCCGTTCATTTACGGGACGATAGTGGCGGCGGCGGAGGTTGCAGCAGCAGCCCCATTGATCGATCGATCGATCGATTGGTTGGTTGATGGTTTGTGATTGACATTGAACTTCACTCTACCGTGTCATCTTTTCTTTTCGCGCATTCTTTTTCTTCTTTTCTTTTCTTTTCAAATTCTCAATTTTATTGGTTTTCCCGGAAATAATGAAAAATAAAGAGAAACGACACGCCGTTTTAACTATGTTCAAATTCATTATTTGTTCAAATTTTTGAATTTGCCGCCAAAAATGTTCAAGGTTGAGACAACAAACGTTTCGCATTATTTTTGAGATTTGAAAGCGCTGAACAAAATTTTAGCGAAAATCCGACACATTTTTCCGGATAAGAAATTCAAATTAGCAAAAGTGCATTAGAGCGAACTTTCATTTGTTCATTTTTAATTGAAGGAGATTCGTCAATTTTAATTTAACAAGATTTTCTTTCGCTTCAAAAATTTGGCTGCTGCGAACTTTCAAATATTCAAAACTATCGATTGTTGAATGAGTATCAAATGCAATTATTTTAAATGACTGAAGCCGGGATTTTTTCATCAAAATTAATTTACAAGTGTCGATGGAGCGTATTTGCAGCCTAAAAATTCTTTTTTTTTTCTAAACCAACAGAAAGTTCAATAGAGCTTATTTTCCTTCTTTTCTTTTAATTCTGGAAAAAAATTTCAATAGAGCGCAATTTCTTTTCCCTCTTTATTTTTTTGAAAAAAGAGTTCAGTAGAGCGCATTTTCCTTTATTCTTGAAAAAAGAGTTCAATAGAGCACATTTTCTTACTCTCAAAAAAACGAGTTCAATAGAGCGCATTTTCCTTTATTCTTGAAAAATGAGTTCAATAGAGCATATTTTCTAACTCTCAAAAAAACGAGTTCAATAGAGCGCATTTTCCTTTATTCTTGAAAAAAGAGTTCAAAAGAGCGCATTTTCCTTTATTCTTGAAAAAAGAGTTCAATAGAGCGCATTTTCCTTTATTCTTGAAAAAAGAGTTCAATAGAGCATATATTCTTACTCTCAAAAAAACGAGTTCAATAGAGCACATTTTCTTACTCTCAAAAAAAAAGAGTTCAATAGAGCGCTCTTTCCTTTTTAATTTCACCAAAATAATTGATTTTTGAAGGTGTCCGCCCATATAAATGTGAACAATGTGAGAAATCATTCACCCAACGATGCTCATTAGAATCACATTTACGCAAAGTTCACGGAATTTCTCATCAATATGCTTATAAAGAACGTAGGAGTAAAGTAAATCAACAAGAAAAAAGTAGCGTCTCCCTTCCCCCTCCGCCGCATAGAAAAATCAGGCGCTGGCGCCAGCGGCCAGTGGCCAGCGGCAGCGGTCGTTAAGCTGAGGGGGAAACGACGCGAGACGCAAAAAAAAACAGAAGCAGCCAAGAATCTCTCAAAAAATTGCAGGTGTTCGTGTGCGAAGACTGCGGCTTCACATCGGAAAAATTCGAAATCTACATTTCGCATCTCAAAATTTCGCATCCATTTTCGGCCACGCTGCTTCGCCTCACCTCGTTGCCGAAAAAATCATCGAGCGGCGGCGGCGGCGGCGGCGCAACGTCGCCCAAACCTGCCACGTCGATTCATTTGTAGACGTAGACACCCACCCCCACACCACCACAAGAGTTTTTCTAGGGTTCCTTTCGTTTTTTTTTTTTGAATTTTTTTGTATTTTTATTTGGTTTTTCTCTTCTAATTTTCATTTTTATTGGTGACTTTAGAACCCCGTGACTTTATCTTAAAATCCCAAGACAAAAATCTGAAAATCTACCATTACAGACTAATTTTTGGCATAGACAATCCCCACCTTAAAATCCATAACAAAATGTTTTTATTATTTTATTATTTTAATTAATTAATTAAATAAAAATTAAAAAAAAAAAAGAAGAAAAAAACCAAATTTTTGTGAGCATTTCAAATCGAATTCCCATTTCGTCGCGGCAATTCGCTCAAATACTTGGTCAGCCATTCGGCAATGAAACCGATCGGATCGGCCGGACGTCGTAGCAGCACTTCGGCTAGCGCTTTTGTCAGGACTGGCGCGACGGTTCGCGCCAGATAAACGCCGTTTTCCGATGTCGGCAAGTCGATTCGTCCGCGAAACATCTTCTCGAAACGGTGTCGCTCGATTCCTTCGTCTTCGTCGTCGTTCAGACGGGCGCTGTCGACGAACGAGCTTGAATTTGAGTTTTATTGATTTTTTATCGATTTTTTTTTTTTGGGGATTCTTACCCTTCACTTCCAGAATCTGGAGTAACTGGACTATCGATTAGCGGTCCATCTTCTAGAATATCCTCGTTAATCGATTCAAACTCATCATCTCTGTCTTTAATTAATTTCAGATCAATTACAGCGTTTCTACGATAATAATCTGGCGTCCTTCCTTCATTATCAACAGCCATCGGATCAGCTCCAGCTTTTCCTAGAATCTTCAAATAATGTCCGCCGTCTCTTGCCGCTGCCGCATAATGCATTGCCGTTCTTTTATTCTGCAAAAAAAAAATAAACACTGAGCATCAGCTGTGTGTGTGTGTTGAGCTGCGACTCACGTAGTCTGGAGCGTTGAGCACTGATGCGAAGTGACCGGCGATGAAGCGCACAATTTCGGTGTGCTCGTGTACGACGGCCGAATGAAGTGGTGTACAACCGAAGCGATCGCGAGCGATCGCAAGTTTTTTGGTCTTCATTAGTTCTTTGACGCGATCCAGGTTTCCTTCCTTGATCGCCTTATGAATTCCGTCGATTTTTTCCTGCAACTTTTTCATCACGCGTCAAACATCAAGAAGACCACACGTTTTTCAAAAACCGCTCGCGAGCCGCGTCGCGTTCACTTTGTCTGCGTCTCTCTAAGTAGGGAAGTGAAACATTTGATTGAGGGGAGCGACTTACAGGCTTCGCACGATGCGCTTTAGATTTATTCCGGGGATTTAAATTAATTTTTTGATTAAACCGCTCGCGAGCCGCGACGCGTCTACCTTGGGTCTGTCTTTTTAGCGTAACTTACAAGCTTAACAATTTTCTCTAAGAGCAAATTGAAATTTTAAAAAAATAACCGCTCGCAAACCGCGACGCGCCAGTACCGTCTGCGTCGTTTTTAAATATTTTCGTTTCACATTGAACTGAGCACAAAACGTTGCTCCTTCTCCTCCAAAAAAAAAGAAGGAAAGTTTGCTCACCGTATATTCGGGCAAACTATCCAAATAATTTTGGGCGTCTGGATGGCTCGACGTTCGATTCTGCAACAAATCGCCGCATCCCGACAAAACCAATTGCTCCAGCTTCGCCACTTGACCGTCGCGCAACCACTGCTGAATCGACGACTCCAAATAGCTCGGAGCGACACGATTGTGCAAGACCTGTTTGAGTGCGGCGCGAGTGTCGAGCCGCATTGCTGACAAGTCGATTTCTCCCGAATGTTTCAAATAGTATTTGGCTGGTCGACCGTTCTGGAAGAGAGAGAGAGAAAAAAAAACAAATTGAGGATTTGAATTTGCCGCCATCCATCGCCCTTCTTCTGTCTTACACAATCATAAATATTTGGATCAGCGCCAGATTTTCTCATAACTTTGTACAGGTATCCGCCATCCTTCAAGGCAGCCGCATAGTGTAATGGCGTCCTTTTTTTCTGATCCATCGCATTGACTGATTGCGGATAGTTTCGAATCAAATATTTGGCAATATCGGATCTTTCAAACACGATCGCCTAAAATCGATTATCGATTTTTTTCGCTGACGCATCATCAAAACCTTATGCAATGGCGACAATCCACGGGTGTCACGGCACAGCGCCAACTTCTTCCGATCCGTCAACAATTTGACGGCTCTCAAATTTCCGGCCTCGACCGCCTTATGAATCGACTGAATTTTCGCCTGATACTGCGGCAAAACTTCCAGAAATCCAATACTGTCGGCTTCTTCAACCTCATGATTTCGGCCCAACAACAAGTCGGCATAGCCGGTGAGGACGAGCTCCTCGAGCTTGCCAATGTTTCCCGTGTGAATCCAGTCGTAAATGTCTTCTTCAAGATCTGAAATTTCTCCTTCCAGCGCCTTCTTTTCCCCCATCGCTGTGTGTGTTCACCTTGCAAAAGGGGCCGGTTCAATTGTCCGGATATTAATTGATTCATCACCGCGTTGTCCTTCATTGATCTGACATTCAATCGTTGTCCGTGAGTTCGATAGTAAAACGGAGTGTGACCATGCTGAAAATATTGATTTTTTTGGAAAAAAAAATCAATTACCGATCAATAATTGGCATTCAGATTTTTTGAAAATTTTCAGCCAAAAAATTTAGGATTTTTTTCAAATTTTTAGCCAAAAAATTTCAGATTTTTTTTAAATTTTCAGCCAAAAAATTTCAGATTTTTAAAAAAATTTTCAGCCAAAAAATTTCAGATTTTTTAAAAATTTTCAGCCAAAAAATTTCAGATTTTTTGAAAATTTTCAGCTAAAAAATTTCAGATTTTTTAAAAAATTTTCAGCTAAAAAATTTCAGATTTTTTAAAAAATTTTCAGCCAAAAAATTTCAGATTTTTTAAAAAATTTTCAGCCAAAAAATTTCAGATTTTTTAAAAAATTTTCAGCCAAAAAATTTCAGATTTTTTTAAAAATTTTCAGCCAAAAAATTTCAGATTATCTGAAACTGTTAAAGATTTTTTTCAATTTTTCTTACTTTATCTTCAATGAATGCGTCGCCACCACTTTTCTGCAAAACTTTAATCATGTGCTCACCATTCGGATCAGCAGCTGCATAATGTAACGGAGTTCTTCCAGCCTGAGAAAATGAGAAAAAAAAATCGATTTTTCTTTTTTTTGTTTTTGTTTTGAATTGCTCTCTCTCTCTCTCTCTCTCTCTTTCTCTCTCTCTCTCTTCTTCTTCTCCTCTCAATCTCTACCCGCCTCTTATTTCTCTGCTCTTATCTCTTAAAAATTCTAAAAATAGTTGAAATAATAATAAAATGCGTCATCGCCCCCCTCCCCCCGCGCCCCGCCCCTTTCTTTTTTTAGGTCTGAAAATTGGGCCCACAAAAACTGACGTGATCCGTTGCATTTACACAGCTTGGATAGCGGGTTAACAAAAATCGGACGGTATTTGTCTGACCATGAAGCAGAGCTTTGTGAATTGGCGTCATCCCTGAAGATTATTTTTCATCATAATTTTTTTTATTTAAAAAACAATTTTTTTTTAAGATTTGGATTGAGCTTTTTTGAATTTAAGTCGAGCTTATGAATTTCGAATTTTTTCCCTCGAAAAATGATTTTTGGTTGCTTTTTTTTTGGCTCAAAACTCGTTTGGAGCACAAAAAATGTGAGCTTTAAGCTGGCAGCAAATTAAGAATTTTTAATTTTCAGGAGATTAAATTGGAATTGGATAATTTCATTAGATGACGTTGAAGAATAATTTCAGCAAAACTTTACAGAATTCAGATGGCAAAAAAATCAGGGATTCTGAAGAAAAATTTTCAGAATTCGATCAGCTTTTCAGTCTAAATTTTGCAGACAAGAATTCAGATGTCCCAAAAAAAAATTCTATTCAAATTAGAGATTCTGCGAGAAAAATCTGAAATTTTCAGACGAGATTTCGGATGATAACAAGAATAACTCAAGAAGGGTTTTTGAGATTCTGGAGAAAAATCTGAAATTTTCAGACGAGATTTCAGATGATAACAAGAATAACTCAAGAAGGATTCGAGATTCTGGAGAAAAATCTGAAATTTTCAGACGAGAAGTCAGATGAAAACAAGAATAACTCAAGAACGGTTCGAGATTCTGCGAGAAAAATCTGAAATTTTCAGACGAGATTTCAGATGATAACAAGAATAACTCAAGAAGGGTTTGAGATTCTGGAGAAAAATCTGCAATTTTCAGACGAGATTTCAGATGATAACAAGAATAACTCAAGAAGGATTCGAGATTCTGGAGAAAAATCTGAAATTTTCAGACGAGATTTCGGATGATAACAAGAATAACTCAAGAAGGGTTTTTGAGATTCTGGAGAAAAATCTGAAATTTTCAGACGAGATTTCAGATGATAACAAGAATAACTCAAGAAGGATTCGAGATTCTGGAGAAAAATCTGAAATTTTCAGACGAGATTTCAGATGATAACAAGAATAACTCAAGAAGGATTCGAGATTCTGGAGAAAAATCTGAAATTTTCAGACGAGAAGTCAGATGAAAACAAGAATAACTCAAGAAGGGTTCGAGATTCTGCGAGAAAAATCTGAAATTTTCAGACGAGAAGTCAGATGAAAACAAGGAAAATTCATTGGGATTCCTTGAGACTTGTTCAAGGCGAACAACGTCGACGATTTCTCCAAGAAATTTTGATTCGAAACTCGAGCAGCTCGACCTCAAACTTCGTACCGTAACTATCACGAGCCGTTGCAAGTAATGGTCGATCGATAAGCGATTTGACTCTTCTCACGTCACCTTCTTCAACCGCTTTGTGAATCGCATCAATTTTCGTCTGAAAATGTTGACGAGAAAACAGTTGGGAACGACGTCTGGAGAGGATCTTACCAAGTACTGCGTCAATCCTGACATGAACTCAATGCTGGCCGCATTTACAGTTCGTTTTTCTCTGAAACAAATGAAAAACCACATTTATTGATTGATTATCGATTTTTTTTTTTGGTTACTCGCAAAATCGATAATCACTTTTTCACATACCTCAACATATGGCCACGCCCATCGAGCACAATCTGCTCCAATTTCAACACTTCTCCGGTTGCCAACCATTCTTCTATTTGTTGCTCAGACGGAGCATCTGTCAGAAAAAAAAAACAATCGATAATTCAACATAATCGCAATGGCGGAGTGTCGTAAACCAAACCGTGTTGTTCAATGTAAAACTTTTCAAACGAGTCAGTCGAAGACATGAAATAAAATAGATCAAATGGTAAACGCTCATGCATCCATGACAAATTCCAGAAAATTATTCCCCCGGCAATGATTCAAGAATCAAAAAAAACAACGTCTGAAAATACTGAAAAGGGAACAAATCGAATCGAATCGAAGAAGAAGAAGCGAGCGCGAGAGAGAGAAAGACAAAGAGACGCAGAGAAGCAAAACAAAAAAACAATTTTTGTGACGGAAAAATTCGACGAAAGAACGAAACAAACAATTTTTTTTTCCAGGTTGAGGAAGAAAATATGCAAAGTTGTCACGCAAAGTCAACAACGATGATCCACTATTCCGCCCTAGAGAAAGAGACAGAGAGAGAGAGAGAGAGAGAGAGAGAGAGAGAGAGAGAGAGAGAGAGAGAGAGAGAGAGAGAGAGAAAGAGCTCAATTGAGCAACACGCAATCCTTATCAGAAAATATTATAGAAAAACTGGAGCGGGGGGAGGGGGGGGGGGGAATTTTTTTTTCTTTTGAGATTGTCACTAATTTTTTATTCACATCTTTGACAAGGATTACGATGACATGAATTTTTCTATTTTTTTTTTTTTTTTTTTTATAAAATAGAATAGCTTATAAATGAGCAAAATCTTTAAAGGGAGGGGAAAGAGAGAGAGAGAGAAAGAGAGAGAGAGAGAAAATAATTTTTCTTTATTTTTGGAAAACAAAAAAAGAAAGAAATAAACTAAAATAATAAAATGTGGAGGTGGTTGAAAGCTGGAAATAATTGAAGAGGAAATGAACATGAAAATGGAAGAGAAATCCGGAAGCTGCAAATATTCGAAATGAAAATGCGGATTAAAATTAGTTTCTTAGACTTTAATTATCGTCACATTATTGGTTTCGGGGAAAAACTACGACACTACGCTTTTACACTTTTTTTTTGATGTTAAAACTACGAAATAGTCCGTAAGCATGAATTATAAAAGCGACATTTTTATGGAAAAACCTACGACACTACGCTTTTACACTTTTTGTGGAAATTTCAACTACGAGTTTTTCAATTTTTTGGAAACTACGACGTTCCGCCTTTACAGTTTGTTATAAAGGCTACGACACTCCGCCTTTAAATTTTGTTTGTAAAAAATTATGTTTTTGAAACTATTTTTTTTTTGGAGAAAAACGATCCTACCTGGATCAAAAAACTCATCGTCGGTCGACATGGATCTGAGCATGATCGACGAGACGGCAGACGATGGTCGAATAAATTTTGCTGGCGATTTTCGATATTCTTCAGCCGTCACGCCGTCCTTGAAATTTGGTTGTTTTTTTCCTTCATAGAAAACTGAAGAGGAGCCCGAGAGTTGGTTGGGCTCTTCCACTCTTCACACCAACCTGATCCTGAATTTCTCGATTCGCTCCCAAATCGACCAGAGTATCATAAATGGCGTTTTGCTGAATTGCGGCGTAGTGTAAAGCGGTTCGGCCCAGCTGGAAGGGAAAAAAATTAATAGAAAAAATGTTTTCGGCTTGAAAATAAATCCAGATTATTCGGGAAATTAAAAGACAGAAAAGTGGTTTTTCTTCGTTTTTTCGAGTCAATAACTTCTCGTGGAATATTTCATTCATTTTTTTCCTAAAATCTCTGAACTAGCTTCCCCCCCTCTCTCTCTCTCTCTCTCTCTCTCTCTCCTTCTTTCCCTCTCTTCCTTTGGTTTTTCTCACTCACGACTGGTTAAAGATCAACAATTTTTGAGACGACAACAACAAACAACGACGCTACCGTATCCTGAAGATCAATTTGTGATGGAAATGAAGCGGCCAAGTTTTCAACAATTTCATGTTTCTCACGTAGAACTGCAATGTGAAGAAGGCGCATTCCTGGAAGAAGAAGACGTGAAGTATTGATTTATTGATTTTTTTTTTTTGGATTCACCTCGGTGATCTCTGATCGACATCAAATCTTCATCAACTGATTGCTCGAGCTTCTTCGTCTCTCCATTTTCAATGCTATTGATTGCCGAATTCAATCGATTCTAAGAATCATCGAAGTTGTGAAAAACCGAGGCGCAAAACAAGCCAAATTCACCTGTAACTGCCGAAACTCCTGAATGTGTCTGGCGATTCGCTCGTCGCACAATTTCGCCGCTCGCCAAATTTGATCGGTTTTGCCTGTTTGAAGGAAAAGGAAAAAATGAAAAAGTTGGGGGGGGGAAACAAAAAAAAAAACCAAGAATATTCAGCTCTTCGAGAATCGTAAAATCGCCGCGTTGTTTGACGTCGATCTCCTGAAGCCGACTCAGAACCGACGCTTCGACACCATCCGGTGAGTCGGCTGAGCTTCTGGATTTTCATTGTTTTTTTTTGTGCTTTTTGTCGATCCACCTACCTCATCATCGCCTCAACTTTTGGCCGACTATTTTCGATTTTCGTTGCCGCCGCCGCCGCCAACGTCTCTGCCGTTGTCGTTGCCGACGCCGATGCTTGACCGACGGGAAGTGCGAGCAGAACTTCGTTTTCGGGAAGCTGAAAACGTTCCTTGTGAAGAAGGGCGGTACGAGAAGGCTGAAAATTTTGCACAATTCGGAATATTTTTTTCGCGACGAGAAAAAACAAAAAATAAAATTAAAAAAAAAAAAATATTTTTATAAATTTCAGCGCCGGATATTCGACACTTTAGCAGAGTCAGAAAATACGGGGAAAAGCAAGAGAGAGAGAGAGAGAGAGAGAGAGAGAGAGAGAGAAAGGAAAAGATTTGTGTGTCTGTGTGTACACACATGTGGAGAGAATTAGAGAAACAAAGAAATTCATTTTCCGGTCTGCTGAACGATTTTGTGTTCGTCTTCCAGAAATTTGTGCGCAGAACGCCCCCCTACCCCGCCCCCGTGTGGGGAGGGGCAGAAACAAAAAATCAATAACTTACCCGTCTTTCACGTTGCGGAACCGTCAATGTTGTCGTCGACGCAACTGGCGAATTCGGTGTAGCGTAGTCGGCGGGTCTGTTGCCAAACTGGAAAATGTTTCGGCGATTATTTTTTTTCCTGCAAAAAAGCAGAAAAATAATTTCGAAAAGGTCTTACAACGTCACGAAGATTGGCGGCGTCCGGACAAATGTATTGCAAATAATCGATGAGTTCTTTTCGTTTCTTGCTGAAAATCCTTCTTTTTTTCTTCTTAAAGAAGATTTTAGGATAAAACCAAGAGTTTAGAATGACTGAAAATGCAATTTTCCATAATTGGGTCTTGAGTGGAAAACTAGGAAACAATCTCTCAAAGTTGTTTTAGTTTTTCGTCAGCCAAAAAAATGAAATCAAAATTGCGTGGCCGAGTTTTACAACTTGAGAAAAAGGAAAACTCGGCCATCAAGTTGTTTTTTTTTTCAAAATTTCATGATTTTCACGTTTTTTTTTATTTTTTGATTATTTAAACGACGTATTTAAGCTCAAATAACATCCGAATTAATATTTTTGACGTCAATGAAATTAATGGCAAAAAATTATCGTGGGAGACAGGAAAAGGAGGGAAAGGGAGAGAGAGAGAGAAGCAGAGAAGGAGAGAAGGAGAGAAAACAAAAAGAAGGGAGAGAAAAAGTAGCAGAGGAACAGAGAAAAAAAGAAAGAGAAAAAAGCAAAGAAAAACAGAAAAAAAGGGGGAGAGAGAGAGAGAAAAGAGAACGAAAAAAAGGAGAAACAGAAAAAAAAAAGATAGAGAGAGACGCAGAAAAATAGAGAAAAGGGTAGAGAGAGAGAGACGCAGAGAAATAAAAAAGGATAAAGAGAGATAGAGACGCAGAGAAGGAGAGAAAACAAAAAGAAGGGAGAAAAAAAGTAGCAGAGAAAGAAAGAGAAAGAAGCAGAGAAAAACAGAAGAAAAGGGGAGAGAGAGAGGGCAAGAAAAAAAAAGAGAGAGAAATAGAGAAACAGAGAGAGAGAGAGAGAGAGAAAAAAGAACGAAAAAAAGGAGAAACAGAAAAAAAAGATAGAGAGAGACGCAGAAAAATAGAGAAAAGGGTAGAGAGAGAGAGAGACGCAGAGAAATATGGTAAAAACTTACATGTAAGCGAAATGAAGTGGTGTTCGACCATCTTTATTTAAAGCCAACCCCATCCTTTTCTCACAAATCAATTGCTTCAAGCTTCTCGTATCATCAGCGGCGACAGCATCCCAAATTCCCAAAACTTGAGACTGAAAAAGAAAGGCGGGCGTCGAAACAGATCGGCAAAATCAAAGTAAAAAAAAAACGCAAACCTGTAACAACGTCAGACGCTTGATAATATCCAAAAATTCGGGTATCAATGGAGCATGAATGATATTCAAACTTCCGGTGATGACACGATTCGACAAT
The DNA here is from genome assembly GCA_963572285.1 of Caenorhabditis drosophilae. NCBI lineage: Eukaryota > Metazoa > Nematoda > Chromadorea > Rhabditida > Rhabditidae > Caenorhabditis > Caenorhabditis drosophilae. The sequence continues at coordinate 5,503,745 of OY751562.1, forward strand.
TCTTCCTCAGTCGACGTTGTGAACAGCTCCTCCCATTCGCCGACGCGTGGAATCGGATCGGAAAATTTTCATTTTTTTTTTTTTTAATTGCACGTTTTGTGTCAAAAAGTCTTGAATTATCGATTGATTTTGGATCAAAAATGCTTGGCTCGGTGATGATTTTTTTGAATTATTGATTGATTTTGGATCAAAAATGCCTGGCTCGGTGAGGATCTTTTGAATTATCGATTGATTTTGGATGGATCAAAAATGCCTGGCTCGGTGAGGGTTTTTTGAATTATCGATTGATTTTGGATCAAAAATGCTTGGCTCGGTGATGATTTTTTTGAATTATTGATTGATTTTGGATCAAAAATGCCTGGCTCGGTGAGGATCTTTTGAATTATCGATTGATTTTGGATCAAAATGCCTGGCTCGGTGAGGATTTTTTTGAATTATCGATTGATTTTGGATCAAAAATGCCTGACTCGGTGATGATTTTTTGAATTATCGATTGATTTTGGATGGATCAAAAATGCCTGGCTCGGTGAGGATTTTTTGAATTATCGATTGATTTTGGATCAAAAATGCCTGACTCGGTGATGATTTTTTGAATTATCGATTGATTTTGGATCAAAAATGCCTGACTTGGTGATGATTTTTTGAATTATCGATTGATTTTGGATCAAAAATGCCTGGCTCGGTGAGGATTTTTTGAATTATCGATTGATTTCGGATCAAAAATGTGGTGTTTTTTGAATTGAAATTTCACTTACAAACATTCAAATATCTGGCTCGATCCAAATCGATCAATCCCGGGTTTTTTCGAACATCCTGAGCCGTGAAGCCTTCCGAATCAGGAATAGTATCTTTGGCACCTTTCTCGAGAAGATAAAAATAAATACTCGGATCCTGTTTGAGACCATACAAAGCGGCAGCGTAATGAAGAGCGGTTCGACCTTCCTGCAATCAATAAAGATTGATTTATTGATTTATTGATTTTTTTCGGCGGGCTCTTTTTTTTTTCTCTTGCTCTTCAAACCGCACATTGTCTCGCGAGTCGATGGTGTTCAACGAATAATTGAGAATTGTCTCGACAATTTTGATGTGACCATTCAAGACGGCAAGAATCAGCGCAACACTTCCAGTTTTTGGATGAGCAATCTGAAATTGTTTTCAGCAAAAGATTTTGAGGAGCACAAAAAAGTCAACAAATCGGCACACAAACCTTCAATGCTTGTGGCGACATTTTTCGCGACACTTCCAACGCGTTTCCTTTCACAACGGCCGACAGAAATTCGCGAGCGCGAATCGCAATGCTCTCACGACGTCTGGGTTTCTTCAAGAAAAAAAAGAAGAAGAAGAAGTTTCAGGATCCCTCAAAAAAAAAAAGAAAAAAAGAAGCCAACTTTCATCATCATCTGTGATCCCGGGATGTTGGGCGGTGTTCCAGGTGTTGTCGTCTGATCAATGACACCAATCGATGTTCCTCTTAATATCAACGGTGGCGGTCGCATGATTCGAATTGAATCTTGAGCAAAAATCGTCGAAGTCTGTAATCAGGTGAGGGGGGAGGCGGCTGAAAATTGATTGGGAAAAAAAGAAGAAGAAAAACAAGAATTTCGAAAGATTTATTTTTCTCAAATCTCCTCAAAAAGCGACGACGACGACAAAGAAGTGAGAAGAAGCTACGAGCGCCAAGTTTTGATTGATACTTTTCCTATCAGGCGATGAGAAGTGAGAGAGAGAGAGAGAGAGAGAGAGAGAGAGAGAGAGCACCATAGCAACACACAATTTCGCCCCCTCCCCCTCCCCCTCCACATAATCTTCTTTGTCTGCTGCTGCTCGGCAGAGCTCATCATCTTGGCTCTGCTCCTCTCGCTTCTCTTTTTCTTGCTCATCAGAAGAAAACAAAAATATTTCAATGGAAAAAAAAATCAAATTTTATGCGGACGGCGAAGAATGAAGATTTCAAGAAGGGGCGGAGAAGCAACAAATAAAAAAAATTAAAACGAAACGAAGGCGACGCCGAAGAATTCTGAATAACTCTTAACGAGGCGTCGGGGGGGAATCAATGGAAAGACATTTCTAATATCAGAAAAAAAATGCTCTACGAATATGACGAAATCTCGATGCGAATTATTTATATTGGCTGAGAAGAAGCTGTGCGATTTGATTTGTTGGATCCTGATCCGATCCTTGTTCAACAATCTCATCAAGAATCTCAGTTTGTTGATCGCTGAAAAATCTGAGAAAGAAAATCAATTTTAGTTTCCTTTTTGATTTGTTACTCTTTGAATAATGTCGAGAAATCAATTCCGGTCGACATTGTTTGGATCAAGGGAAGAATCGATTGATTGAAATTGATGTTGCCTTGAAAAAAAATCAATCAATCAATCAAAGAAATCAAAGAAATGTCTACCTGAAATCAATGTGGATAAATCGAGAGGATTCGTTGAAGGAATCGGCGATTGTCTGGTCAGCTTTGATCCGCTGAGAACATCGACTCGACTCGTCTCATTATCCATTATTGCCACGTTATCCATTTTGGATCTTTGCGTTTTGTAATTATTGAACACTTCCAGTTTTCTGAAACTTTTTTTTTGGAAGATTGTGAAGCTGACGAAAGACATCTTACGCTACACTCGAAGTGTCATCAAACTTTTCATCGATTCCGATTTTGAGAAGTGAGGAAAACCTGGAAATGAAAATCAATAATTTTTTGGAGCCTCAGATGGGAATTATCTGGAATTTTCAGAAGAAAAAAGCTAAATTTTGGCATAAAAATCAGAATGGAAAATTCATGGAAGCTTCCGATAGAAAAAATCAATAAAAATTCTAATGGAAAATGCTCCTGGAGCAGGAAGTTTTCGGTACAAAAAATCAATAAAAATCTTAATGAAAAGTGCTCCAGGAGCAAGAAACTTCCGATAGAAAAAATCAATAAAAACCTCGATGGGAAATGCTCATGGAGCAGGAAGTTTCCGATAGAAAAAATCAATAAAAATCTTAATGAAAAGTGCTCCAGGAGCAAGAAGCTTCCGATAGAAAAAATCAACAAAAACCTCGATGGGAAATGCTCATGGAGCAGGAAGTTTCCGATAGAAAAAATCAACAAAAACCTCGATGGGAAATGCTCCTGGAGCACGAAGTATTTGGTACAAAAAATCAATAAAACCTCGATGGGAAATGCTCCTGGAGCACGAAGTTTTTGGTACAAAAAATCGATAAAAGTCTTAATGAAAAATGGTCCTGGAGCAAGAAGCTTCTGATACGAAAAATCAATAATAACATTGATGGGAAATGCTCCTGGAGCAACAAGCTTCGGATAGAAAAAAAATCAATAAAAACCTTGACGGATAGTGCTCATCGAGCAAAACTTCTGGAAGTCCCTGCTTAAAATCCTTAATTTGATCCGCTGAAATTGAGCCGATTTTTGGTTTTCTGCAAAAAAAAAAGTTGAAAATGTTCTGTTTTCCTCGATTTTCAGATTTTCAATTCTTTTCTTGAATTTTTTTTTCTTCTTCACCAACCCCGATGACAGACCGTAACAAAACGAGAAATGGCCAAGATTCTCATCGCAAAATCGAATCGACATGGTTGCCGAACTTTTTTCCGACAACGCACAGAACACTTCGGCCGTTTTGTGCGTCGACGCAAATGTGATGAAGCTGAAAAACTCGAGTTTTTCAGACGATTTTCAGCAGCCGCCGCCGCCGTTGCCGCGTACCCTTTGTTGAACAAGCTTAGAACTGTCTGATAATCTTCAGCGGCCGCCATTTGTTTTTTGGTTTTTGTTGATTTTTTGTCAACCGATGGAGATGGACAAAGTTTGTGTCCGACATCCTGCAAAAAAAAAATTGGAAAATCGATTGATCGATTTATTGATTGATTTCAATCGATGCTGCTGCACCTGGATCATTTCTGACGCTCGATAAAGCCACAGCCACGGTGTGTGATGAAGGATCGTTTTCATGTCGAGAATCGAGTAGCATTTATCCGACATCAGCTCTTGTTTTTCAATTTGACAAAAATCAGCGATCGGTTCGGTGAGGAGTCGATCGCGAATCTTTCGAATCGCTTCTGATGACGTCAAGTTCGCCGTCTGAACGTCGCCGAAAATTCCGATTTCAATCATTTGAAGGTTGTCTGATGAACAGTTTAGCACTCTGAAATTGAAACAAACTTGTGGCGACGCGTCGCGGTTTGCGTCGCGGTTCTTATTGCCGAAACAGAAGTGTTTTTTGTGAATGAAGTCGCAGAGGAGCTCTTTTTTTTTTAATTTCAAATTCTAGAAAATAATTTACTTAACGCGTTGCGGTTTGCGTCGCGGTTTCTACATTCAAAAAAAAATAGCATTTCAAACAATTTTTTTCCACTTTTAATCATCTCAAAAGTTTTTAAAATCGATCAAAAAAAATCTAACGCGTCGCGGTTTGCGTCGCGGTCATGAAAAAAAGGCGAATGAACGCACCTGGGCAACAAAATCATCGTCTGCAAGTGAAAAACTTCGAAATCAGTCAAAAATCGAGCTTGAGAGAATTGAGATTTAGCAAAAGCCCGAATCGCCTGCTTCAAAACGGACCAATCGATGGTTGATGTTTCCGGAAGTGGATCAGATGGTTCCTGAAAGAAAAAAATCCATTTTGTATGGAAAGGGGAGAGAAAAGATCAGACATTTTGATCCATATTGACAAGACGATGCCAAAATATTGATTGAAGCAATGGTTCGGTCTGATCATTGGTTATGGCAATCAAAAATGGATGAGAAAGAACCACCTGCAAACAAAATGCCAATTATCGATTTATTGATTTATTGATTTTTTGTTTTTTTGGCTAACACTGTTGCAGATTTTCTTATTATCGATATTGAGAAAAACTTCGACTTGAATCGCATATCTCGTCGCCAACTGTCGCCTATCGATCATTGAATTCAATGTGACGCCCTGAAGAGAGGAGAGGAAAAAATAATTTCAGATTTTGTTCCAGAAAAAAAAAAGAAGTTCAGCTTTAAACCATTTCAGGAAACGTGGCGCACAATGAATTGTTCTCGAACTTCAGTCGTGTCGTCTTCACGTTTTGCTCGTTGAGCTTCTCGGCAAACAACAACACTTGCGACTCTTTGTAGCTCTGAGAGACGGAGAGAAAACGAAAATTTTTGGGGGATGAAGCTGAAAACCTGATTGGCGATCAATTTTCCTTCGGAATTGACGACGGCGCCGCAGTGCTCCTGATTTTTCGGTATCGGCATTCCTTCGCGTTGGGTGAGAATCATTCGACCGGCAATTTGGCGATAGCTCAAAATAGAAGGAAAAACAGGTTTTTTTTTCTTTCGAGGGAATCAATTGGTCACCAAAAAAAACGCCACCAGAAAAGCATGCGGAAGGGCGTGGCATGAAATGTATGTGTGCGGTGGTTGCACAAAATATGGAGAAAGTTTCTCCGCCCATTTTTCCGTGCCGCATTGGCTCTTATTCGGTGGATTTTTAAAATTTTTTTCGGGTTTTACCTGGAGTCTGAACTCTCAGTTGTCAGCTTAACAAGTGATGCTCGAAAAAATGCTTCAATGATCTTCGGGCATTCCCTATTCTCTTGATTGCTCTTGGAAATTGCACAAACTCTGAAAAATTGAGCAAAAAAATCCCCCGTTTTTCTTCCAGCTTTTTCAGCTTTCTTCAATCACAAACTTGACTCTCATCGTCGGATGACTCGTTCGACACTTCACCACATTTCTCGCTCGATGAATCAATGGCGCAAAATCGAGCTCGACGTCTGCTGCTGCTGAGCCGCCGCCGCCGCCGGCTCCAACACCCGGAAAATGACGCGGCCACTCGATGATGATCGACTCCTTCACACATTCTTCAAGCAGTTCGAGCCGCTCTTTTTCGTCGTCCTCCATTTGTGCACGCGACACTTTCTCATAAAAGTCGGCGAATCTGGAAAAAGTGTGATGTGCGCGGGGGTGGATGCGGGCGGGGGGAAGACTCACTCATTCATCACACTTTTATCATTTATCATTCGAATATCAGCAAACAGTGAAGCTCTCTTTTGAGCTTTCAAAAATTCCGCTTTTTTCAAAATCAACGAGTTGAGCTCATTGCGAAGCTGTTGCAAATTTTGCGTCTTTTTTGCCTTAAAAAACATTTTTTTTTGTTTTTCAAAGTTGAAAAATGCTTAGAACTGACCTCCAACAAATTATCAATTGTGCATCCTTTACGCTTTGCTCCAATTGATGAAGCTGAATTATTCATGATTCCCATTTGACTTCTGAATTCATTGAAAAAGATTTTTTTATTTTTTTTTTTAAATTAAATAAAAAATAATAAAATATAGGGAAATAAATGATAGAAAAATAATAATTTTAAACTTATTATCATCAATTTATGATAAATGATGTAAAATATACAAAAATGATGATAACATTGGCAAATATATAAGACAACTTCGTTGCCTTTTTACATGACAAAACCATTCATAAATGTAACAAAAATTGATTGTGCATATTATCGAAGGGGTCATCATTTTTGAATAAATAATTCTATCATTTCTTTTGCATATTTTATTTTTATTTTATCAAAAAATCACACTAATTTTCAAAAAAAAAATATTATTTCACTCAAGAAAAAACCTCTTAATACAGTAATCGATTACTGTATTAAAGGCGCATTGTTTATTTTGGACTTTGATTATACATATTTGACTTGAACAAAAATATAAAATTTGGAAAACAAACACCTTTTCCTTAAATTGATTACTGTTTTAAAGGCGCATTGTTTAGTTGAACTTTGATTAGATTTGACTTGAACAAAAAGTATGAAATTTGAAATTTATTACTGTATTAAAGGCGCATTTGAGGAAAAAAAAAATAAAAGATTCGTTTTTCTATTAAAAATGGAGTATTCGGATGAATTGTTATTGGCAAAAATCGACAAATTTTGAGATACATCATAAACAAATAGAAAATGATAGTTGATAAAAATGATATGATAAAAACACACATTTAGAGCAACATATTGGATCCCGCCTTATTTTTATGATATTAATCAATTCAATTCTTTTATCAAAATTTATTGATTGATTATTTTTTGTCTTCGTCTCTCACTCTCTCTCTCTCTCTCCCTTTTTCTCTGCCTCTCTCTGTCTCCCTCTATCTCTAATATGACTCACTGAAAATCGTGGCTGTTTGTTGGTAATCGACAAAACATCGACATTGCCAATCTGAAAAAAAGTGATGAAATTAGGAAAAGAAGAAGAAGAAGAAAAAAATGAATGGAATTTTTTCAATTGTGTTGTTGTGCTGCTCCTTTAATACCGTAATTTTTTGAAAAGATTTGAATTGTTGTTTGGGAAAAAAGAAGGGAAAACACATGATGATAGCACCAAAAAAAAAAAAATAGCATTTTTTATTGGGTTGGCACACAATTTGGTGGAAAACAACACAAATTTTGTTTTAATGATACTCCTTTTTCATTGCCTTTTTTGTACAATTAAATCAAAACATTCCCTATCATATTAATAACACAACAAAGTTACATTTTTTGGTTTTAGGCCTGCTCCACGCGGTATCAATCGGGAACTATTTCCTCTCCTTTCTTTTTCTTTTCTTCTTTTTTTTTTTTTTTTTTGATGTTGTGTGATTTTATTTTTGTAAAACCGAGAACCAAAAAAAAAACCTTCTAAAATAGTCTTTAATTTTTTAAGGGAAGAAAAGATTACATTTAAAAAAAAATTTTTTTTTTTGAACTACCGCTAAGAAAAGAACAGCATATATGACGAAAAGTTGCAGAGAACACAACGCGCCAATTCGCAGAATTCAAATATTGGGTATTTAATTCTTTTCAAATGTCTTTAAGCTTTATGATTTTAGTTTTATTCTTTTTAATTCGGTTTTCGAAAAGTTTTGAACAAAATTTAAGTTGCATTTAATCAATTAAAATAATAAAAATAACATTTTAACTAGAATTTTACCATAATTTGTTTATTTTGAAGCTTTTTAGTTGAGTTATCAGAAGCAAAAATAAAAATTTATTTTTAAAAATTATTAAGTAATGTTAAATGTTTTATTTGTTATATTTTCAACAAAAAGTGATTATTTATAATTTCAGAGATGTGCCGCCAAATTGTCAATTTTGAAAAAAGTCTGCAATTTCGCGTCAAATAAAGTTAACCAAAAAAAAAAAATCACGCCACGTCACGTCGGTTTTTTTCATTTCACTTTATTTCCCAAAGTCAATTTTCTCATTTCTCACGTTTCTTCCATTGTGAGCCGTCAAAAAAAAAAAAAAAGACGAAAAAACAGAAGAATTTGGAATGTCGGCTCTCAACATAACATCAGCTCCAGTGGAACAATACGTCGAAAATCAATTAACATCAAATCTCAAAAATCAGACTGGAGAAGACGAAGATGATGAAACGACAATTCGGATGTTGATTGAAAATAATGGAATGGAAAGATCAAGGAATTCGATCGATAATATAAATATGAATAACAATAATAATAATAATAATGACATTAACATTAACCTTAATGATGGTCCGCCGCCGCTTAAAAAATCGATGTCGTCAATTCAAAGTGGTGTAGAAACGGTTTCCGGAGCCGTCGTCAATTCAACCGGTAATGTAGTTTATCAATTAATGTATCCGGTATGAAAGATGAAAAAAATCAAGAAAATCCGTCTTTTCTGGTTATTGATTCATTTTTCAGTCGATGCAAATGCCGCCAACCGCAATTCCAGTCACCAATCATATTTATAGCCGTCCAATAACGCCAGTGCTGCCGATTCCCGATGGTTTGCCACAAGGACAATGCATTCCGGTGACGTGCGGAAATTGTACAGGAAAAATGCACCTGAACCTCTTCATGTGTCCCGGAATTCATCAGCCGTGTATCGAGTTCGAAGGTTTTTCTTGTGTCGGTCGCAGTTTGCCAAAAAGTTTGAAAATCAATGTTTTCAGGCCTTTTATTGTCGCCAAAACAGTTTACGATTCGTGGAGAAAAGGAGAAGCAAAAAGATTGGAAGGCAAGTATTCGAATCGGAAAATCGTCATTAAGGTAATCAATCAATAAAAAGGCGAAGGAAAAAAAAAAGAAATGCTGCTTGTTCTTCTTCACAGAGCACACATGGAAGCATGCACAATCGATTTTTTCGAGCATCCACAACGGTGCAGTGGCAAATGTCAAAGTCGGAATTATGTGAATACGCCAATCGAAAGAGAAGTTGTACTTCAGATGAGAAGAGCCAAACGAAACTCCGAGCATCATTATTTGCGACGAGAAATTTGTAAAGAAATTGATCGCGACATAAATGGAGGAAGTAGTGGATCCGGAGGAGGACAAGGTGATTATCAAAATGAAATGAATGGAGATTCATCAACAGCCGCAACAATTCCAAATAAATCCAATGATGAGAAAGATGTTAAAGAAGAAATGTATTCAGATAATCCGATGCCTGAAAAAAAGGGACGTGGAAGACCAAGAGGAAGCACAAATCGGCCAAGAATATTTAGGTTTTTCTTTTGCTTGAAGATATTCTAAAATGTTGGTTTTGAGTCTTTTTAAATTTTCAAAAATTTAAAATTCAATAAAAATTCGATTTTCAACCAACACTTGATCAAGTTCCAATAAAAGAAATTGTTCAGAAGAATGAAAGAGGATCTTCCTGACGAATACTTTTTCGACAATATAAATTATCAAGAGTTTCATCGAAGCGCAGTTGAAGGATGCACACCATTCTCGGATATAATGAATTGTCTGCAAAATGGTAATCAACAGAGAGAGAGAGAGAGAGAGAGAGAGAAAAAAAAATGATCAAAATGCTGAAATTTGTCTGTTTTCAACAAAAAAAATTGCTCAGATCCGACAGATTTTTGGAATCAAATGCACAAGACGGCAGTGATTTCACATTTTTGTGATGATATCATTGTGAGCGCAATCAATTTAAAACAATCAATATTGACACCGGAGCCAATTTCAAAATATAGTTGAGATTTATGCTTTAATTTATTAGAATTTTTTTTTAAATAAGTTTTTTTAGTGTCGACAATGTTGACGAGAGCTGTTTTTGCATTCGGAATTCAAGCAAACATTGTTCAAAGAGTTCAAGCAATTGAAAAAAGCGTAAATCAACAACAGAAACATAACGAAATGTTGATGTCAATGGGAAGTGGCAGTGGAAGTTTGATGAATCAAGAAGTGATTGATTGATGAGCATTTTGTATTATTTGAAAGAAATTGATGGAAAATTGTAGAATGGAAACGTTATTCAAAGAGCTGAAGAAATGAGCAGCGGTTTTAGTTCAACTGAAAATGGAAATATGCAAAGTATATCGAACGTAGAAGCTGGAAATATAGAACAAGGACATATTTTTCGTTAGTTTGTTTTTTTTTCTTTTCTTTTCTTTTTTTCTTTTTTTTTTTTGCTTTTTAGCTTTGAATAAAAATATTCAGATGTAAAGCAAGAAAATTTCGAAAATATGAAAAGAGAAGAAAATTGCATTCAAAAGTTTTAGAAAAAATATTTAAAAATGAAGATTTTATTAGACAATTCATGTTTAAATGGATGGTTTTATTGATTTTTTTTTTGTTTTTTTTTCTTGTAAAAATGTTTTAAAATGATTATTTATCAATAGAAAATCCCAAGGAAATGATAATATTTAATTCTACTTGATCAAAAGTGTTTTTTTTTTCTTTCGATTACTTTTAATGGAAAACCAATTATTCGTGCTATAAATTTATATTTTTTTTTCAAAATTAAATAGAACAAAAAATATTTAGTGGGAAAAATCGATTCCAGTGATTTCGACTTCGCCATCAAGTCGAAGGCCGATGTAATCGCCGATGGGGTTTGGTGTTCGGTGTTGGAAGGTACCCAAGCGTTCGCCTTTCACGAAAATCTAGAATGAAAGAAGGATTTTGCATTGTTTATTGTTGGTTTTAGTTTGAAAAAATTGAAATCACTTGAATTGAATATTCTTCATTGACGATGACCAAATCAAATCCGACATTTTTAGTGAACGGAAAGTCTCCTTCGCGTTCTTCCTTGTCCCAAAAGCCGTTTCGATGCGAATTACGAACGACGACTTTCTCTTTGAGTCTCGGATTGAAATGGAACAAAATGTCCTGATTTCGAGAGATCAAATCCAAAGACCAACGGTCGCCTTTTGGAACACCGTAAATGTGAATCTTTTGACCTTTCTGAAGGAAGCCTCCAGGAAATCCGGTTTCCCACGGAAGTTGATAAAATCTGAAAAAGAGTTTTGGTTCTTTTTTTCAAGAAAGCTAAAACTGTGCGATGTGGTGGATTTTTTAAAGGTCACAATCAAAGAAAGTTGAAGAATCGTTACCTTCCACCCCAATGAAGTCCATTGATTGAAAGATCACCGCGAACAGCCAAGTATTCGATTGATTGGAATGGAAGTCGATGCTTGAATTCGTGAATTTTCTTGTCATTGGCCGACACTTCGAAACTTTCCTCAAGAACACTGAAAGATGGAAAATCAGTAATAGAATCGTTCGATCGATCGATCGAAACCGAATTCGAAGATCATATTTTTGTCCTGGCTGGAATGGATTCGATTCGCGTTCTTCTTTTCCCCAAACTCCATTTTGAAAAGAGTTCAAAACCACTTTTTTCTCCTTGAAGTTGAGTTTGAGATGGAGCATCACTTGAGTTTCAGGTCCGATCTCATTTCCTCCTTGAAGAAGATTGATTTCAGCACTGGAAAACCAATGTGTGGGTGGTTTATTGATTTTTTATCTAAAGCAAATAAAAAAGAGGTTCACTTACACCTGAGCATCTTCATTGATGTTTCCATGAATGTTCAATGTTTGGCCGGCTTCCAATGGTTGGCCAAGACGTGAATTGTAGGGCACCGGAAGCGGAGAGTCGACGTCGTGAGAACTCTGAAAAAGAAAAAAAGAGTACTGCGTTCGGGGGGAATCGAACCCCCGTCGAATGCTTGGAAGGCATCCATGCTGACCATTACACCACGAACGCGTTGAGAAACAGGGACAGAGAAGTGGAAAAGGTGAATACTTTGGTTTCGAAATAAAAGGAAAGAAATGAAAATTATTTTTGTTTTGAACAAAAAAAAAGAAAAATTAAAGATAAAAAATGTATTTTTTGAATTAAATTTTAAAATTTTTGAAGACAAAAATTTTTGTTTTTTTCTTTTTTCAAATTAAAAACAAAAAATTTTGAAAAACAAATAGTTGAAACATCAACTAAAGTTTGGTTGGAGGAAAAATGAACGAACGCGTCGCGGCTTGCGTGCGGTTGTCAGAAGCGCCATTTATTTAAAAAAAAAAGTCGAATGCTTTTTTCTGGAAAATTTCCTTTCCAGTCGAAACCATTTTTGGGGATTCTCAAAATGTTATGAAATAATACAAAATGATGACTCACCATTCTTCTTCGTCTTCTTTTCGGATTTTATTGATCAACCGAAATAAAACCGCAAATCAACTGAAATGTTGTGTGTTTTTGTTGAGAATGTAA